>CM038680.1:322562477-323135216 GCA_021605205.1 Aegilops longissima | reverse complement strand
CTGGAGTTTAAATGTCGAAACCGCCGTTCGAATATCCTACTTTCACGAGTTTTGCTACTGTGAAATTTTGACCTAATTTCAGATCGCTGAGCAAGGGCGTTCTCTCTCGAGTTTCGACTTTGGAGTTTATTTTGATTCGATTCTTTTGCAACGAGGTTCTTAAGTTGAACTCTCTGGTTAGATCTTTTATTCGAGATTTCCTGTGCATTAGATGAGTACTTATTGTATGCTTGTTGTTTGTCTGCGTTAGATCACCGGTCGCCGCTTGTTGCTTGAATCTCTAGGACTCGCGGATCATCGACAAGGCAAGTAACACTGATCATACCCTTCTCATACCAGTTTATGCATTAGATCTATTCCTCAAACACTTGCATGATTAGGATCTAATTAAATTGTGGGTTTGGGAAGTAGATTGAGTAGTACCTATTACTGTTTTACTTATGAAACCTTGGGAGTTACTTCTCGTTTGCTTGTTCATGCTATGCTATGCTAGTAGGCGTGGATTGGGTGAGTGAATATCCATGACAGATGTGAGATTGTTAATTAATGGTTTATCTAAGGTGGCAACCTAACACACATCTGGGTGGATTGAGGCACTGGTTTCCATCGAGGACTTACTGTATTTCTTGGACCGCCACCCGGGCTCTAAGGGATCATAAGATTATTCAAGCTGGAAACTTCCGTGTGCAGCCACAAGCCAATTATGGGCTCTGGCGTAGTTGACTAAGTCGTCACGAACTCTTACGGGTAGGCTAGGCTGATGTAGGGGATGTAGGTTGAGTGCGGTCTACCCACATGTAAGGTGCTAAGCGCTTACGAAGACTATGTCTCGGTCATCCGTTTCTCAAACACCATGTAGTCACGAGAACCAAGCGGAGGCGATCGAGTCTTAATGGGGAAAAGTCATGCAAACCTCTGCGAGTGTATAAACTAATCATGATTAGCCGTGTCCCGGTTATGGACAATTTAGTATCCGGTACTTGATTATCATGTGAATCTCAACATGTTACTTCTAAATAAAAGTTATTGGGTTTTGATGAGTACTTTTTAATTGGGATTGAGAATCTTGTCAACCATTCTCAATGTTTAACAACCACCATGATAGTTAAATAAAATTATTCCTTTGATGTAGGAAAAATCAGCTTTATGCAAATGTAACCGTAGAGCCTTACCACCAGCCAAATATGCATGTAGTATAGGCTTATTCTTTCATTGCTCTTTATGTGTTACATTGCGGCATATTCCATGTCTTGACCCGTTTTGGCTGCAACTTTTCACGTTGCAGACTTTTGAACTGACAGTAAGGTGTTAGGTCGTGGTTCTATACTCGATGATGCGTTGGAGTTGATGGACTCGCTTATCTTCCAAGCCTTTATTTGTTATCATTAGATGGCCTTAAGCCATATTTTGTATTCAGTTCCCTTGTGGACAACGATGTAATAAGTGTGTGATTGCTACTCTGCTATAAATCCTTGAAATCTTTGTGGTGTCGGCATTCTTGATCCAGGGATGACAACGAGCCGAGGCGCTAGATCCATTCGGTGCAGTGCGCTCTGAGAGAATGGTATCGAGCACCTGTTGTTGTGAGACCACGACCACTAAGTTAAAGCCATAGATCACTCTCTCTTCCCATTTCTAACTCCTCATCTTTCTACTCTCTTTAGGATGCGGACCTTGAAGATCAAGTACACCCAACGGATGAAGGCACACCTTTTGGATTTCACTTGAAGGAAGTTACTAAGTACGAACATTGGATTACCAAGCTTCAGGGACTTTCAACGCCACTGCACTGAAGAGGGATTTGGAAGATTCATGCTCACGTTCAGGAAGGACATTTGCCCCAATCACCAAGCCAATAGATAGTGTTTTCGATTGCACCCACTTGGAGTGCAGGAAAGAGCATGGCAGCTCACATCACCATGGGGCGCATTGGAGAAGCCTATCAAGAAGATCTCAAGGACACCATCTACCAGTTGCGGACCTTGAGGCGACAAGCGGGACATCGTCAACACCAAGAAGGATAGGTCCATTGCAGCTTTCATCCGGGAGTTAAACCAGCACATTCGGCTAGGAGAACCAAATGTGCAATGACATGTTGGAGTTACGAGAAGACAAAGGAAAGGATCATCGAGTGGAAGAAGAACTAAAGACTACGCAAGGACTACATGGGCGAGATCGTAGCTCGGCAAGACACAATAACAATCTTAAGTGCGAGATCGAAGAGCTCAAGAAGAGATTGGCGCTCGGGAATGAAGACCGGTATGCCGAACACCAAATCGACTACATCAACATCGGCGACACAGATTAGGATCCAAGTGAACCCGATTTTGAAGGCGAAGTGGGCGAGACATCATGGAGTCTTCCACGGTTCAAATTAGTAGAAGTCCCCACATATTAGTAGTATTCCTCCATGTAAACCTTTATAGTACCGCACTTTTGCGATAGTTAGATCGTTGTAGCCCTTGTTTGATTGAATGAAGTGAATTGTGTGCATTTGCTCATGTGCATTTGGGTAGTGATTCCCCTTAGACCTCATTCTATTCTACATTTCTCTCCTTTTCTAAACCCATCAGATGCCTCGAGGCGCGACCCGGATTCGTTTTCCGCGAGAGATCACCCAATTGATCCAGCAGCGAGAATACCTGATTCAAACATTAGTGCGAGAACAACAACAACAACAACAACAACCCACCGCCACCACCACCACCGCGGATCATCGATTTCGTTTCCTTAGGTGAACCCGCGGTGTATTCCGATAGCACCGAGCCAATTGTAGCAGATGGTGGCTCCGCAAGATAGGAAGGGCGACCCGCTGCGGGATGCGGATGGTGAAAGAGTGAAGTTTGCAGCACATCGACGAAGGACCAGCGGCGGCATGGTGGGAGAATTTCACGACCACTTATCCGTGAACAACTTGTCACATGGGACCCGGTTTGACAAGCTTCGCCTTGCCCATGTTTCAGCGGAGCCATGGCCATGAAGAAGCGTGAGTTTCGCAACCTCGCCAGGAGGAAGGACTGTTGGCGATCGTGGATGACTTTAGCAAATTAGCACGTTATGCCCCGGATAGCGTTACTACGGATCTGACTAAGCGGAGAAGTTTCTAGAAGGACTGAATGATGAGTTCAGCATGCCGTTGATGGTAGCAAGTTTCAATAACTACCGGGAGTTAGTAGACCGAGCTCTCATGATTGAGGAAAGCGGCTGACAAATTGAGAACCATAGCGGAAGTATGGACAAGGGAAGTATAACTTCGGGATCAATGAAGCCTCGTTATACCCTAAATCAGGAATTGAGTTTGAGCATACCCATGGAGGTAATTCGCACAACCATAATGGCACTAAGAATGGGAGCAGGGAATGGAGGAAGCAGCAGACGAACCGCACCAACCGTCTACACCATCCAAGGTAGACTGAGTCACATTACTTGCTTTAAGTGCCGCAAGGCTGGGCACTATGCAAATGGCCCTTGAAGGCGAGAATGGAAATGGCAATGGAAGCTACGGAAAGAAGCCCAACCCTTTCAACAGGGGACAAGTGAACCACATTGATGTGGAGGAGGTTGAAGATCAGCCCGATCGATGTCGGTAAGTTTTGGTTAAGTCATTTCTGCAGTTGTTCTTTTTGATCTTTGGTGCATCGCATTCATACATATCAAGGGATTTGTGGATAAGTACATGTTACCAACCCAAGCCCTTAGGTCACCCATGCTAGTAACCTCACGGGCTGAGTACATGGCTAGTAAATGGTGTGATCATTGCCACTCTGGATTGGACACTATGTTTTCCCTTGGACCTAATAGTTACGGAATCCCAAGGATTGGATGTGATATTAGGAATGGATTGGTTATCAAAGTATGGAGGAAACATAGATTGTACCATAAGGTCAATTTTGCTCACCACACGGAAGGAAGAAGGATTAAAATGCATTATCCGCGGCACGAGCGAGGAGAGCACAAGTTAATTGCTATGAGGAGTGATGCAGGGAAGAAGTACCGATGGTCATGCTTGTTATTTATTTACTTTATAAGCCCTTTATGTGGCGCCGCACGCTGGCGTAAGTGGGCGTAAAACTCAAAGTACGTCTCCTCGTGTATCTATTAAAATGTTTTTTCTTTCTCTTTTTTCATTTTATTTAAAAGCAGAAATTTGACTAAACTTTGTTGGCTATAACTTTTTAAATATAACTCCAAATGAATTGATTCTTTTCCCACCTCTCTCAAATTTCGATCGTGGCATGTTTGTTGCTTATTTCACTTATAAGCCCTTTATGGTGTCGCCGACGCCTCGATCGAGGCATGCTTTATGTTATTGTCCTTTCGAGGCGCCGCCTCGATAAGTTGCATAATAGGCATGCCACACAGTCCGGGGCATGGGTGTTTCGGTTGGAGCAGCGGGGTAGATCGGTATCCCATGTTATTTTTACTCCATTATGGCATATTCATGTTGTATATAAATAACCCCGCTTCCATGGTTAAGGACTACTGATGCATCATGGATTGTTTTCTTGGACCGACGCTAGATCATAGAATATTTCAGAGCGTGATTATCATTTGTTATATTATACCTGTCCTTTGTTCATAATGTTTCATGTTGTATATAAATAAGTACATTCAAAAGTACTCACCATAATGTTTGCGAGCTTGTCCCTCGCTATTGTCTTGGCCAGATTTCTTGCTTGGAGAGGAGCGATGCGATGACAGCTCCAGAACCTACGCAATGATGATAGCAGCCTCGCGAAGATAGGAGTTATCCAGGTCAGCTGTTCCTGTGGGAAATGGAGTCCCATAGACGCTAATGAACCACAAACCGCTTCCGCCATCAACCACTAGAAACCTTGTGTTGTACTCATAGGCCAGAATGGTCTTGTACTACATATTATGTATTTTGCTTGGAGCTTCTGTATCAAGTTAGTGTCTCATCAGCTAACAGTAATCCTGGGGCTGGTGAGCACAAGGACCATTTTCTGGAAATTAATATCCCGAAAACCCGGTCCTTACACCGACCCCGCGCTACTGCTTTCAGTCTCCTGCGGAAGGAATGTGGACCATTTAGAAATTTGGCTTCATTAATTAGAATGCAACCATATGGAGCTAATTACGCGGGGGTGTATTCCTTACCAGAACAAGCTCAAGAGCCCTGGTCTTCGGATCCGTGGTAAGCTCCTTTGTTACCGGGTCCTCCTTGTACCGGGCCCTGACATAGTTCATGATCTGCTTGTCACGGTATTTCTCGAAGCGGGGCGGTAGGCCTTGCTCGGCACGCTCCGCGTCCTCCTTGTCCCATATAGGCTCCGCCACTCTGTAACCGCCGGGACCGAGTTTGTGTTCCCCTAAGTTCAACTCCCGCATTTCTTTCCCCCACTGACTTGATTCGGAGGTTGCGCTGCTCTCGCACTTGATCTTGAACTCCTTGTAGTCATCTTCGTTGGTCGAAGGATTTTTCGCCTTGATCTTCTCATAACTATCACCTTTGTCAATCATTCTCTTCACCGCGCTTCTCCAAGTAGACAGGGTCGTGCTCATCCTCGTGAGGGCGGCACTATTCACTTTATTCCCTGAGAAGCATGTGTTTTCAAATTCAGCGGGGAACTTGTATCGTTCGTGCAGCTTCGTGAAGAGGAGGGTGCGCAAATTCCCTCGGTCCTTATGCCTTAGGTTCTCGGTGTTGATCGAGATGGTGCTCTGGAGAATGCACCCGAGCTGAACCGAGTACCCCTTGACTATTTGTTTGGGCGCCGTTGGATGCCCGTCGGAGTTCACTTCAGTAAATTCCTCCTTGACGGTGTGGAGCACGTTCGGGCGCCAGTCCTTCCGTTGCCTCTTTGGTTGGCTGCCATCTGTGCGTGCGCTGCCATCATCAGTGGTGGCATCCTCGGCGGCACCATCAGTGGTGGCATCCTCGGCGGCACCATTAGTGGTGTCATCCCCGACGCCACTAGGGGTTGTGTAGTTAGGATCGATGTCTTCCGCGACGTCCTCATAGCGGTGAGGTTCTTCCTCCATATCATGGGACAGCTCCCAGAGTTGCTTGCCGCCCGAACCGCCGGCCTCATCGTTGTGGGCCATGTTTCGCTCTAAATAGGAAAAAAGTTTGGTAAATAAGTTGGTTATTGTCAAGGAACAAGATCTCATCATTTAGGGTTTGTGAGGAATTATCATGGTCTCATCATTTAGGGTTTGTCGACACCGAGGCATCCTAAAAGCTAAGGTTTTATCATTTAGGGTTTGTCGACGCCGAGGCACCCTAAAAGCCTAAGCTTTCATCATTTAGGTTCTTATCGACACCGAGGCACCCTAAAAGCCAAGGTTTTATCATTTAGGGTTTGTCGACGCTGAGGCACCCTAAATGCTAAGTTAAGTTTTCATCATTTAGGGTTTATCGATGCCGAGGCATCCTAGGTTGACTGATATATATGGGTATCTTCTAATAATATACCCTATCAAGAAAAGGGAAGGAGAATTTCTAAGTTGGGCCTAATCACTTGGCTCTATTGCCACCTATGGCAGTTGCTTTTTAAATCATCACACATGAATTCATCATATGTGTTTAATGCAGCAAGAATAAAGGGGCAGTTGATCCTACTTAATTAAGTACTAAGATACCCCGGCCCATGCATTAGTCGCAAGTACCCCATATGTCCTATTTTTAGCAAAGTCATGCTAAAATTCACGGAAAATTTCAGCATGACCTCTGCTGAAAATAGGACATATGGAGTACCCGAATTTCCCGGAACGGAAGTTAATCGACATTTCGAAAAACTCAAGGGCCTCTCGAGGTACCTGCAAAATCATTACCCCACCCCCGCCCAGCTGCAACCCCACACCACCCCACAATATCATCACGACACGATGGTCGGAGACAAAACCCCCCAATATCATCAACATACTCCAGTTATGAAGTAAAATTCCTGAAGTGTTCCAGGAGTAGAACCTGAAGTGTAGTCAGTGGCTTCACCTATGTGCATAAAAATTGAAAGGGATCGAGAAGAGGTGTCTAGAGGGGAGGGGGGGAGATTAGACACTAAGTACCAAAAGTTGCAGTTTTTAACTTCTTTAAGTTTAAGTGGAGTTTAGGCACAAGTTTAACAATACATATCAAGCGAGCATGCAAAGAGTATATGAGCAGCGGAAAGTAAAGCATGCAACTTGCAAGAATGTAAAGGGAAGGGTTTGGAGGATTCAAAGCAATTGGAGACACGGATGTTTTTGTCGTGGTTCTGATAGGTGGTGCTATCATACATCCACGTTGATGGAGACTTCAACCCACGAAGGGTAACGGTTGCGCGAGTCCACGGAGGGCTCCACCCATGAAGGGTCCACGAAGAAGCAACCTTGTCTATCCCACCATGGCCGTCTCCCACGAAAGACTTGCCTCACTAGCGGTAGATCTTCACGAAGTAGGCGATCTCCTTGCCCTTACAAACTCCTTGGTTCAACTCCACAATCTTGTTGGAGGCTCCCATGTGACACCTAGCCAATCTAGGAGACACCACTCTCCAAGAAGTAACAAATGGTGTGTTGATGATGAACTCCTTGCTCTTGTGCTTCAAATGATAGTCTCCCCAACACTCAACTCTCTCTCTCACAGGATTTGGATTTGGTGGAAAGAAGATTTGAGTGGAAAGCAACTTGGGGAAGGCTAGATATCAAGATTCATATGGTAGGAATGGAATATCTTGGCCTCAACACATGAGTAGGTGGTTCTCTCTCAGAAAATGGATGCTGGAAGTGTAGGTTCGTTCTGATGGCTCTCTCCATGAATGAAGAGTGGGTGGAGGGGTATTTATAGCCTCCACACAAAATCTAACCGTTACAAACAACTTGCCAAACTCGGTGGGACCAAATTGGTAAACTCGGTCGGACCGATTTAGCAAATCTAGTGACCGTTAAGATTTTCGGTGGGACCGACATGCAACTCGGTAGGACCGATATGGTTAGGGTTAGGGCATAACGTAATCTCGGTGAGACCGATTACACAAACTCGGTGAGACCGATTTTGGTAATAAGCTAACCAGAGAGTTGGTCAGCAAACTCGGTGAGACTGACACACAAACTCGGTGGGACCGATTTTGGTAATAAGTTAACCAGAGAGTTTGCATTGTAATCTCGGTAGTACCGACATTTAAACTCGGTGAGACCAAATTTGGTAATGGACATACAGAGAGATTATAATCCCATCTCGGTGAGACCGAGATCCCTATTGGTGAAACCGATTTGCCTAGGGATTGTGGCAGTGGCTAAGACATCTGAACTCAGTGGCGCCGGATAGAAAGAATCGGTGGGGCCGAGTTTGACTTTTGGTTTAGGACATATGTGGATGTGAGAAAGTAGTTGAGGGCTTTGGAGCATATCACTAAGCAATGAGAGCAAGAAACTCATTAAGCAACACCTCATCCCTCTTGATAGTATTGGCTTTTCCTATGGACTCAATGTGATCTTGGATCACTAAAATAGAAAGTGTAGAGTCTTGAGCTTGGAGCTTGAGCCAATCCTTTGTTCTTAGCATCTTGAAGGGGTTCCACATCCTCTAGTCCATGCCACTCCATTGTTGAACTTGTGTGAAACATACTAGGTAAAAGTGTTAGTCCAACAAGAGATATGTTGACATTAATTACCAAAATCACCCAGGGAGCACTTGTGCTTTCAATCTCCCCCTTTTTGGTAATTGATGACAACATACATCAAAGCTTTAGATAAAGATATAAAGAATAACGAGTAAAGCTTTGGAAAGACATGTAACATGCATAGGCTCCCCCTACATGTATGCAATCATGTGGATATGGAATATAGAAGTATGTGAGAGCATAACCATGACAGAGTAAGCAATGTGTTACATGTATCTTGGCTATATGCATCAGAGCAAATGATGTGAATATGGGAAATGTACCTTCATGCTCATGAGTCCTTCTTGCAAACAGTATGTACATCAGCAAGAATTCCTCATACACATGACTGTGATGCATGTACTTACCTTGTGGTCTTGAGTTGGCTTAGGATGGAATGAACCTGTGAAAATAGGGTCAAATAACATAGATACACCTACTGGCCAGAGCATGCAAAAGAAGCCACAAGAGTACCAAGACTGGGATGACATGTAGAGAGTGACTACTAAGTACCACATTGAATATAGACATGTCCCCAAAGGTAAAGATGTGCAATGAATTTAAAGAATTTCTTTCCCTTAGATGTCTTGCTCCCCCTGAATCTAGCATGGGATACTGGGAGAAGATAGGGAATAGAAAATCAGAGCAAAATGCAAAATCAGAGATCAAGGAAAAAAAATGAACAAAGCTAATGCAAATAAGCACATATGAACATGTCTTTCCCCTCAAGAAGACATGTGGCATCTATCCTCTTGAACACCAAGCATCTGGGATCCTTGAAGATTACTCTCTTCTTGAGTATTCTCTCCCCTTGGAGATATCTTTCTCCCCCTGTTGAAGTGATAAGGCTTTGATGTGATCTCTCTCTCCCCCTTTGACATCAATTTCCAAGAATGGCCTTATGGAATTTGTCGTGAATGGGATTGGTCCTTGAGTCACAGCATAAAGCACTGATAAAATGTGATGCTTTTAGAGGACAAGATTCATGGAGTGGAGCTGGATCAAAAGTAATGCAGGAATAAGTGGCAAAATGTTTTTTCTGTAGTGAAATCGGTGGCAGCGAGTGGTATGATTCGGTTGCACCGAATGATTTCGGTTAGACCGAAGACAAGAAACCAGCGTGATCGAGTTCATGACAGATAAAACACTTGTCACCTCAGCTCACTAGACAAGTAAGATCTCACAAGGATTTGCAAGGAATTAACTGAAAGATTTGCAATGAATTGGATGCAGGTAATGCAGAACAAATAGAAAAGAAAAGAAATCTAGATGAATTTTTTTGAAAGGGGAAACAAATATGCATGAGACAAATGCAAGAGCACAAAAAAAGAACACAAGATAACTTCATCTAGAGATGGTCGGCGAAAAAGTCACCTATGTTAGAGTATATTGACTTAGGAGTCAAATGAGATCACTTGATCATAGGTCATACTCATCGTTTAAGCTCAAAATGGGGTTACCATTTTTTGTTTAAGCATCTTGATGTATTCACATCTTGTCGAGTTGCTTTGAATCATGTCTTGGAGTAAAGCTTATCTAAGATGGAATAACATACCTTGGGTGGTGGTGTTGATTGTGATCATGTAGTTGAACTTGTGTGGGTTGCTCAAGGTTGATGTAGCTCATCAAGAGTTGGGAGCACCACTTGGAATTTGAGTTCATCTACCTACATGGGTTATTTCTTGCAAGGAAGAGCACTTGTTTATCAAAAAATGACAATCATGAAACTCAACATAGAATTTGTCAAAGGATATGTTTGAATGGTTTTGTGCTTCCTTGTCTTCAACTACCATTGTGTAAAGACTTGGTGATGTAGAGATTGCTCAAGATGTGAGTGAGTTGCAATCTCATAGACTTAGATTCATCCAAGTACCTACAAGGGTTAGATAACATGCAAGGTGGAAATATATCCAAGATATAAGATTATCATCATAAGAGAAATATCAAGGATTAGTCATAAGCTCATGTCTTGCATGTATCCAATGGAGTTCCTACTCCAAGTTTGAAGCATCAATGATGTTCAATTAACTTCTTAACCTGCAAACCACTTTCACATCAAGTGGTTTAGTGAATATATCCGCTAATTGCTTTTCGGTGCGAACATGCTTAAGATTAATGTCACCCTTAGCATCATGATCTCGAATGAAATGATGACGAACTTCAATATGCTTAGTTCGAGAGTGTTGCACGGAATTGTGAGCAATCTTGATAGCACTTTCATTGTCACAAAGTAATGGAACATGTTTCACATATATCCCATAATCTTTAAGAGTTTGGGTCATCCAAAGTAATTGATCACAACATGAACCAACATCAATGTATTCCGCTTCGGCGGTGGATAAGGATACCGAGTTTTGTTTCTTGGAAGACCAAGACACAAGAGATCTGCCAAGAAATTGACAAGTACCCGAAGTGGACTTTCTATCAAACTTGTCACCAGCATAGTCCGAGTCGGAGTAGCCAACAAGATCGAAAGAGGCCCTCTTAGGATACCAAATGACAAAATTTGGTGTATGGATTAGGTATCTCACTATCCTTTTCACGACCTTAAGATGACATTCTTTAGGAGCAGCTTGATATCGTGCACACATGCACACACTTAGCATGATATCGGGACGTGAAGCACATAGATATAACAATGAACCAATCATAGAGTGATAAACCTTTTGATCAACCGGTTCACCATCTTTGGTCAAATCAAGATGTCCACTAGTAGGCATGGGTGTAGTCATACCTTTGCATTCTTGCATATTGAACTTCTTGAGTAAGTCCTTGGTGTACTTTGTTTGAGAGACAAAGGTACCTTCCTTAGTTTGCTTGATTTGCAAACCCATAAAGAATTTTAGTTCACTCATCATAGACATCTCAAACTTCTCTGACATTAGCTTTCCTAACTTTTCACTAAAATGAGGGTTAGTAGAACCAAATATAATATCATCAACATAGATTTGGCACACAGATAGTTCTCCGTTGACCCTTTTAGTAAAAAGAGTAGAATCAATTTTTCTGATTTCAAAGCCTTTTTCAATAAGGAACTTTGTCAAGCATTTATACCACGCTCTAGGAGCTTGTTTAAGACCATAAAGAGCTTTGTGAAGTTTGTAGACATGATCAGGTTTCTTAGGATTGACAAAGCCGGGAGGTTGTTTAACATAAACTTCCTCCTCTATTTGACCACTTTAGAAAAGCACTTTTAATGTCCATTTGGTACAAGGTGATATCATGGTGATTATCATAGGCAAGTAAGATGCGAATGGACTCAAGTCTAGCAACGGGAGCATAAGTCTCACCATAGTCCATACCTTCGACTTATGTGTAGCCTTGGGCGACGAGACGTGCTTTGTTGCGAACTACTTGTCCATCTTCATCTTGCTTGTTGCGAAACACCCATTTGGTACCGATGATGTTGTGGTTGTTGTCGGGCTTCTCAACCAATGTCCAAACTTGATTTCTCTCAAAGTTGTGTAGCTCTTCGTGCATGGCGTTTATCCAATCCAGATCTTCCAATGCTTCTTCAACCTTCATAGGTTCAATGCTAGAGATGAATGAATAGTGTTCACAAAAGTTAGCTAAACGAGTTTTAGAGCGAGTGATTCTCCCGGTTTGGATATCATTGTAGATTTGCTCGACGGGATGGTCTTTAGCGATTCTTGCTCGAACTCATGAAAGCTTTTGCTTGGGTCTTGGTTGAACATATTCTTCATCTTGTTCTTCATCTTGGCCTTCTTCATTGTTGGCGTTGTCGTTCTCTTGTCGTGGTGGAGAAGGAGGTTGTTGACATTCGTCTTGGTGCACTTCCTCGTTTTCTTCATCTTGGTGTGTCCCACTTTTGGATGCTTCCGTATCAACTCTTGGTTCACCTTGTCGTGAGGTAGAAGCTTCCACTTGGACGGACGAGGTACTCTCCTTCATCTCCATAGGATGAATCTTGCCAATAGACAAGTCTTGAATTGCTTCCGAGGGGTCTTTGTCTCCTACATCAATTGGCAATTGCTCTACTTGCGAGCCGTTAGATTCATCAAACTTCACATCTACCGTTTCTTCAACCTTTCGGGTGAAATTGTTGTAGACACGGTATGTGTGAGAGTTTGAGCCATAACCAAGTAGGAAACCTTCATGAGACTTAGGAGAAAATTTAGAACAACGATGCTTATCAAGAATGTAGCACTTTGAGTCGAATACTCAAAAGTATCCAACTTGGGGTTTGTTACCGGTGAGAAGCTCGTATGCCGTCTTGCCGAGTAGCTTGTGAAGATACAAGCGATTTGTTGCATGACAAGCTATCTCAACCGCTTCCGCCCAAAAGTGCTTCAGCGTCTTGTACTCATCAAGCATCATTCTCGCCATTTCGATGAGCATACGGTTCTTCCTCTCAACAACTCCATTTTGTTGAGGTGTGTACGTAGCCGAGAACTCGTGTGAAATCCCTTCTTCGTCAAGAAAGGTGTCCACATTTGCGTTCTTGAACTCCGTTCCGTTGTCGCTGCGAACCTTCTTGATCTTTACTTCAAATTGATTTTGGGCCTTCCTAGCGAAGTTTTTGAAGATCTTTTGGACCTGCGATTTATCATCGAGAAAGAACACCCATGTAAATCTTGAAAAATCATCAACTATAACTAGACCAAAAGAATTTCCACCGAGACTCTTGTAGGCGTTGGGACCAAAGAGATCCATGTGAAGTAGCTCAAGTGGCCTCCTTGTGGTCATGATGTTCTTCACGGGATGCCTTCCTCCAACCTGTTACCTGCCTAACAAGCGCTGCAAAGTCTATCTTTATAAAATATGACATCGTTAACTCCAAGGATATGATTTCCTTTAATAAGCTTGTCAAGGTTTCACATGCCAACATGACCTAATCGTCTATGCCATAACCAACCTTTAGAGGATTTAGCAATAAAGCAAGTTCTGGGTTGAGCCTTTTTAGTGAAATCAACAATGTATAGATCACCTCTACGCACACCGGTAAAGACCATTTTATGATTATCTCTACGAAACACTTGGCAATCTTCTTTAGTAAATAGGACATTGAAACCAAAATCAACAAGTCTAGATACTGAAAGTAAGTTGTATCCAAGAGATTCAACGGGCATGACATTTTGTATGGAGCTATCATGTGATATGGCCAACTTATCGAGGCCAACCACCTTACCCTTTGAGTTGTCACCGAAAGTGACATACTTTCGAGGACCATCGTTTTCAGCAAGCTCACGAAACATGTCTTTATCTCTGGTCATGTGATCGGTACATCCACTATCAAGAACCCATTCCTTTCCTCCTGCCATATATCCCCGAAGATTTGCCATAAGACCAAAGTGTCTCATTGCATCATCAAGATCAAAGTCACTATCATCATCCTCATCATAGTATCAATGTTCAACATCGTCATGTGGTGGATCAAATCCTAGAGAGGGTGATTCGTTAGAGTGACATTGACAATGATCTTGCTTATGAATTTTTGTAGCTTCGGAAATAATATCACTAATAATTCCAACATCTCCTTTGGCACGCATAAGGTTTGTAAGCTCAAACAAACAATCACCAAACATAGGATCACTAGAATTCATCTTACTCAAGGCAATAGACTTATGGAGAATTTCATCTAGATTTTTCAAGGAATAATCGGGAAATCGTTCCTCAAGAAATTTCCATATAGTATAGGCACAATCAAGAGTAGGCAAACTAGCAATCAAGTTTTTGGGCAATCCTCTTATGATAAGATTGATGGTTCTAAGATTGCGAATCATGTCAATTGACTCATCAAGGGTGGGATGCATAGGATCAATATGAGGTGCACAAGGGCTAGCAATGTACTTGTTCAAATGATATTGATTGAAAATCACAAGCATCTCATTTTTCCACGCATGAAAATACTCTCCATCAAGTATAGGCACTCTATGTCTAAGACTCCCAATAGTAGACTCATCCATCTTCCTCCAATGGTGTTTAAACCAAAGCAATGGAGACCAAAGCTCTGATACCAATTGAAAGGGATCGAGAAGAGGTGTCTAGAGGGGGGGAGGGGGTGATTAGACACTAAGTACCAAAAGTTGCAGTTTTTAACTTCTTTAAATTTAAGTGGAGTTTAGACACAAGTTTAACAATACATATCAAGCAAGCATGCAAAGAGTATATGAGCAGCGGAAAGTAAAGCATGCAACTTGCAAGAATGTAAAGGGAAGGGTTTGGAGGATTCAAACGCAATTGGAGACACGGATGTTTTTGTCATGATTCCGATAGTTGGTGCTATCGTACATCCACGTTGATGGAGACTTCAACCCACGAAGGGTAACGGTTGCGCGAATCCACGGAGGGCTCCACCCACGAAGGGTCCACGAAGAAGCAACCTTGTCTATCCCACCATGGCCGTCGCCCACGAAGGACTTGCCTTACTAGCGGTAGATCTTCACGAAGTAGGCGATCTCCTTGCCCTTACAAACTCCTTGGTTCAACTCCACAATCTTGTTGGAGGCTCCCAAGTGACACCTAGCCAATCTAGGAGACACCACTCTCCAAGAAGTAACAAATGGTGTGTTGATGATGAACTCCTTGCTCTTATGCTTCAAATGATAGTCTCCCCAACACTCAACTCTCTCTCATAGGATTTGGATTTGGTCGAAAGAAGATTTGAGTGAAAAGCAACTTGGGGAAGGCTAGAGATCAAGATTCATATGGTAGGAATGGAATATCTTGGCCTCAACACATGAGTAGGTGGTTCTCTCTCAGAAAATGGATGCTGGAAGTGTAGGTTCGTTCTGATGGCTCTCTCCACGAATGAAGAGTGGGTGGAGGGGTATTTATAGCCTCCTCACAAAATCTAACCGTTACACACAACTTGCCAAACTCGGTGGGACCGAATTGGTAAACTCGGTCGGACCGATTTAGCAAATCTAGTGACCGTTAGGATTTTCGGTGGAACCGACATGCAACTCGGTAGGACCGACATGCAACTCGGTAGGACCGATATGGTTAGGGTTAGGGCATAACGTAATCTCGGTGAGACCGATTACACAAACTCGGTGAGACCGATTTTGGTAATAAGCTAACCAGAGAGTTGGTCAGGCAAACTCGGTGAGACCGATTACACAAACTCGGTGGGACCGATTTTGGTAATAAGTTAACCAGAGAGTTTGAATTGTAATCTCGGTAGTACCGATTACTTAAACTCGGTGAGACCGAATTTGGTAATGGACATACACAGAGAGATTACAATCCCATCTTGGTGAGACCGAGATCCCTATCGGTGTAACCGATTTGCCTAGGGTTTGTGGCAAGTGGCTAGGACATCCGAACTTCGGTGGCGCGGATAGAAAGAATCGGTGGGGCGAGTTTGACTTTTGGTTTAGGACATATGTGGATGTGAGAAAGTAGTTGAGGGCTTTGGAGCATATCACTAAGCACTGTAGAGCAAGAAACTCATTAAGCAACACCTCATCCCCTCTTGATAGTATTGGCTTTTCCTATGGACTCAATGTGATCTTGGATCACTAAAATAGGAAGTGTAGAGTCTTGAGCTTGGAGCTTGAGCCAATCCTTTGTTCTTAGCATCTTGAAGGGGTTCAATATCCTCTAGTCCATGCCACTCCATTGTTGAACTTGTCTGAAACATACTAGGTAAAAGTGTTAGTCGAACAAGAGATATGTTGACATTAATTACCGAAATCACCCAGGGAGCACTTGTGCTTTCAAAAATCATAAAAAATCAAAATCATTTGAAACCTGATCACTAGTCATAAAAATTCAAAATCATTCAAAATCAAAATCCACTGATTAGTTCTTGTGCTCATCCAGTAGCAACATCTTTCATACATGATCAGTAGTCATGTAGCAAATTTTTATTTAAACTGAATTTGCAAATCACCAAGAGCTCTATTAGTTTCAGACTAGATTTACACTAAATACACTAGAGTATTTGACCAATAGTCATGTGAACTCTTTGAATTTGTAAACACTTCCAGACTTGAGCATTGAGAGTTCACAATTGCAAAAAATGTCCCTTGTTCCTGAACTTGTATTTTACTCCATTCATTCAAGCAGAAAGAAACAATTATTGTTGATACTCATGTGCTTCTTTCCAAATAATTTTATTTATTCAGAGTTTGAGAAATTTTGAACAAAAAAAGAACGCAAGATACAGACTGAATTTGATGTTAAAAAATAACTGATAGTAGCATGCTATGGTACAGATAAAGTTGGGTCATAGTAACACACAGTAACATTTCTGGAATCCAAATTGAAACAATAAATCACAGGTAGCTAGCAACTGAAAATCAAATTGGCACTTTCTCCAAACTCATACATGTCTTCTCTTTTTATAGCATCAGTGCTCACCTCGATGGATTAACTGAATTTTCTACAAACACCAAGGTCTAGGGCACACAAAAGTTCAGAAATTTGTGTGCCTAACTGAATTAACTGAATTTTCAGTAACCGAATAAACTGAATTTTCAAAACTGACAAATATTAATAGGTTGACTACAGCAAATCCAATTTGCAAGCTTGACTACATATAATTTACAATAATCCGAGGGGAGAAATACAACACTGGCAAAGTCAATTCAGGTTTATCTGAATTGGCAGCTACAGTGATGCCATTTAAAGCTAGCTAGAGGGAAAAAGCCATTTAAAAAAAATCCTCGCATCTCATATGAGGAGTGTTAATCCTAAGACTAATAGTTTGTTGTGCAGTACATCTACAGTGATGCCCTGTCCATTTTGTCCCTCCCCAACTAGATACTAGAGTAGCACTGTTGATGCCCTGTTCTTGCTGAACTTTATGACAGTATATACAACAACTTATCCTCTTAAGCCAAAACAACTTTGTAAAAGCCAGATGCAACTTGTTGAGCTAATTTTGAGCAGAACTCCTTGAGGAACTAGCAGCAAAAGGTACTGAACTAGCAGCAAGCTTGTGTTATTGCTTACTAAGGTACTTAACTGATCAGAACTTCAGAACAATGAGCTTTACATAATAATTTCAGAGGGATTTGAACCTAATTTGACCTAAATTCGAGAGGGATTTGACCTTATTTTGCATCTACACTAGCCCCTAATCCATGGCTAGAGCTAGTAGTAGGAACACATGGTAGAGTAATTAGGCAGCCTTGAGGAACCCAAATCCATGACTGCTAGATCGAATGAAACAAGGAGGGGAGATGGGACGGAGGGGAGTTGGGGGCACCTTCACCTTGGGTGGCTGGATGACGGCGCCGTGGATTTAGAGGTCTAGGTGGAAGAAGCCCTTGATTGCGGCGACTGTGGTGGCTGGGTGCGCCCCTCCTGCTCCTCCTCCTCGAGCAGGACAAGGTCGGTGGCTACACGGTGAGGAGAAGGCCCTCCTCTCCTCTCCGGGCGTCGTCCTGGTCGCTTGCCGGCGCGGTCTACCTGCAGAGACGAGACAAGAAGGGGTCAGGGGTTTCGAGTGGAGGGGGGGCGTACGGGCGGAGGAGGAGGGGGCTTACGGGCGGATGACGACGGGCGGCGGCGCAGTAGGGGCGGCGGAGGGAGGCGTTCTGTTGGGCCCTGTCTTCGGCTGGCTGAGGCAGCGGAGGGCAGACGGCTGGGTGTGCCTGGCGCCGGGTGGCGATCGTGGCAGCAGCCGTCGGCAGCAAGGACCGAGACGGCGAGGCGGGGCGCGGGGGTCGTCGGAGCGGGTGTGGAGCGGCGGAAGGAGGGGGGCGTGAGGGTGTGGCAAGGGGGGGGGGGGGGAATTGGATCTGGCGAGGGAGGGACGAAGGGATCGGGCGACTAGGGGGGAATATTACTAATGGCGCACCCCCTGGCGGTGCGCCATAAGTAACCTTTTTTTAGCTAGCAATGGCGCACCCCCGGACGATGCGCCATAAGTAACCTTTTTTAGCTAGCAATGGCGCACCCCCGAACGGTGCGCCATAAGTAACCTTATTATTATTATTATTTTTTGTTGCATCTAATAATTTTTTAGAAAATGAATATGACTATGAAACATTAATAATTTTTTAAAAAATATCATCAAATTGATTTGAAAATATTTATGAATAAAAAATTATCATCAAATTTATTATTTGAAAATATCATCAAATTTGTTATTTGAAAATATAATCAAATTTGTTTTTTTGGATTTTTAGTTGCATTCATTTGGCGGCGGTGGAGCAGGGAGGGTGTCAAGTAGCGAGGGGATCTGGGAGGGGGATAGCGATCGAGATGGAGGGGGATCGAGATCGAGTGTCCTCATGAATATTCATGAGTTCAAAAAGTGCCAATGAAATACAATCGAGAAATGAAGGCTATAATTTAAATACAATCGATCTTAGCTAGCTATCTGTTCACAATCTTCTTGCCCTTCTTTTTTGCAAATGGAGTTCTTCTGTGGAACGGACGTCCTTTAGGGTGGTCCTGCTTCTTCTTGTGGTGTATGCTGCTACTTCATCGTTGTCGTCATGTTCCATCTTCGGGTCACCGTACTTGTCGAAGTCTTGCTCATTAGCGACTCCATCCATTCTGATGATCTTCCTTTTGCCTCTCCTCACGACAACACGACTGGGCTTTGATGGATCAGTAATGAAGAAGCATTGGTCCACTTGGGAAGCCAGTACCCATGGCTCATTTTTCGCGGTGACGTTTGCGCCCGCGGTCTTGGATTTGGCTTCGGGTATAACCATGGTGGTGAAATACCGGTCTTCTTTTAGGACACTCTTGGCCCATCTGACACGGAACATCGGGACCTTCTCTCCATCTTAGCTCAGCTCCCAGATCTCCTTGATCCTTCCGTAGTATCTGTCCTTGTCGTTGTCGGTGTAGGATTCCATCGTTACCCCAGAGTTCTGATAACCATTGCTCTTCATGTCCTTGTCCTCGGTGTAGAATGTGTAGCCGTTGATATCGTACACCTCATAGGTCATCAGGTTGTGCTCGGTGCCCTGTGACAAGGCGAATATGAGTTGTTCTTCCGCGGAAGAATCCTCATGTAAAGGGTACGACATAAGCTTCTGCTTGAACCAACGCGTGAAACATGAGTTGTGCTCTTTGATTATATCTCCGTCCGTCCTCTGTTGGCCTCGGTCATTTTACGTCTTCTCAATAAAGGTTTTGTGCTCTACCACCCAAGGATCGACCACGTCTATGTGTTGTAGCGCGACTAGGTTTCCTCTTTCAAAGTCGGCGAGTCGACCCTCGAAGTCGACATGCATTTCGCGGGGACCTCACGGTGACCCCATCCGGCGAGCCCGCCGAGGTGCTGTTGACGGGCGGACCAACGGGTCCTCGATGCCTAGATAATTCGTGCGATGAGAGATGCACTCTTCGTCGAAAAGCCCCCGCTATGCTTCCCTCTGGATGTGACATGTTGCGAACGTATGCTTTGATGACACCATTCATCCTTTCGAACGACATCATGCAGTGCAGGAACGTCGGCCCGATTTGGATGATATCCTCCATGATATGGACCAGCAGATGCACCATAATGTCGAAGAATGCGGGCGGGAAGTACATCTCAAGCTCGCATAGTATCACCACAATCTCTTCCTGTAGCATTCTGAGTTGCCTCACGCCAACCGACTTCCGAGAGATGACGTCGAAAAATTTGCATAGGCCAAATAGCGTTTCACAGACGTGCGCGTCCATGATCCCACGGATTGCAACTGGAAGTATCTGCGTCATCAAGACGCGTGACGATCGTGAGACTTCATCCCGCTGAACTTCGCTTCACTGGGTCTAGGTATCGCTTATCTTCCCAGCAGAGCCGTAAGGAAGTTTTACTCCTACGAGGCAGGTGAAAACTGCTCGATCTCCTCGACTTAGAGTGAAGCACGCGGAGGGTAGTCATTTCGGTCTTCTTGGCCTTTTTGCCTTTGCGACGACTTTTCGTGTCTGCCGCCTCATCATCATCATCATCATTAGCGTGAAGCTCCTCCCCGATGCCCATTGATTTCAAGTCCGCCTTGCTTTCGCCCATCTTTGGTCCTCTCTCGCATGTTGAGAAGGGTACCAAGCAGACTCGCACATGTTCTTCGTGATATGCATGACATCAAGGCTGTGAGGCACACGGTGGATCTTCCAAGACGGCAAGTCCCGTAAAATGCAGACCTCGTTTTCCATACCTTCAGCATGGCTCTGGCGCCTTTCGCTTCTTTCCGGCTCTGGCGCCTTTTGCTTCTTTCCGGCGGTGGGCAATCTTTCCAATTTTCAACAGCTCGTCTATTTCCTCACCCTCTCGACGCAGCGCCTTCGGGTTCGGTTTCACCATCGAACAGATCCTTGCGTTTTCTCCACAGGTCATCGTCGCGAAGCCACCTTCGATGTCCCATGAACACGGTTTTCAAAGACCCGGATCTCTATCTAGCTGGCGATCGTTGTGTCATCCATGCACCGACGATCCGAAAATCCGTGGACCACATACCCGCGAGATATCCGTGAATCGAGATAGTCGTGCACCGTCGTGGCGCAAAGGCGGCTCTCATAGGAAATATTCTTTCTGCGGCATCCCACGATTGGTGGCGTTTTCCACGCGTGTCTAGCTCCTCTTCAAAGAGCCCCAGATCTGATTGATGTCGTTCCCTGGTTGTTTTGGCCCTTCAATTAGCATACTCATGTGAATGTACTTCCTCTTCATGCACAACCATGGGGGAAGGTTGTACATCCACACAAACACAGGCCAGGTGCTATGTATGCTTCTCTGGCTGCCAAACGGATTGACTCCATCGGTTGTCGCGCCCAGCATGATGTTCCTTGGATCGTTCCCAAATTCTGGGTCTTCGAAGTTCAACGCTTTCCACTAGCTCGCATCCTTAGGGTGACTCAGCATCTTGTCTTTTTTATTTATCTCCGGATCATTTTCGTCATCTTCTCGCTTCTTCTCCTCCCTATCCGCGTGCCAACGCAGGAGCTTTGCTACCTTAGGGTCCGCGAAATACCGCTGCAGACGAGGAGTGATCGGAAAGTACCACACCACTTTTCGAGGAGCTTTCTTCTTCTTCTTCTTGTATCGAGTGACGCCGCACACCGGACATATGGTAGACTCCGCGTGCTCGTCCCGATAAATGATGCAATTGTTCATGCACACATGGTATTTCACGCGGTAAATCCAGAGGACACACGATTTTCTTCGCCTCCTCGAAACTGGTCGGGCACTTGTTCCCCTTGGGAAGACGTTTGTGCCGTAATGACATGTTCTCGCCGAAGCACGCGCCGGTCATTTTGTGTTTTACCTTCATCTCCGAGCCATGAGCGTTACTTTCAAAGCGGTATCCTCGGTCTGCATCCTTCATACAATGGAGTAACCGCGTCTATCTCCAGTTGATCCAGCTTGGCTTTCTCTCGGCGGCAGCTCTTGCGTTATCCGTCCGCTTGAGAAGCAGCTCTTGAATATGAGGGTCCCGCACCCAGCCTCCATCGTCGTCTGCTCCGGCATCTTCATCTTCATGATCATGCCCTTCGCCTTGATCTTCCTCATCATCATGTCCGCATCTTCTACATGATGATCGTGGTACAAGATCACCGTCGTGATCATGTCACGGAGATTCTTCGTCTTCTCGCCGCCCGCCGGGCGGTGATTGTCTTGCTGGACTTCATAGTCATCTTCATCACCTTGCCACCGATAGCCATCCATGAAACCATGCAAGAGCAGGTGGTCCCGCACCTGCCCGAATCCGGTCCGCAATAAGGCTCTTCACTTGCATCTTTGACACGGACATCTTATCTCCGCCTTGTTCTTTTGAAGCATCTCGCCTTCATGAGCTCAAAACCTATTCACGATGCCTTCGGTCATCGTATGCGGACCATGGTCGTCATGGGTAGAGCAAAATGATATTTTAGAACCAAGAAAAATTTGGCATGACTTTCCTAAAAATAGGACCAAAAGAATGCATAGTGCCAAAATTCTACTAAACGGAAATGAATCAACATTCCGCAAAATATTGGCAACTACCGCATTTCAAATACCGTACTGCAAACACAAACATATATGCAACACCACAAACATATGCAACACCACAAACATACATAGATCTAGCTAGGCCATAAAAAGTGCATGTGCACGTTGTTGGAGGGAGAAAAAAAGTAGATCTACAACATAAAGATAGCTTTCCCCTTCCTTACCTATAAAAAAGGTAATTTAACCACTTATTTTTGATGAATCTGTGGTGCAAATGAGGTGAGGAGGAGGAGGCAGCCGACACAAGATTGGAGGAGGAGGTGGAGAGAATGAAGTGGGGAAAGTGAGTGTGTAGGTGTGGCTGTCCAAAATATCTAGCTGGTCCTAGGTTACTAATGGCGCACCACCCACAAATGCGCCATTAGTATTAGTAACCCTGGTTACTAATGGCGCACCACCTTGAGGTGCGCCATTAGTAGTTTTGCAAAAAAAATAGTAGTGGCGCACTGTGTTGGAGGTGCGTCATTACTAGTTAAACTAGTAATGACGCACTCTGCCCTGGTGCGCCATTAGTATTTTTGGACAAAAAATTTATTACTAGTGGCGCACCATGGGTCTGGTGCGCCATTAGTGTCTACCACACTAATGGCGCACCAACTCATGATGCGCCATTGGTATATAGTAGTGGCGCACCACATTTCGGGTGCGCCATTAGTGGCCATATCATCTATAGGCCTTTTCCTAGTAGTGGGGCCACTGATGGAATACTAGCATCCTATACTAAGCATTTAGGATTGCAGGTAAGGGTAACAATCAGTAGCAACAATGACATGCTATACAATGAATAGGATTAATCAAAGCAAGAATATGCTACACTACTCTAATGCAAGCAGAGAGAGAAGGAATAGGCGATATCCGGTGATCAAGGGGGGGCTTGCTGGTTGTTGCTCGCAAGAAGGGTTCGTCAACACCGTAGTCGCATTAGGTAGTAGCGGCGTCGGTCTCGGTGTCTAACGAGAGAAGAGGGGGAAGAAACAATAAATATAATGCAAACATAAGCATGATGATGGAAGACATGACAATACACAGTGCTAGGTGTGCCCTAACGCGGTAGGAGGTGGTACCAGCGAAGGGGGGAAACATCCGGGAAAGTATTCCCGGTGTTTCTCGTTTTCGGACAGGTGAACCGGAGGTGAAATGTTGCAGGTTCACTATGCTTGGGACGTGTGGCGGACGAACGGACTGCGTATTTGGATTCGTCTCGTTGTTCTGAGCAACTTCCATGTACAAAGTATTTTCATCCGAGTTACGGTTTATTTTCTATGATTTATCAAAGTTTTATGCATTTTTAAATTTATTTTATTATTTAAATCGAACACTATCCAGAACAGTGCAAGGTGATGTCAGCATGACATCACCATGACGTCAGTAGGTCAAACCCAGCTGACCAGAGTCAAAGTTGGACCATGGGTCCAGTGGGACCCACCTGTCATAGACTAACATGTTAATTAGGTTTTAATTAAGCATGATTAATTAAGTTTAATTAATTGATTAGGTTAATTAAGCACAATTAATTATGTTAATTTAATTAATTAATTAATTAATTAATACTTTATTTATTATTATTTTTAATTCTTTTTATATCTTTTTTTAATGTTCTAGGGGCTGGGCCCCACATGTCATTGGGCAAGGGGGCCATAGTGGGTTCGGCGTTAGCGGGCGCCTGGAGCGGGCGCTGGGCACCCGCCTGTGTCGACAGTGGAGGAGAAGCTTGTTGGGCACCGCAGCCACAAGGTGCTGAGGGCTAAGGCTACTGCGTCGGCGGGTCATGTAGGGCGCATGGGACGGAAAGCTAAGGGGCAGGCGGCGCACAAGACACTGCTGGGGGCAAGCAGCAGCAGCAATCTGAGCCAAAAGCGTGGCAATGAGCAAGGCCACAGTAGAGCGGGCGAGGGGAGCAGGGCGAGGCCACACGCAGGCTTGAGCGTCTGGCGTCTTGAGGCTGTGGCGAAGGGCACCAGCGGGGAGGGTGGCCGGAGTAGGACATGTGTGGGGCGGTGCGCGTGCGTGCTGTGCGCGATGGACGAGCGGTTCGAGCGAACGACGAGTGCGGGGAGAGAAGGAGAGGCCGGGGGCCTCACCGGGGTTGTAGGGTCTTAGGCAGCGGGGCGTGGGGAGGACGACGGGGACGACGTGCGGCGAGGCGACGAGGTCCGGCGGCGGGTGACGGCGATCCGGGAAGGGATCGGCTCGATCGGCGCGAGGCAGAGGTCCCGAGCTCCGATGCGTCCTTGTAGTTGACGAAGACGGCGGAGGCAGTGCTCTCGGCGTAGTCTGACGTGGTGGGGAGGACGTCCGGCACGGGCGGCGGCATCGACCGGTGCCAGGGGCGCCCGATCTGGAAACAAGGGGAGGGGGCGTGCGAGGGAGGAAGAGTCGTTGGGGAGGGGGAGTGGGGGACGTGGCTTTAGGTCACGGGGGGTGTAGGGATAAGGCGACGGGGTGGGCTGGCCTGGTGGCTGACTGGGCCGGCCTGTTGGGTCGGTTGGCCCAGGGGTCTTTCTTTTTATTTATTTATTGGTTCGGTTTTCTTTTATCTATTTCCTTTTTACTGTTTTATTTCACTTTCTATTTACTATAGTTTTATAAAATACTAAATTAGTTCCTGAAATAGTGTTACTACTTATTCTAATGTCACAATAACTTGGGCTCCCAAATAAATTAGTTTAATATTTTATTTATTATAAAAAGCATTTAATTATTGGTTTTAGCTGCTGTTTTGCTCATTTTAGAGTATTTACAGATTTTATAAAAGTGTGGGTTCTCCTCCATTATTACTTAGGATTTATTTGTTCCAATTTGAACATTTTAGTTTTAATGTTTGAAAACTTTTATCGTTTGCCTTGATTTTGAATTTTGAATTTGAACGGGATTGAATCAGCGGGAGATTAACAACAGTGATCGTGGTGATGTGGCCCCATTAGCAGGGAATTATTGTAGCCTAATTATCCGTGCGTCACAATTCTCCTCCACTACAAGAAATCTCGTCCCGAGATTTAGGAGGGGAGTAAGGGGGGAGGGATTGGGTTACGAAAATTCTAACGGATCTTCTCGTCTTGGTTGCTCTTCTCGAAGAGGTCGATCCATTACGTTGATGTCTTCATTTCTCTGCTTCGGGTCATCGTGATCAAGTCGGCATTCTTTCTACGAGAATTCCATCGTACTTACGAAAGAATAAAGGGGGTATTCAGGGAGAACGAACCTCTGCAAGGTTGATTATCTGGTAGCTAACATCAGGGAAGGTGGCGGAAACTAACTCTCGAACTGAAACTTCAGAAAATATCAAGAGCAAAGTAAGAAGGTACCATGAGAAGTTTCAAGCGGGTAGGCAATCGTTCGATGCCTGAAACAAAGTGTAAAAGGGGTCCAGAGCAATGGGAATAAGTTTTGTGTCTGTTACCAGAATTGATGATATCTTGGAAGGTGGCTCGTGAATTACATATGAGGCCACGCGCGAGGAATAACTTTGGAAACAGGAGGGTGTACATGAGAGTCAGGTTTCCATCATGTGGAACTGTGGGTTATGGGCCCACCATGTGGGTTAAAAGCAGGAAGGCGCTAACATTTGCACGGTCAAGATAGCAAGGTATGTCAGAGGATAGCCTGTCAGTTTTGTTGGCAACAATGTTGGTACCTAGGGCGAGGGACGAAGAGAACCATTTTCCTGCTCATTGAACGAGGTGGACCAATAGGCGAATTTCTCGTCCATCGGTGGTTACCGGAATGTCATCAACAATAGTAACATGGCCTTACTGACAGAGTTGTACAACCGAGGTGTTTTACATAAGCAGTGAAATATTACTTCTTAGATCATATAGATCACTAGAAAGGTCAAACAAATCAACGGAAAGGAAAATGTGATCATCAGATCAAACAGAACAATGGAAAGGAAAATGTGTTTGACACATATACCAGGGGTATACCCTTCCCAAGGACAAGCAAGGCATGATATCCCTGGCAGGATATAAAGTAGAAAACCCTTTAGGAAAGGGGAGAGAAATTTCATGACATTACCCATACAACGGTGTTTGGATAATAGATCAAGAAACATTTATCATTGTGCTACAAATGTTCTTATTGAAAATTGGATTACCACAGACATGCTTCGAGATAGCATTGACATGGTCTTCAAGCAAAGGTCAGACTATGGATACAGAAAAGATTCATCAGGAACAACTTATAGAATAAGTCTTACAATTTCCTCATGGAGGAATGGTTAACCTTGTTAAAAAGGAAACTATAACAACAGGTCCTCCGGCCAGGTGTGCTAGGCATGACATCACCTTACTGGATCATATAAGGACCAATGTTATAACTCTTGGAAAATATATTCCAACCATCATATCTGACGGAGGTTCAATTCCGATTGGCGTCAGGGTAACTCAGACTTAGGATGCCTGAGAAGAAAAAGGCGCAACTTAATTTGATGAGATGGCATTGCAAGATTCTCGGGAAATGAACTATGGAAGCAAGTTCCGAAATAAGAGACCAAGAAGAAGACGAGGATGTGGCTGATGGACTCAACGACAATTTATCAAGAATTCCAACATGATGGATTTCCACAATTATGTGAACAAGGAGATAATATTTGTCAGATCAAATGGTATAATATAATGATGTATGTTTGAGGAAAACATCCACAGTTAAACATTGGTTGAAAGGTGCACTTGAAATGCGGGCTGGGTTGCACGACCAACATCAGAATGGCGATTTAGCAACCAACACAACAAATTGGAATTATTGTCCATTAACTTTGAAGCAATAGGGTTGCTAGAGATATCAAATTATCACAACAGAGTTCACTCAACACGGGGGCCAAGAAAAGAATGGTGATGGCGAGAAGCATCACTATACCAAGAATTCCTTAAGAGGTGGTGAAGTTCTAACAACATTCTTGAGATAAAAGATGGTAACACTCCAAGCTAAAGAAGAACAAATGTTGGATAGCAAGGAAGTCAAGGTATTTTAACATATAATAAGGCTAGCCAACTCGTCTCCACGAAGCTCCCTCGGTTTGCTACGATTTGGACCGTCGGATGCTGGTCAAACCGGTGTTTCTTGGCTGGGTTGACGTTGGATCTTTGTTGAAAATTTCGTTCTTCTTTTTGACCGTGCAGTGCATTCTTAGGGGAGGATGACCTGTGGGCTCGGCCTCTTACCTGATTGGCTGGGTGAACCATTTTCGGGTGCGCGGACGGCCGCTCCTCACGAGCCGAGCGTCGTGGTTGCAGTGTCAACTGTTGGTGGGAGCAGATGGCCTGACGCTTGCACACCTACCGCTGCCTTTACACACAATGATGGGTGGCCCGCGTTGGATCCTGGTCCCACATATCCGTGACTTGGGTTGTTTTCTATTGTGTGAAGATCTGTTGGTTGTGTCTAAATGTCGGTATTGGCTAGAGGGAGAGAGAGGATGGATGTGACGCGTACACACCCAAGACCAAGACACTATGACGGGTGGGCCTCATTGGTGATGGTCCCACACAACGGTAAGTGGGCTTATTTTCTTCCGCGTACCTATTGGCCGAGTCATCCGCGGGAGGTGAAAATGGGAAACGTTTGGGGCCGGGGCACCGGCGGAAACATTGGGTCAGTCTTCCTCTTCCTCGCGTCTTCTTCATGGGGCGCGCGGAAGCCCTCTTCTTCTGCCCCTTCCTCCCCACCCCTTTCCCATACCTTCCCCTCTTCCCGAGCTGCGATCGGGCCACCACGAGCTACTACGGCCGGCGAGGCTCCTCGCCGGCTGCCATGGCTGCCTGCCGCCATGGCCAGATCCATCCCCTACCTCAAGCCTTCACGGCGCATCCCTCCCCCTTCCCCTCCCCGGGTTGCGATGGCGACCACGACCTCCATCGCCCGCGGTCAGCGCCTCGTCGGCCGCCATGGCTTCTCGCAGCCATGCCCGGATCCTCCAGCAGATACAAGTGTTGCAACCGTCACCTAGAAAAGCTTCAACAGCCGTTGAAAAAGCTTCAACCATAGACATAGAAAGTTTCAATGGCATTGCACAACAAGGAAAGCTGCAACTGTTGTTGGATTTTGCTACTACCGCAAAGCTTTTGCTACATCCATCAGCAGAGCTACGACCTCGCGAGGACGACAATGATTTTTTTGCTGCAACCGTAGCAGGTTTTGCTACTACCGTTGGAGGTTTTGCTACATCCAGAGATAAAAAGTTTCAACCTGACAATGAAATACAGGAAAAGTTACAACTGTTTTGACAAAAAGCTTCAACCCACGATGAAAAAGCTTCAAACAGAGATTGAGAAAATCCTCCTCGGCGGCGCACCATGGCATCTCTCGTGTTTTTGTTGCAACCGCAGAGTAAAAAGCTGCAACCCTTTGTGAAAAAAGCTTCAAGCTCGGTGAAAAAGCTTCAATTGGCACGGTGGAAAGATTCAATCCGCGAGAAAAGCTTCAATAGGCATAGAGAAAAGCTTCAACCGATGAGATAAAAGCTTCAACCTGACTCGCCAATGGCAGCGAAAGCAGCGACGACTTGAGAGCTGCGTCGCTGACACAACATCCAGACGACGGCAGCTGCTAGGTGCTGCGATGACAAAGGGTGCCGTGTGCTTCAAGACGGCGCCATTTTTTGCTACGAGGGGCGATGGGCTTTCTGCTGGACCGGGGCGAGTACGGATCGCGACGGGACGGGACGGGACGGCGGCGGCGGCGGCGAGGACGGTGAGCGATCCAGCAGCGTGGGACTAGGGAGGGGGAGGAGGTCCAGTGAGGGGCTAGTCGCCAGGATGTGGAGCGGCCGGGTGAGGACACGGTGAAGAAGAAGAAGAGGAAGAAGTCAACGCGGGAAGGGGGCTCGGGAACAGATCGACGGCTCGAGCTCATGGATCGGACGGTTGGCCTTGACCGCCCAATGATTGGGCAGTCTGGCCGCGCAGATCACCGCCGGTGAAAATCGCCCCGCGACGCAAGGCCCCATGCCCTTGTCCCACGCCGCGTCAGTCCCTCTTTCTCCCAATCCCCGCAGCCGCCGCGCCCGGCACCCCTCCTTCCTCCATCCCCCCTCGTCAGCCGCCGTGCCCTCGGGCATCACATCGTGCCCAGGCACCCCTTTCCCGCCGAGCTTGTTCCTCCGGCCACCGCAACGGAGCCCCGTCGGCTAAGCCTGCAGCGCCACGGCACTCACGCGACCATGGACGGGTTATGAAGGAGGAGCCATGGTATGGAGGTACTGCCCACTTGGAAGCCTCCGTCTGCGGCGTCATACCACTGTCGGGGTGCCGTGCAAGAGGCCAGGGTCCACCGCCACCGCGAGCTGTGGAACTTCCACAGGAGCCTCTGTGCAGGAAGCCGACGGGGAGCATGACGTCAACAAGCCGCCAGGAGGCGGGGTCTTCTCGCTGGGTGGAGAAGCAGGGGAGAGCCGGGAGGCCGCCGGTGGGGGAGCAACGAGGCCCGAGCTCTAGGCGCCACATGCATTGTAGGGTGGAGAAGACGCCGGCATGGGTGATGGGTGCAATGAGCAGCAGGGGAAGAACGGTGGGGCTTTTGTCTCCTCTCTCGTCGCGACTCCTGCGACCTCGCCACTGGTGCTTGCTCGGCCGGCACGAACTGGATGCCCGAGTCTAGCTGACTAGCCCCGTGGTTGGTTTCTCCTCTTACCTCGAGATCCCCTCTTGCTCATTCTCCTCCTCTCCCCATATTTTCCTCTGTTGTTTGTGTTTGGGAAGCAAATGTACTGTCAGACCCGGGTGGTCTGAAGGACGAAATTCAGAAAGACATGAACATTTCTAGTCGAATTTAGCTGAATTCAGAGGAAAGATTAGGCGAGTCTTGCTCACATAATGGTTCTTGCCAACCAGGAACACTGGCGGCGCAAAAGGGGGAAACCCTAACAACAAGAATATCCTCCCCTCGATCCCAACTCCTGGCTTTATAGCCTTACAAAAGGGAAGGAAAAGAAGAGAGAAAGCAAAAAAGAAAAAGAGGGCGCTGCGGTCCTTGCCGGAAAGGGAACAGCGACCTCCAGAGCAATCCCCCGCCAAGACGATGGAGATCGGACGCCCACGGTCATCATAATCGGCGAAGCGATACGACGACGCCTCGGCCGTGCGATCGACGATGTGGCTCTTGGCGCTTCCCGCCATCTGAATGAGTTTGAATTAATCTGAATCCCCATTGCAGCGATCAGATCTTGAGACATAGACATTTGGGTCCCGATAACTCCCCTGCTCCGTAGCAGCACTGTCCTCGTGGCTGGAAATTAGGAAACACTTTTGTATGAATGTGGCGCCCTCCCAAGTGGCCTCCTCCCGGTAGATTGCTCCATTTGATAAGCCATCGAACCACGGAATACTGATGTTGCCTTGTACACGCGGGACTAGTTTATGCTCAAGCGGTTGTTTCGTTCGAGAAGATTGTTCCATCAGATTGAGCAAAGGAAGCTTGGGGTTTGGAATCGCCATTGGGCCAATATGCTTCTTGAGCTGGCTCACATGAAAAGTATCATGTAGTTTGCAATGTCGTGGAGGAGGAGCTTGTAAGCCACCGGACCAACTCTCCGGGTAACTCGAATGGGCCATAATATTTGAATGCAGCTTAAGACATCTATGGATGCCGAGAGTGGTATGCTGTAAGGTTGTAGTTTCAAGTAGACCATGTCACCTACTTCAAGTTCTCTCAGATCTCTTCTTGTCAACAGTAATGTTTCATCCTGGCTTGAGCTCTCGTGAGATTTTCCTTAATGTGTGCTGCTGTTTGTTGGCGGTGAGTACATCGTGGAACTGCTCCAGTTCTTCCACGTGATAAAGAGCCGATTCAGCAAGCATATGAGGGGTCTGCCATACAGGGCTGGAAGGGGTGATCTTGAGGGCTGTGTGGTAGCTAGTATTGTACCACCACTCGCTAGGGATAACCAGTTGAGCCATTTCGGGTTGGATGAAAGCCATGCATCCGAGGTAATTTTCAAGACACCGATTGACTCTTTTTGTCCGACCATCGACCGAGGGTGATAAGAAGTGCTCAAGTGTAATTTGATGCCCAACTTCTTGAACAAGTCCCGCCGAGCTTGTCGGTGAAGATTTTGTCTCACAAGGACAATCACACCGGTAGTCCATGGAGTTTGAAGATGTTATCGGTGAAGGCCTTGGCTATGATTAGCTGTAATGGGATGTTTCATTGGAATAAAGTGATCAGATTTGGTGAATCTGTCGACCACAACCAAGATCATGTTCTTGTTGTGAGAAGTAGGAGACCTTCCACAAAATCCATGCTTATGTGGCACGTGCAAAGTCCTGGACCTGGCAGAGGTTGGAGTAGCCTGTGGTACTTGCAAGTTGTTCTCGCTTTGTTTATTTGATGTAGGACATTGTTTAATATAGTCAACCACAAATTGCTTCATGCCGTGCCAGTGGAAGAGGAGCTTAACTTTGGTATGTAGCTCAGGTCCCTGAATGGCCCCCCAGCCTCAGAGCTATGTAGAGCAGCTAGCAATTTAGTTCGATGGTGTTATCGGCCCAATGACAATTCTGTTTTTATTCGAGCACACCTGTTGCACAGTGTAGTTGGTCTCGAAGCAGGATTTACAATCAGTTGGGCTAGAAGATCCTTGCATCTTTGGTCATTTTGTAGCTGTCCACCACTTCAGCTTATCCAGAAGGTTTGATGTAGAAGCAATTAGTGCATGAATTTTGTGGTGCACCTCGGAGAGGGCATCACCACTTTATTTTTCTTTCCCCGCTTGTACTCCACAGTGTAATTGTAGCCAAGAAGTTTGACCGTAAGCTTGTGCTGAATTCCCTCAAGTGAGTTTTTGTTCTTGTATATATTTTAAACTCTGCTGATCAGTTCGATGATGAGAGAGGATGCAGCAAAATAATGTTTCCAGTGCTTGAGGGCTTCAATAATTGCTAAAGCTTCCTTGTCATAAGTGGAATATGCTGCTGCTCTAGGACCAATTGCCTTACTGAAAAAGGAAATAGATCTCCCCTCTTGCATTAGAACTGCACCTAGTCCATAGGCACAAGCATCTGTTTCAAGGATGAAAGGCTTTGAGAAATCTGTAGGGCCAACACGGGCTTGTGTCATTTTGTTCTTCGTGGTGTTGAAAGCTTGAACTTGCTCTTGCCCCCAAGTGAAACTGTCCTTTTCGTGGAGTTAAACGGTGGCCTGCAAATTAGTCCATAATTTTCCACAAATCTTCTATAGTAGTACCGTTAAGCCTAAAAGCTCCTCGAGTGTGTGACATTTTCGTGTTCGCCATTGTCGCATCGCCTGAATTTTGATAGGTTAGTTGCCACTCCATCAGCCCTAATAACATGTCCTAAGTACTCCACCTGAGGCTGAGCAAAGACACATTTGCTTGCTTTGATGTACAGCTGGTGTTCCTTCAATGTTTCAAATACTTGTTTCAAGTGAAGTATGTGTTCCTTCATGTTTTTACTGAACACCAGGATATCATCAAAGAATACTAGTACAAATTTTCTGAGGTACTTGGCAAGGATAGTATTCATGAGCATTTGGAAAGTTGCAGGGGCATTGGTTAAACCAAAGGGCATGACCAAGTATTCATAGTGCCCATAGTGGGTGCTAAAGGCAGTTTTCTCAATATCCTCTTCCTTCATTCTTATCTGGTGGTAACCACTTCTGAGATCTAGTTTAGTGAAAACAGTGGCTCCATGTAGTTCATCCTACAAGTCCTCAATAATGTGGATGGGGTACTTGTTTTGATAGTCCGAGTATTGACCTTTCAAATCATTGCAAAGTCTCCGTGAGAGGTCTTTCTTTTCACTAAAATTGCAGGAGAGGAGTAAGGACTAGAGCTATCTCGATCACTTTGTTTTTAATCATTTCTGAATGATCTGCTCCATTGCTTCCTTCCGTGATAAGGCAATCTGTAAGGCCTTTGGTTTATAACTTTTGCACCAGGTTCAAAGGGAATTGCATGATCGATGCTTCTCTTGGGAGGTAATTCAAGAGGAGTTCCAAAATATCCTTGTCCCGACCCGTAAGTTCTCGGACGGGGGGAACAACAAAGTGTCCTCATGTTCGTCAGAGCAATTACATTTAGCAGACAATACTGACTCCACGAGATATTGTCATCGATAAGTGCTCCATGCTGTCCATTTCTTGAATTGGTTCACTGGGTAGGCTTTCATCCCTGAAGATTTTCTTTTCTCCTGATTTCAGTGTGACTTGCAAAATCTAGCTGTACAGGACTAACAGTTTTCATCCAGTCAGCTCCCAATATCACATCGTAACCTTGTAACTGTAGGATTCTGAAATCATGAGCAAATTCAGTTCCCTGCACCACAAAAGGGCACTGGAGAGCAATGAATTCAGTCCACAAAGTTGCACCATTGGCAACTAACACTTTCTTCTTCTTAGTTGGTGTGAGAGCACATAGAGCCGGCTTTGCTAGTGCAGGGGTTACAAATGTTGCAAGGTCGCCTTTGTCAATGAGGGCGATTCTTGTGTTTGTCTCCCAAAGAAGATCTGGTGATGTTGAAACTCAGCTTGAAGAAGTGACTCCCATGAGGGCATGCATGGATATTTGCAAGGAGTGTCATCCAAGTCGGTGGGAGGAGGAGTTTCAAGATCATCACCGTGTAGTAGACCAATTCTGCATCCTCAGGGTAGGTCTCTTGCAAGGCTTGTATTTGCATTTGATTTGCCGCTTGCAAACTTTCTTGTGGCGAGAAACCATGGTTCTTTGCACTTGTAGCAGATCCCTTTCATTCTGGCCTGTTGGATGACAGTAGGTGTGTTGTTAGGAAGGGGTTTTCCTGGGTCAAACTGAAACTGCCTCCTAACTGGCTGATTTATATAAGCCACTGGTGTTTTCTTGCTGGGCTGAGCTTGTTCCATTCTTCTGGCCAACCAAATGGCTTTTTGTAGGTCTGCTGGTTCATGACATTGAACATAGTGTTGGATAGAGTCACTCAGGCCAGCAATGAAACTAGCTTTGTAATAATCAGCAGGTAGAGCAGGGTTATCCCTTTTGAGTAAGTTCATGGACTGTTCAAACTTGAGAACATAGTCATTAACAGACCCAGATTGGTTGAGAGCATGAAAAGTTCTGACATTGTCACACACTGAAGTTTCTGAAAACCTGTCTCCAATCAGTCTACAGAACCTGTACCATGGTAAGGTATTGGCAGTAATTCCAGTTCCTCTCCACCACTCTATTGCTGGCCCTTTTAAGTAAGTGACAGCAATCTCTGTTTTCTGCTCCAGTGGTGTCCTAGCAGCTTCAAAGTACATTTCAATGGTTTGGATCCAAGAGTCGGCCCACTTCCATCGAACTCAGGTATGTTGTACTTGGCAGGTTTTACTAGAGTCGAGGTCTTCGTTGTCTTGACTTGATCTCTCCGAGCATGACCTCCTCTCGAAAGAATTTGTCGCTACCGCTCCTCACCTTGCTCTTGTTCCAACTGAGTGGTTTGTTGCATGTTTCCTGTTTGGAGAATTGCAGTAGCTGCTCTGGCATCAGGTGGAGGAAGCTTGTTGTCAGCAAAGTGGGGGTGCCTGTAAGGAAGTTTGGTGCTGCCATCCAAGTTAAGTTATTTGCCAGTGTGGTTATCCACCAAGGTTACAAAGCCCGTAGTAGGGGGGGTTTGGAGGCCATCGACTGGCCAAGTCACTGGTCCTTGCGGTGTATGGTTTTGGCCACTGCCTTGAGGGATATCTTGGGGAATGGGTGGGTTTTCTCGTGGCTTAGGAAAACCAGAGATAAATTTGTTGACTGTGCCCTGTAATTCCCCCAAAGCCTTCTGCATGGATTGAAAATTTTCTTGCACATGATCTCTGAAATCCTCAAAGTCCTGTCTGTCCTGCTCTCGATTTCTCTGCAGAGTTTGGACATCAAGTTGTAAGGACTGCATCTCCAGATTGCTGGTGGAGGATGAATCTGATGGGCCAGTCATCTTGAAGAAGGAACGCAGAGAGGGTTTTTAAAACTGGCAGGGAGCCAATTAACCTCACTGCCCGAGATCGTCAGGCGGAGGGAGGAATTTTACCACAGCACATGCTGCAACCCAACCCTGGCCGTAGATCCTGCCGCCGCCTGCACCGCCGCCGTCACCGCGCCGCCGGAAGTACACCGGATCTGGGTGGGAGGTGGGATTTTACTGCTGAAACAGTGTGTTCCTGCAACCACGCCCCAGCACCAAACCTGTACCGAGCTATTCGCCGCCGCCAACGCCGCCTTCAGCTACGCCGCCGCCAAGAAAGTCCGGTGAAAAGTGAAGGATTTTACGGCTCCTCCAACCCCACTTCGGCACCAGAACTCACGCCGCCAAGGAGAAGAACCTTGCTCTGAATACCACTTGTCAGACCCGGGTGGTCTGAAGGACGAAATTCAGAAAGACATGAACATTTCTAGTCGAATTTAGCTGAATTCAGAGGAAAGATTAGGCGAGTCTTGCTCGTTACAGTGGTTCTTGCCAACCAGGAACACTGGCGGCGCAAAAGGGGGAAACCCTAACAACAAGAATATCCTCCCCTCAATCCCAACTCCTGGCTTTATAGCCTTACAAAAGGGAAGGAAAAAGAAGAGAGAAAGCAAAAAAAGAAAAAGAGGGGCGCTGCGGTCCTTGCCGGAAAGGGAACAACGACCTCCAGAGCAATCCCCGCCACACGATGGAGATCGGACGCTCCACGGGTCATCATAACTGGCGAAGCGATACGACGACGTCTCGGCCGTGCGATCGATGATGTGTGGCTACTGGCGTTTCCCGCCAGTCTGAATGAGTTTGAATTAACTGAATCCCCCATTGCAGCGATCAGATCTTCAGACATAGACATTTGGGTCCTGACATGTACGTGGGTGAGTTATTTCTTTTGTGTGAAGGTCTCTTCCATGCTGGTCTATCTATTCCTTGACGCTCTGTTCATGACTGACTCTGTTCTTGTTTTATCTTCTTTTACCTTTGCAGGAGTTGTTCTATTCTGTCCCTCGAGGTAAATTTGCTGGGCAATGGCTTACTCCTCTCATGTTTTGTTAGTTTGACAGAGGTATACCTGGACGTAAGGAACGTCCCAGCCACTGGTACCCTTCGTTTGTTTTGTGAAATTTTGGTCTTTGTTTTGATTTGGTTGTGTGGCTGTGCTTGCGATCCAGGTGGGTTGAGTTGCGGTTTGGTTGGAGATGTTGGTGCTGTTTGAGATGCCCACTGGGTTTGCCGTTTTCAAGGTTCTGAACGAGGGCAAGCTTGACATGATCGAGGTGAATGCTCGCTGTCGCATGAGCTCTTGGTTTGGCTTGCAACAGCTTGCAGTTCCTTAAACAATATATGTGCCCCAAATGACAACATGACGTGCATATTAAAGAAAAGTATATCGAGACTTGTGATTTGAATATCTAATATGAAGTCCTTTAGTTTGTGCAAGATTCTAATCATAGGTAATCATGAAAAGTTATTTCAGTTGCCTTACCGCTTTGAAAACCAACCCTGTTTTCATTGCCTACAAAGAAAAACATATGCCATAATCTATTACCGATACTCAATTAAAAGCACAAGAATGTTAGAAAAATGAGAGATGAGCTAGAAATTCCCCAAAAACAAAATAGCCATCGCTCGGTGGATCCCTCTCATCGATGTGTCCGAAAGTGACATAGTTGTACCTAAGCATCATCTAGCCATTAGCTTTATATTTTACCTAAACATCATCAAGTCATTAATTTGTTAGATTATTATATTGGTTGTGAAGCGCCAAAATTTGGAACTTTAAAGCTTCGCCTCGAATTTGCAGCTTTGTTGCCGCAGTTACAAAGGTTTTATAGTGGTTCCTTGGTTGATTTGTTCTGAGAATTACCACTCGCTTACAAGTTTGGTGTGCGTGTTATTTGGCAAACTTTCAGTGATCTATAGTATTTTCCTCGTCGAATACTTGTCATCAAAATGGATAAAAAGGATGTATCTAGAATTAAAATACGTCTAAATACATCCCCTTTTATTTATTTTGATGACAAGTATTTCCGGACGGAGGGAGTACTTTGTAAATCTATCGTGTGTTTTGTTACATTGGCTCTTAGCTTGTCTCCATAGGTAACACTATTAAATTGCTACATGCAGTATTCAGTTCCAAATTGTGCCTGACTGCCTAAATGCCTCAAGGATTAGAGGAATGATGAACAGATAATTTGCTAGCTTCTTTCCAAAGATGCTTATACAATTATATTATTAAATGAGGCAGGATCACACACGTAGAGTTCATGGCGCTGCCTAATTGAGCTCATAATTCAAGATACGCCGATTGGCTATTTGTTCTCATCTAGCTTACGAAGATAAGGGATATCCTTGGAATACCAGAGACTCAACTAAAGTTCATACCGAACCTTGGTCATAGGCTAAATATCTTATGATGCCCATAAACTGGTCCTATGCTTTTAGTATAGCCTTCCTTTTCCTCGACACGCCTACCCTATCATCCTTCACTACGATGCATCATAGAATGCATACCAAGGCTGCAATGAACATATGTGTATGGGTATTATCTCAATGATAAAGGACCACAAGATGATGCGATTTAACATGCTTTGCGTAGGTTTTGCCTTTTTATTTCAAAAATCTAATATGGCTTGCCTATTTTCTTGGGAAAACTAATGGTACCTTATTTAGTACGACTACATCGATGTTGAGCCGGTTATTAGTATTCCATACTATAAAGGTTATGATTAAATGAACTACGATCCGACACGTGAGAAGAAGAACAAATATAACCATGTATTAAGGGAGAAGGTGCTTATTTCCATAGTATAAAGGTGTTTTCATGATATTCTCGTGCTCCAATGGTCTTGAACTCTTGATGGTACCAATTTTATCTTTCGGGACAAATGCATTTGATCAAGAGTCTTTACGTAAATAGAACTTCCACGCTTGCTAATTCCCAAACCATTGCCTTGTAGGTATATTCGTAACAATAGGATTTCTAACATATTCCAAGAAGAGCATTGTATTCATAATCTAACTTTCTCTTTAAGCAGGTGTGCCTATCACATTTCATATTAGTTAGTAATGTGTAATGTCTTCTTGAGAACACTATATCGTGGCTGGACAAGCTTCACTTAACTTTGGTTGTACAGATCAGTTTTAGTTCAATGCATCGAATCCTCGAGTAGCTATCAAATATTCAAATGAACCACATAAGCTTCCGATTTGGTGATGAAGATGCGCACTAGGATATGCCAATGTTTATTGTAGCCGTAACCGGTGCTTTGAATCTAATATATTTATACATCATTGCAGCAAATAGCAATGGATGCGGAAGAAATATGTGCCAACCCTTTTCCATGTGCGTAATCTTCTACCAATAAGCATCTTGAAGAACATCCCGCTAAGGTTACTTCACATGCTAAAAGGCCCATCCCATGAAAAGCATTATTCTCTAATCTAACAATTATCTTATTTGTTGTTCTAAAAATTGTTGCAGGATGGAGCAACAGATAGAAGAAATCTACAACCAATTCCCTTGGTTGTCGTGATCTTCCAACGACAAAGACTACAAAACAGCCTGCCGAGGTTGATTCTTGCAATAAAAATAATTAAGGCTTTTAGTTCTCCATTCGCTAATAAAAAAGAATGGCACATTTACTATTAAAATGCCCTTGGGTGTGACACTCTACCAAGTTATCTCCTTTGACCTTTGTTAGCAGTTTTTTTTCAATCCTATGGCCCGATTTTTTTTGTAGTGAGCACCTTTTATGCCTGGTTCCCCAAATTATAAGTTAGCATGCTTATTTCTCGCCATTGATAACCTATATTGTAACTATAGAGAATATAGTTTGAGGATAACCGCCAATTCTTCCGCCTTTATATAGATATAAAATAATGAGGCAGCTTTAAAATTGTCATAGATATCCTTATGTCATTTAAAACTACAGGATACTCCACCGGCGGTGAAATACCCATGTAATGATGTTGGATTTTCTTCAACAAACTTTGGGCCTGGTGGTGGCTGAGTATCGAAGCAAAGTATGCGACAGTTGGTAGGGTGTGCATGCCTGTTTATTTCCTTTCTTCTACATATCTATTGGAAACAAAAACAGCCATGTGGCTACACTACTATGGAACAATTGTATTCATGAAACGCAAGGTGAAAACAGAGATAAGAGACTACAATTACAGCTGCATGAAGAAACTGGGGAAACAAAATGATGTATTCTTTTATACGTAGGGATCTAAATTCTTACCGTGGGTGCTTGCTCGAACAGAAGATTATTGAAAACACACCATTCTTTTTTATTACAAGGGGGCTAAATTTATTACCATATGTGCTTGCCCACAACGAAACCAAATAAACCACATAATTTTTTTTTTCATTACGCACATGGATTTAGCGGGCCTCTGCGCCATTTGTCGAACGGGTATTTTCAAAGGGATCATAGTTTAAAATGGGACTCTACTCCTAAGTGCTTGCTAAAACCTATTTTTACCGAGAAAGACAAACCTTTTCAAAACAATCATTGTATAGATTTTGAAAGACAATTCTGTCTTAATTTTCCATAACATGGCATTTTTTTTAAATTAGACTATACTATTAAGTTAAGCCATGTATATTCAAATCACTATACACATCATTCCACCATGTTTCCTATTAGAGGGAATTAAATCATAATTTTTTTCTCATTGCGGACATGGCTTTAGCGTGGGGTCCACTAGTAACCCAGAACACGAACAAGTTTGTGTTGAACGAAAGGCAATAAAGTGGTCGATGAACACAAATCATCGAGGGCAAGGATGGTATTTCTCATTAGGAATTCAATAGATATCTTGGAAGAGCTCAGAATTTTGATGATATTCACGACACATTTGTCGCGAGATTTCATGAAGATGTAATCGATCGGCGACGACATCAAGTCAAAGGAATGATGAGGCGAAAGGTTATTGGAACCAAGGGTATGCCACAAACTCGAAATCAAGCTTGGTGTTCAAGGCGAAATGATACGACGAGGAAGATCCGCATAAGGTTATCTCATCGTCCAAAATTGTGCTACGGGAAGAAGGACCAGGTAGCACAGTTTAAATTTTTGGCACAATAATGAATATAACCGATCATGCTAGGAATGACGTGATGGAGTATTAAACTCCTCAACAACAAAGTACTAGAAGGTACTTAATTGTAGTGCGGATTCGATTCACTAATCGGCGTTCTCGATTGACAACAACCCAGAAACCGTGGAGTGATTATGACAGGGAAAGGTACCGCTTCATCAGAAATTCATAAGATGAAGTGCAATGGGTTGATATCCTCGAGATACCAGGGGGTAATACTCGAAGGTAGAACAAAATAGAGGTTGGGCAGGCGTACTGATCTGCAGAAGACAAGTACTTTAACTTGTCCGAGAAATAGAATCAAAGGAGAACAATCATGGTTAGATCCACGGTTACAAAGGATCAATTCACAGATCAGATGAAACTTATTAAGGAAATAATTATTATTACGAGAAGCTTCCATGATAGGATCTACATCGTGTCCATGGGCATGAACACAAAGTTCAAGGTCGACTCCCACTTCTCCAATGCACAACTTTTCATGCACTGCTCGCTTTTGAAGAAGTTGTAGGTGTTGAAATTTTATCTGACGAAAAGCCAGTAGAGTATAACTCGTGAAAACTCTCGGGTCCACACGGATTAGGGAAGGCATAGGTTCAACCCATAGGGGCGTCTTAGGAACATATTGCACAAACTTCAGGGTTAAATAACTCGAGCTCAAAAGCAAAGCATGGTTGACAAGGCAGAGGATACGATTTACCAAAGACATTATGTATCCGAGGAAAAGCTCACAAGGTTATTGAATATGAACGACATTGTCAGATAATAATCCAACAATGGATCTGGCGATCCTCAGCGAAGCTGATGTGAGCATCGGCACACAACTAGAGGAAGAATAATGCAAAGGCATTGGATTGTAGAATCAACTGACAAATTCAAAGCTTAAATGCAAAGGAATTATGATTTCCAAATCAAGGGATCAGAAGCAAGTGTTCTTATTGAGGATGGATAAGTTGAGTAGACTTAGGGGTGCAATCGATGGCAATTTGATTGGTCGAGATCCAGCTCATGTTTAAATGACATCTGAGCTGGAAGGATGAATCTAGGAACTGATTGAGGATTGCGAGAATTCGCAACATATTGAATCAAGGGACTCACAGTGATAATGACGAAGGAAACTAAGAATACTGCTAGTCATATGGAATGCATCCATAATGCAAGCAGACAAATATTTGCAGAGCAATAGCGGTAGAGGATTATCGAAAGATCGGATAGTATTTCATTGTATCTTGTGAATCATATGAACAATGGGGGAAGAACGGATACTCGTTAAGTGTGAGGAATTATCCGTATGGGGTATTCATTAGACAAGAACCGCAGGGCAGTAAGCTCAAAGGATTCTCAGAACAATGGAGAGCAGTTCGGGGCATCTTGTAATAACAAGATCAATGGGATTGAATGTAGGCAAGTGTATGCAGTTATCCATAGGGATATAATAGTGGTAGGGAGTTTGCAAAGGCGGTGGGCACAAGTGTCTCGAGAGAACATCGGAGATTATCTTCGAATCTTCCGTGCAGCCAAGCATCATCTCGATCAAGGGGCTCTCCGGGAGAAAGTATTTTCGAGAACCTAAAGTTAGATTTTAGTAAATTCATTAAACCCGAATAGAAGAGAGATCAGAGTCCCAGAGTATAGACGAGGAACAAAAGATCATAATACCACCCAATGGTGACGTGGGCCCGTAAGCCACATAGCCATGTTAGTAAAAAGTTTTGCAATGTCTAGACTCGACTTCGGCCAATGAGTGTGGAAGGGGGATTCCTACAGGCAGTCGGCTCTGATACCAACTTGTCACGCTCCTGATTCGATCGTACACTAACCATGCACGCAAACGTGTACGATCAAGATCAGGGACTAACAGGAAGATATCACAACACAACTCTAAAAACATAAATAAGTCATACAAGCATCATAATACAAGCCAGGGGCCTCGAGGGCTCGAATACAAGTGCTCGATCATAGACGAGTCAACAGAAGCAACAATATCTGAGTACAGACATAAGTTAACAAGATGCCATAAGATGGCTAGCACAAACTAGGATACAGATCGAAAGAGGCGCATGCCTCCTGCCTGGGATCCTCCTAAACTACTCCCGGTCGCCGCCGCCCGCACATAGTAGTAGGCACCTCCAAATGTAGTAGGAGTCATCGCCGACGGTGGCCTCGCCCTGGCTCCAACATCTAGTTGCGACAACCAGGTAGAAGGAAAGGGAAAAAGGAGAAAAGCAACCATGAGTACTCATCCAAAGTACTGCAAGCAAGGATCTACACTACTTATGCATGGGTATCGTGTAAAGGGCAATATCGGTGGGTGAACTACGTAAAGCCGTAATAAGAGGGGATAGCTAGTCCCGTCAAGACTACGCTTCTAGCAGCCTCCATCTTGCAAAGCATGTAGAAGAGAGTAGATGGTAAGTTCACCAAGTGGCATCGCGTAGCATAATCCTACCAGGCGATCCTCCCCTCATCGCCCTGTTAGAGAGCGATCACTGGGTTATATCTGGCACTTGGAAGGGTGTGTTTTATTAAGTATCCAGTTCTACTTGTCATAAGGTCAAGGTACAACTCCAAGTCGTCCTGTTACCGAAGATCACGACTATTCGAATAGATAAACTTACCTACAGGGGTGCACCACATAACCCAACACGCTCGATCCCATTTGGCCGGACACACTTTCCTGGGTCATGCCCAGCCTCGGAAGATCAACACGTCGCAGCCCTACCTAGGCACAACAGAGAGGTCAGCACGCCGGTCTAAATCCTATGGGGCAGGGGTCTGGGCCCATCGCCCATTGCACACCTTCACGTTGCGAGGGCGGCCGGAAGCAGACCTAGCAACCTCCATTTCAAAGGAAGTTGCGTTACGCGGACCAATCCGGCGCGCGCCGCTCAGTCGCTGACGTCACGAAGGCTTCGGCTAGTACCACGACGTCGAGTGCCCATATCTTTCCCGCATAGTTGGTTAGTGCGTATAGACGAAATGGCCAGACTCAGATCAAATACCAAGAACTCGTTAAGCGTGTTATTTTGAAGTAATCGCGGACGTCGACCATGGCCAGGCCCACCTCTCTCCTAGGTGGTCTCAACCTGCGCTGTTGCTCCGCCTCAAAGTAACAGTTGGGGGCCGTCGGGAACCCAGGCCCACCTCTACCGGGATGGAGCCACCTGCCCCTTCAGCCCCCATTGAAAGGATCGATATAGTTGACTAGAGGGGGGGGGGGTGAATAGGCAACTAACAATTTTTAAGCTTTTCTTTACCAATTTAAACTTTGCAATAATAAAGGTTGTCTAGATGTGCAACTAGGTGGAAAACCTATATGATGCAACAACACAAGCACACGAGCAAGCAAGGATAGGAACACAAATAAGCTTGCGCAAGTAAAGGGATAAGATAACCAAGAGTGGAGCCGGTGGAGACGAGGATGTGTTATCGAAGTTCCTTCCTTTTGAGGGGAAGTACGTCTCCGTTAGAGCGGTGTGGAGGCACAATGCTCCCCAAGAAGCCACTAGGGCCATCAGAATCTCCTCACGCCCTCGACAATGCAAGAGCCGTGATTCCACTATTGGTGCCCCTGAAGGCGGCGACCGAACCTTTACAAACAAGGTTGGGGCAATCTCCACAACTTAATTGGAGGCTCCCAACAACACCACGAAGCTTCACCACAAATGGAATATGGCTCCACGGTGACCTCAACCGTCTAGGATGCTCAAACACCCAAGAGTAACAAGATCCGCAAGGGATAAGTGGGGGGAATCAAATATCTTGTGGTGGAAGTGTAGATCGGGCCCTTGTCACCCAATCCCGAGCAAATCAACAAGTTTGATTGGCTAGGAGAGAGATCGGGCCAAAATGGAGCTTGGAGCAACAATGGAGCTTAGAGAGAGAAGAGGTGGTCAACTAGAGGTTGAAGAAGCCCTTATATAGTCGTGGAAAAATCCAACCGTTATCCACTTATTCAGCTCTGGCGACGCGCGGTACTACCGCTCGGGGGCGGATTATCAAGAAGATCCGCTGCGGTACTACCGTGGCGGACCACAAGATTATCACAGCGGCAGCAAAGACAGCCGACTAGTCGACTAAGGGCAGTACTATCGCTATGCTGGTATTATCGCTCCCCCTTGCGGTACTACCGCAAGGCGTGGAGTCACGACCGAGAAGGGCGCCAATGAAATAAATTACATCCGTGCCAACTTCCGCTGAAACTGCGGTAGTGCAAAAAATCCGACAGCGGTACTACCGCTCCGAGGAGCGGTACTACCAGAAGGCTGCGTGCCTACTACCGTGAAACTACGGTATTTAGGAGGGCCACGGTACTACGGCTCATAGGGAGCAAGACTATCAGGCTCTACGGTACTACCGCTGGACGAGCGGTATTATCGTGGTGGGCGCGGATGTAAAATTACATCCGCCCTACTATCAAGACCGAGCGGCACTAGGCTCGGGAGCAGCGGTACTACCGCTCCGGAGGAGCGGTACTACTGCAGCACACCATGTGGTACTATCACAGGTGTACCTGCGGTACTACCGCAAGTACAGTGGCAGTTGTCAGATTTCCGCACAACCAAGATAACGAAGGGAAGCTCCAAAGTGCAGGGAAAGGAGGGACAAGTGTACGTGTTGATTCCGCCCGTCATCCACAATCACCAAGCAATACTTTCTTCCTCCAAGACTATCAAATGATGGTGGCCCAAAGATATCCATGTGAAGGAGCTCCAAGGGTCTCTTTGAGTATATGATAGTCGTGGGAGGGTGAGCCTTCTCATGAAGTTTTCCTTCAATACAAGCACTGCAAGCACGGTCTTTGGCAAAACTAACATTTGTTAGTCCACGGACATGGTCCCCCTTGAGAATACTTTGCAAAGATCTCATATTGACATGGGCTAAACGGTGATGCCAAAGCCATCCCACATCAACTTTAGCCATTAGGCATGTCGTGGTCTTAGTGGGTCGCTCCGAAAAGTTAATCACATAGAGACCGTTTTCGACATGCCCAACAAAGGCTACTTTAAGAGTCTTGCTCCACAAGAGGGCCACGGTATCAATGTCAAAGAAAGTAGCAAAACCCATGACTGCAAGTTGATGAACGGAAAGCAAATTGTATGCAAGGGACTCAAGAAGCATGACTTTCTCGATCGTAAGATCATGAGAAATGACAACCTTGCCGAGACCCAATACCTTAGAATGTGATGCATCACCCCACTCGACATCGGTGGGCATAGATGGAATCTCTTGCATGTCCACCACCATGTCCTTGCTCCCGGTCATATGATTTGTTGCTCCACTATCGAGCAACCATGATCCCCCACCGGAAGCAAACCCCTACAAGAGATCAATGCTTGGTTTTAGGTACCCATTTGGTAATGGGTCCTTTGATGTTAGTAACGAGGGTCTTAGGAACCCAAATAGACCATTCAATGTACTCATAAGAAGAACCAACAAATTTAGCATAAACATGCCCATCACTAGCACGGCACAACACATAAGAGGGGTTAAAGTCGCGGCTATGTTCATGGGGATGACGTTGTCCTTCTTGACATTGCCACCCTTTGCACGGTTCTTCTTCTTCTTGAAGCACCTCTCCCTCCCTCACAAAAGTTTGCTTGTGAGGGGAGGTTGCTTTGTCTTGTCATTCTTCTTCTTGCTCTTGGGCTTGGGCCGAACCCAATCCCTCCTTGGTTACAACTTCCTTTTGATTACTCAAAAGGTCGTTAAGGTTCTTCTCACCTTGAATGCATGTGACAAGGCCCTTTTCAAGTTGCTCCTTCAACTTAGCATTCTCTCAACAAGATGCACATGCTCACAACAAGGGTTAGTAGCATTTGCATTATCAATCAATATCATATGAGGAAAGGTGGCTTTCTCCTTGGTTAGCTTCACTTGGAGTTGATCATGAGACTCTTTGAGACTAGCATGAGCACCCTTCAAGACTTTGTGAGCCTTGTCGAGAGTGTCAAAGTCCTCGTTGAGTCTAGCAAGATCAACTCCAAGCTTTGCCTTCTCGGAACTAAGCACACGAGACACAACAAGAGCATGATCAAGGTCTTTCTTTAATTTAGCATGATCATCGCTAGTGACTCCTCAAGAGCCAAACGAAGACCACGCTCTTCCTCAAGAGCATTGGAAAGATCCGAATCTCATCGGCATAGTCACGACTATGCCCTTCCATCTTAGAGATGGTTTCTTCATGAGTCTCGATCATGACATTGGCTTCACTAAGTTGTTCCAAGAGAGCAACGGCGCTTCTTGGATTTCCCTTTGAGTTTACTCATAAAGATCTCAAATTCATTTTCCTCTACATTAGTCCCTCATGTTCATCAATGCAATCCATCAAAGAAGAATGATTGATGATGGTAGTTTTGATGTTGGGGGTTACCTTGTTGGTGGCTTTAGCCATGAGGCACTTGGCGGTGATGCTTTCATTGGGTGAACCGAAGAGAGACACCCGAGGAGTCATTGCAATGGCCACGGAGGCCATGTCAACCGATTCACCATCCTCATCATCATCATCATCCTCATTGTACTCTTCTTGAACCACCAAGGCTTTGTGAGGAGTCTTCTTTGGGAAGTTTCTCTTGTTGGGGAAAGACTTGGCCTTGTCCTTACGGATGAGCTTGCCACCATTGTCTTCCCTCTTCTCATATGGACACTCCGCAACAAAGTGACTCACATTGCCACAATTGAAACACGCCCTCACTGTTGCTTGCCCTTAGAGCCACTTGAATTGCTCTTGTTGAAGTTGGGCCTTGAGTTCTTCTTGCTCCAAAATTGTCTTGAAGCAAGGGCCATGTGTTCATGATAATCATACTTAGTATCTTTGAGGTTGCTCTCTTCTTCCTCCTCCTCTCCATCTTCTTCGACACAAATCTTGGCCTTCAAAGCGAGGTTGGGCTTCTTTGCTCTTTGGGAGCGAAGCACCGCATTGTCGGCGGTCTTGTCCAATATGCTCATAGCCACAAACTCATCCAACACATCACTTGAGGACAAGGTGTGGAAGTCCGGTCGTTGACGGATGACGGAGGACATGGCTTTGTGGTAGGGAATCATTGCCTTGAGAAATTTGCGCTTGATCCAGTTGTCATCTGTGTCCTTACTTCCATGATCCCGGAGGGAGACGGCAAGCTTGGTTACTCTCCGATAGAGCTCACGAGGTTCTTCTTCTTCCTTCATTGCAAACTCATCGGCTTCATCTTGGACCACTTCATAATTGGAACATTGAATGCTTGCGCTTCCTCGATACATGGAAACCACCTTGAGCCAAGCATCTTTGGCACGGGAGTAAGGCCGGAGATGAGGGAGGTCTTCGGGAAGAATTGCTTCTTGGATGATGAAGAGAGCATTCTCATTGAATTGATGGTCCACGACCTCTCTAGGAGAAAAGTTGCTCGGATCATGCGGATAGAAACCTTCTTCAATGATTCTCCAAAGGTCAGTGTTCACATGATTTAAATGACACTGAAAACGATAAACCCAAGAATCAAAATCCTCCTTTTTATCAATCTTAGGTGGTGGACTGGCATGATTCAAATGAGTGGAAGGAATCGGTCCACCATAAACGGGAGGTTGCACATGGGCGAAGATGCGTGCCATTCTTACCACTAGACGAGGGGCTTTCTCACTAGTAGCTTCCCCTTATCGGAGTTAGCATCCGCTCCCGTGTTGGCGGGATCACCCACTTTCACGGGTGCGGTGGAAAGTTTAAGCCCTTCTAGGAATTCCTTAAAAATGTCCTTGACCTCGCTCGTCATGGAGTTTTTCAATGTGTCCAACGCCACATTGAATTCCTCACGAGATCGAGGTACTCTATCTTCGTAGATGATGTCGGATTCGACCGGAGTGCTCCCCACATCATCTACGACGTCAACCATACTCTACGGACGGTAAAGTCCTTAAAAAGAGACGAGGCTCTGATACCAATTGAAAGGATCGATATAGTTGACTAGAGGGGGGGTGAATAGGCAACTAACAATTTTTAAGCTTTTCTTTACCAATTTAAACTTTGCAATAATAAAGGTTGTCTAGATGTGCAACTAGGTGGACAACCTATATGATGCAACAACACAAGCACACGAGCAAGCAAGGATAGGAACACAAATAAGCTTATGCAAGTAAAGGGATAAGATAACCAAGAGTGGAGCCGGTGGAGACGAGGATGTGTTACCAAGTTCCTTCCTTTGAGGGGAAGTACGTCTCATAGAGCGGTGTGGAGGCACAATGCTCCCCAAGAAGCCACTAGGGCCATCGTAATCTCCTCACGCCCAAGACAATGCAAGAGCCGTGATTCCACTATTGGTGCCCTTGAAGGCGGCGATCAACCTTTACAAACAAGGTTGGGGCAATCTCCACAACTTAATTGGAGGCTCCCAACAACACCACGAAGCTTCACCACAATGGAATATTGCTCCACGGTGACCTCAACCGCCTAGGATGCTCAAACACCCAAGAGTAACAAGATCCGCAAGGGATAAGTGGGGAATCAAATATCTTGTGGTGGAAGTGTAGATCGGCCCTTGTCACCCAATCCCAGAAAATCAACAAGTTTGATTGGCTAGGAGATCGGGCCAAAATGGAGCTTGGAGCAACAATGGAGCTTAGAGAGAGAAGAGGTGGTCAACTAGAGGTTGAAGAAGCCCTTATATAGTCGTGGAAAAAATCCAACCGTTATCCACTTATTCAGCTCGCGACACGCCGGGGTACTACCGCTCCTGTGGGCGCGGTATTATCTTGAGATCAGCGGCACTACCGTGGCGGACCACAGTACTACCGCGACAGCAGCACAGGCCGGGACTAGCCTGACTAAGGGAAGTACTACCGCTCCCCCTTGCGGTACTACCGCAAGGCAGGGGAGTCACGACCTGAGAAGGGCGCGGATGAAATAAATTACATCCGTGCCAACTTCCGCTGAAACTGCGGTAGTGCAAAAAATCCGACACGGTACTACCGCTCCGTAGGAGCGGTACTACCGTAGCGCGTGCCTACTACCGTGAAACTATGGTACTTGGTAGGAGGGCCACGGTACTACGGCTCATAGGGAGCAGTACTACCGTGGGCTCCGCGGTACTACCGCGCTGGACGAGCGGTACTACCGTGCAGGGCGCGGATGTAAAAATTACATCCGCCCTACTACAAGACCGAAGCGGCACTAGGTTCGGGAGCCGCGGTACTACCGCTCGGAGGAGCGGTACTACTGCGGCACACCGCAGCGGTATTATCACAGCGTGTACCTGCGGTACTACCGCAGCATCAATGGCGCTTGTCGATTTTCGCACAACCAAGATAACGAAGGAAGCTCCAAAGTGCAGGGAAAGGAGGGACAAGTGTACGTGTTGATTCCGCCTAACCTTTCCGACGTGGACCCCTCTTAATAGTACGGCTCTCCTACGACTCAAATCCACCAAAAGAAACGAGGACGACGCCGCCTTCAATAGTCTCCGAGGGGCACCGAATCGCCTCGAGCCTAGAGATGAACCATCTGAGGAACTCAAAGCATACGATTAGTCCGCAACAGTATCGTCATCAATCACCAAAACACTTACGGGATAAATATGCCCTTACACCCATCTCCGAGCAGTATCATAAGTAATGTAACAGTATAAAGTATATAGCATATGCCCGTGATCACCTCCCGAAGTGACCACATCCCAGTAGTATAGCATGCAGACGGACAAGAGTGTAGGGCCACTGATGGAATACTAGCATCCTATACTAAGCATTTAGGATTGCGTAAGGGTAACAATCAGAGTAACAATGACAAAGGCTATGCAGCAGAATAGGAATAACCGAAAGCAAGAATATGCTACACTACTCTAATGCAAGCAGTAGAGAGAAGGAATAGGCGATATCTGGTGATCAAGGGGGGGGCTTGCTCGTTGCTCTGGCAAGAAGGGATTGTCAACACCGTAGTCGTCGGGTAGCAAGCAAGGCGTCGGTCTCGGTGTCTAACGAGAGAAGAGGGGGAAGAAAAAATAAATATAATGCAAACATAAGCATGACGATGGAAGACATGACAATACGCAGTGCTAGATATGCCCTAACGCGGTAGGAGGTGGTACCAGCGAAGGGGGGAAACATCCGGGAAAGTATTCCCGGTGTTTCTCGTTTTCGGACAGGTGAACCGGAGGTGAAATATTGCAGGTTCACTATGTTAGGGACGTGTGGCGCACGAACGGACTGCATATTTGGATTCTTCTCGTTGTTCTGAGCAACTTTCATGTACAAAGTATTTTCATCCGAGTTACGGTTTATTTTCTAGGATTTATCAAAGTTTTATGCATTTTTGAAATTTATTTTATTATTTAAATCAAACATTATCCAGAACAGTGCAAGGTGATGTCAGCATGACATCACCATGATGTCAGCAGGTCAAACCAGCTGACCAGAGTCAAAGTTGGACAGTGGGTCCAGTGGGACCCACCTGTCATAGACTAACATGTTAATTAGGTTTTAATTAAGCAGGATTAATTAAGTTTAATTAATTGATTAGGTTAATTAAACACAATTAATTATGTTAATTAATTTAGTTAATTAATTAATTAATACTTTATTTATTATTATTTTTAATTCTTTTTTATATCTTTTTAATGTTCTAAATTTGGGCCCCACATGTCATTGGGTAAGGGGCCATAGTGGGTTCGGCGTTATGGGCACCGAGCAAGGCCGGGCACCATACTGGTCGATGTGGAGGAAACGGCATTGGGTGACGGTGGCCACAGCGGCACAAGGGCCAAGGCTGCGTCTGGTCGGCGGGTCATGCAGCAGGCCGCCACGGACTGAAACAAGAAGGTGGTAGCGTCTTGGCACAAGACACGACGGGGCAGCAGCAGCTATATGCGGAGCCAAGGTGGCACATGGAGCAAGGCCACAGAGAGCGGGCGAGGGGAGCAGGGCGAGGCCACACGCGTGGCGCTGGCGTCTGGCGATGCTTGAGGCTGCGAAGGGCACCAGCGGGGAGGGTGGCCGGAGTAGGACATGTGTGGGGCGGTGCACGTGCGTGCTGTGCGTGGTGGACGAGCGGTTCGAGCGGGCGACGAGTGCGGGGAGAGAAGGAGAGGCCGGGGGCCTCACCGGGGTTGTAGGGTCTTAGGAAGCGGGGCGTGGGGAGGACGATGGGACGACGTGCGGCGAGGCGACGAGGTCGGCGGCGGGTGACGGCGATCCGGGGAAGGGGTCAGCTCGATCGGCGCGAGGCAGAGGTCCCGAGATCCAATGCGTCCTTGTAGTTGATGAAGACGGCGGAGGCGGTGCTCCCGGCGTAGTCTGAGGTGGCGGGAGGACGCCGAGCTGGCGGTCTGCATCGACGGTGCTGTGGGCGCCTGATCTGAAACAAGGAAGGGCGGCGAGGGAGGAAGAGTCGTGGGGGGAGTGGGGGATGTGGCTTTAGGTCACCAAAAGTGCGGGGATAAGGCGATGGGGTGGGCTCGCCTGGTGGCTGACTGGGCCGACCTGTTGGGTCGGTTGGTCGGGGGGTCTTTCTTTTTATTTATTTATTGGTTCGGTTTTCTTTTATCTATTTCCTTTTTACTAAATAGTGTTACTACTTATTCTAATGTCACAACAACTTGGGCTCCCAAATAAATTAGTTTTGATATTTTATATATTATAAAATGCATTTAATTATTGGTTTTAGCTGTTGTTTTGCTCATTTTAGAGCATGTAAACATTTTACAAAAGTGTGGTTTCTCCTCCATTATCATTTAGGATTTATTTGTTCCAATTTGAACATTTTAGTTTTAATGTTTGAAAACTTCTATCATTAGCCTTGATTTTGAATTTTGAATTTGAACGGGATTGAATCATCGGGAGATTAACAACAGTGATCGTGGTGATGTGGCTCCATTAGCAGGGAATTACTGTAGCCTAATTATCTGGGCGTCACAGCTTTGAGGAGAGTTCCGTCAGCACGACGGCGTGGTGACGATGATGATGTTCTACCGATGCAGAGCTTCGCCTAAGCACCGCTACGATATTATCGAGGTTGATTATGATGGAGGGGGGCACCGCACACGGCTAAGAGATCAAGAGATCAATTGTTGTGTCTATGGGGTGCCCCCCTCCGTATATAAAGGGGGGAGGAGGAGAGGGCCGGCCAAGGTGGTGGCGCACCCTAGGAGGGGAAAACCTACTCCAAGTAGGTTTGCCCCTCCCTTTCCTAGTCCAAGAAGGAGGGGAAGGAAGGAGTGGGAGAGGGAAAGGCAGGGGGCGCCCCTTCCTTGTCCTGCTCGACTCAAGGGAGGGCGCGCCTCTTGCCTGGCCGCCCCTCTCTCTCTCCACTAGGGCCCAACAAGGCCCATTAGTTCGGGGTCCGATAACCCCCGGTACTCCGATAAATGCCCGAAACCTTCCGGAACCTTTCCGGTGTCCAAGCATAGTCGTCTAATATATCGATCTTTACGTCTCGACCATTTCTAAACTCCTCGTCATGTCCGTGATCACATCCGGGACTCCGAACAACCTTCGGTACATCAAAACACATAAACTCATAATATAACCGTCATCGAACTTTAAGCGTGCGGACCCTACGGGTTCGAGAACTATGTAGACATGACCGAGACACGTCTCCGGTCAATAACCAATAGCGGAACCTGGATGCTCATATTGGCTACCACATATTCTACGAAGATCTTTATTGGTCAAACCGCATAACAACATACATTGTTTCCTTTGTCATCGGTATGTTACTTGCCCGAGATTCGATCGTCGGTATCTCAATACCTAGTTCAATCACGTTATCGGCAAGTCTCTTTACTCGTTCTGTAATACATCATTCCGCAACTAACTCATTAGTTATAATGCTTGCAAGGCTTATAGTGATGTGCATTACCGAGTGAGCCCAGGGATACCTCTCCAATAACCGGAGTGACAAATCCTAATATCAAAATACGTCAACCCAACAAGTACCTTTGGAGACACCTGTAGAGCACCTTTATAATCACTCAGTTATGTTGTGACGTTTGGTAGCACATAAAGTGTTCCTCTGGTAAACGGGAGTTGCATAATCTCATAGTCATAGGAACATGTATAAGTCATGAAGAAAGCAATAGCAGAATACTAAAGGATCGTGTGCTATGCTAACGGAATGGGTCAAGTCAATCACATTATTCTCCTAATGATGTGATTCCGTTAATCAAATGACAACTCTTGTCAATGGCTAGGAAACATAACCATCTTTGATCAACGAGCTAGTCAAGTAGATGCATACTAATGACACTTTGTTTGTCTATGTATTCACACAAGTATTATGTTTCCGATTAAAACAATTCTAGCATGAATAATAAACATTTATCATGATATAAGAAAATAAATAATAACTTTATTATTGCCTCTAGGGCATATTTCCTTCACCAGTTTGGGTACAAAGATAATCCTGCATAAAGTTGTTTGGGTCGGCGTTGACAGTGTCATGGATAGTACTCACCACGTCGATCTATCATTCATGGGCCGAGCAAGAACCACTGACAACCGAAGAATGGACACACAAATTGTGGTCCTCGACGTACTCAAGATGGTATTCCCCGAAAACTTGATGTATACTTCAAGGCAAAATGGCTAAAAACAGATATGTCAACCAAACGCGTCCTAAACCAATTGAGCCGAGGGGTCGGTGATCCAGATCGAACCGAATAGTTTTATCTGTATTTCTTGGATTACAATGGATCTCCTTACTCATTTCAGAGAGTCAAACATACATTTTGGGAGTTAGACCACCGACCACCGTAAATACATTTCATCACTCAATATGACCAAACGTACGACATATATAGTATGTGCCTGCTACTGATCGTGCGACAAGCACGGATCAACAGAGTCGTGTTCCCGAATCGGCTGATCGGGGCACGACACCCGTTCGCGATTACCTTCGGTTACGTACAACCGAAGTGGCCCTTGGGACCGGGAATTCGCTTCGTCGAACCATGCGCTCTGGTCCGTGGTTGAGTCGACCGTTACCAAGTCACCCCATTCGTCCTTGAAATTGACAGACAATTCCTTGAGGTCGGGGAACTTGCTCCGAGCTATGTCCATCAACTGAGCCAGACCGCCATCCTGTGGAAGCAGCGCGATCCTCCTGACATCCCCTTCTTCTCCGAGAACAAACTCCACGCATCTCGTCGCTCCAGAGCCAGCACTGTTCTCAGCGCCGGCATGATGCTCTGCGTTGTCTCCGTCTTCCTGCTTGTTCTGCCCACTCTGATCGCCTACATGCGCCTCCTCCTCCGTCTGGCCACTCGGTGCTTCTTCCCCGTCATTGTCGTCGTAGCTCGCCTGCTCGTCGTCCTGCTCACCGTCACCGTGGATCAATATCGCCTCCGCCTCCTGATCATCCGTCTCCGTCGAAACGGCCTTCTTAGCAGGGTCTGCGGCGGTAGCGATGGTACAGCTGAACTGCTTGGCCACCTTCTCGCTGGCGGAGATGACCTTGATGAGGTCGTCCAGCGACCGGGCCTCCTGCTCCAGCAGGAACTTCTTCTCCTCCATCTCCTCCCGGAGGTTCTCGAGGAGCTCCAGCGCGACCGCGTTGTTGGGCTCCAGGGTCAGCACCTCCTGCACGTCGACGCAGGCCAGGTCCAGCCGGTCCAGCGCCTCGAAGCAGCGCGCCCGCTTCAGGAGCGCCTTGGTGTACCTCGGCGACGCGTCCAGGGCCATGTTGCACCGGTCGATGGCCTGGTGGTAGTGGTAGTCGTCCTCGGGGCGGTGCGCGTTCATGTGCATGTAGCACGCTGCCACGTTGCTGTGGAGGGAGGCGATGTCGTTCTCGTTGTACGCGCGCGGGGCCCGAGGGGACAGCCGGATCGCCTCGTCGAACTTGAACGCCGCGCCGTCGTAGTCCCGCAGCCGGAACAGCGTCGTGCCTTCCTGCTTCAGCTCCGTCACCAGCTCCACGATGGCGGCGTCCTCGTCCTTCTCCGCCTCCTCCTCCAGCTCCGACGTCTCCGGGTGTTCCTGTTCGCTGCTCATCGTATGAGTTGCACCGGCCGGTTGATTAGCTTAGTCTCGGTCGATCTCTCTTCTCCTCCTCCTCAAACAATCAGTGTCTTTGCTCTGCCTCAAATTATGCGAGTCTCCGGCCCTTGTGCCCCAGATTGCTGCATGCATGCCAAATCAAAAGAGTGGAGCAGAGGAAGAAGCGGAAGGCGTGGCAAGTCATGCCAACCTTTCTCTTTCTTCTCTTGGAGAGCGAGGGCAATGGGTTGCCAACCGTCAATGGTCGTCCACGCTTTCCCTTTCTTGGTCTGCAACTAGTACATTTATTCTGGGGACCCCCAGAGCAAATTTTTTTCCATTTTTTTGAACAAAAGATTACGGCGCTACAATCATCTTTATTGCATTTTTGAACAAGATCTTACAAAGTAAATACATAGATCAACCCAAAACCATCTTCCTGACAAAAATTGTGGTCCTACCTACAAGATTGATCATGTGCTCTGACCGCGCGTCACGCACACCAAGAAATGGGTCAATAGTTCTTGTGCAACATCTTTGAGGTGCAATGGAAGGAGTGCGGCGTAGTTGACGAAAATAGCTGTAGTATTATGTTTCAGAAGCCCAAATAGCCAAGGCCCAATCGGGATTAAATTGGTCGTCAACGGGAGCAAGGTTATGTTTAAGACATGTGGGTCCCACTTGGCAGTGCATCTAGTTACGGGCCCCACTTGGTAGTGCATCAGGTGAAACGTGTCCCCGTGCCTGTCTGAACGTGTACCCCTGTCTGAAGCCGTTGCTCCCATCCCTCCTCTTCGTTCTCGGCGGTGCCGGAGATTTTGTTCTCGGTGATAGCAGTGCGGAGGAGCTTTCATTCTCGGCGACGGCGGCTGTGGTGAGTGAATCTGGAACCCTGTCCCGTTCCCCTCCTTGTCGAGCTAGATCTCACCGCATCGCCTCTGTTTCCCTCTGTTTTTGGTGTTTTTGGTCGATTCGATCCAAATTTGGGTGGGCGGGAGGGGGCTGACCGCGATGGAGCCGCCAGAGACAACAACATCGACTAGGAGGTAATCCATTAATGTGCATCCTTTCCAAGCTATGCGATTTGTGCCTCGTCTGCTTTCTCTAGCTCACCTCACACTGCCCCGCCATTGACAAACAAGGGGGATGGTGCTCGGACATTCAAATTCACTGTGGAATTCCTTCCTTCTAAGGCGAAGCTAGGTGATGGTAGCATGCGGGACATAGACAGAGATACAATTGTGAACTGGGAGATTGATTTTGCAGAGATTGATCCACAAGAACTACAGAGCATGGAAGAGAAGGCCGTGAAGAATGTGGTGAAAAAAATTAGGGAGAGCATTTTTTGGGGTCCAGAGCAAGAGGTAGCATTGTTACGGTTTGATAATTGGAAAGGAGAGTATGTGAGAATTGAGGATGGTGAATAGATGGTTGATGAAACCGATCGACAAGATGGCTGGACAACCAAACAGACTATGTTTCATGCAGAGCTTGTTGATCTGAAATCAGATTCTAAGGTTGGATATGTGCCCTCAAAGTTAGCTTCACAGATGGTAGATGATGATTGGGCTTCAGAAAGGCAGATAATGCCCATGTGTACAGGTGAAGTGACAGTATTACCTGAGGGGGTGATGCAGAAGAGGGCTCTGATGGTGTTGCAAGGGTTGTTTATGTTGATTGGAATTCAGTAGAATTAAATGACCCAACTGATTTAGTCATTGCACCAATGGATGACACTGAGATGGCCAATTTTTTTGGCATTCCAGTAGCTGATGGAGATAAGGAGGAGAAGGATGGTGAATCTAGTATGCCTACTAATACTGATGCTAACAGAGATAGAACTGAAGATGTGGATGGACAGCTGATGGAAGATGATGCAGATGATGTAGATGATGCACATGATGATGAGTTGGTAAATGTGTATGACAAGGAAAACCCTGTTATTGCAGTGGGGAAGTTGTTCCCAAACATGGATGAGTTTAGGATGTGTTTCAAGACTTATGCAGTCAAACATGAGTTTGATGCCAAGACTAAGTGGACTGATCGAAAGAAGTTTTATGCAAGATGTAGATGTTTTGATGGAAGTGTCAAGCATTGCAAGTGGTACAATCTGCTAGACGCCAACCTGATGGAAGTACCATTAGGGTGAATCAAATCTCACACCAACATACTTGTATTACAAGTTCTCAGAGAGTATCAACCATGACATCACAACTTTGGATTGCAGAAAATATCACTCCTATTTTAGCCAAGAAACCAAGCACTATTGCAAAGAAACTTAAAGTAGACTTGGAAAAGCAATACCCCATTAAGGTGAAGTATAACATGGTGTGGAAGGCAAAACAAAGGGCAATGAAACAATTATATGGTGACTGGGCAAATACTTTTAGGATGCTTTATAATTTCAAAGCAGAGGTGGAGAAAAGGTCACCTGACAGTGTCATGGAGATAGATACTGAGGTAACAGAGGATGGAAGAGTCCTTTTCTCTAGGTTTTTTATGGCTTTAAAGCCTTGCATTGATGGCTTCAAGGCAAGGTATCGTCCATATTTGAGCATAGACTCATCATTTTTGACTGGCAAGTGGAATGGTCAATTGGCAGCTTGCAAAGCTTTGGATGGACACAACTGGATGTTCCCTGTTGCTATTGGCTTATTTCAATCAGAGACAGAGGTCTCGTGGACATGGTTCATGATGCAGTTGAAAAGATGCATAGGGTCAGTGTCACCTTTGGCAATCCACACAGATGCATGCAAAGGGCTAGAAAACGTAGTGAAGAATGTTTTCCCCCATTGTGAGCAAAGGGAGTCCGTCAGCCATATGTGGATGAATTTGATCAAAAAAATCAAAGGGGAAGAATTTGGTCGCATGTGGCCAGCAACAAGATCTTACACTAAACAGGCACATTCATATCATCTGGTAAGATAATGACAGCATGCCCTGAGTTTGGTCCATGGGTGAACACCTACCATTCTCTATTATGGTATAGGTCAGGATTTAACACTGCCATCAAGTGTGATCATATAAACAACAACTTGGCAAAAAGTTTTAACAACAAGGTGAAGCAGTAAAAAAAATTGCGTGTGCATGACATGGTTGACCAAATCAGGATCATGATCATGCGCTTGTGGGAATTGAGAAGAAGGATTGGTGATTGTCTACAAGGGGATAAGTTTCCTGTAGTGGTACAACAGGTGGTCAACAGGAGCAGAAATCTTACACATTTATCTGTTGAAAAATCTTCTGTGTGGGGTGCTGAAGTTAGAGATACCAAAACTGGTAGAAGGCATGTTGTTAACACTGAAATGCATGATTGCCCTTGTTTGGAGTGGCAGCAGACTGGGAAACCATGTGATCATGCCATACTTTTCTTGGCCTCCCAACCGAAGATAAACATGCACCCATATTTGCATGAATATTACTCAGTAGCAAGATTCAAGGCTACATACGCAACTCCAATTCCAGCACTTACAGATCAGTCTCAATGGCCTGAAGTGGAAATTGAATTTTCCATGTGTCCTCCCCTAACAAAAAGAAAGGCTGGCAGGCCTAAAGAGAGTAGATTCAAGGCATGGTTTGAGAAAGGTGCGAGTAGTAAAAAGGGCAAGGGAAAGAAGGATGCAAAGCCAAAATGGTCCCAAAAAAGTAACAAAAATATATGCAAGTTGTGCCAGGAACTTGGGCACCGAGTTGGATCTCCCAAATGTTGTTACACTCCTGAAAGGCTAAAGTATGTAGGCATATGTTTGCATTGTTTACTGTTTTGTTTCATTTTTCAATTAGTAACCAGTTGACATGCTTTATCTTTTTAGGAGGAAGCGTGCAGGTGAGCCCCTTGTTGTTGAAGAGTGCTGGCCAAAGAAAAAGGCAAGAGGCAATGATTGTAGAAGAAAGAGAAGTTTTGGTGAAACAATACACATTCAACCAGACCTGGATGGTGTGGTGCAAAACGAGCAGGACTAGGATGTGCTGCTGCAAGATGAGCAAGATTTTGATGTGCTGGTGCCAACTGAAGATATGGGTACCTCTGAAGATATTCCAGCTGATGTTGTGCAAGCTGAGCCTATGTTGGAAGTTGAGTTGCCAACTGAAGATATTCCAGCTGATGTGGTGCCAATTGAGCCTATATTGGAAGTTGTGTTGCCAACTGGTGATATTGGGTCCGATGACACTACAACTGTTGTGGTGCAAAATGAAGCTGCTGTTCCAGGCAGTCCAGTGAAGAAAATCAAGAGCTTGAGTGAACTGGGTGTTGTAAAACCAAAAACAAGCATTGGTAAGAAGAAGAAGAAATCTAGTGGTAGGAAGAAGCATAAGTGAAAATTTATTGAAAATTGTGTATTGCTACTAAGCTGTAGTAATAAAACCTTGCCTGAATTTGTGTAATGGTATTTTTACTTTGATACCATGTGTATTTGTAATATTAGTCAAGTTCGAGACAAAATTCAAATTTGAGCCAAAATTCAAGTTTGAGCCAAAATTCAAATTTGAAGTTATTTGGTTTGTGGTATTGGTGTTACAATGATTTCTGGACTATTATGAATGTTAGTTGATTAATCGGAGCACTTTTATTATGTGAAACTCTGGACATGAGAAATGTGCTCCACATGAGCTCCAAATCCCCTCCAAAGCTAGGGAAAACATACCCATTTGTAAGCAAGTTTTTTGTCCGACCTTCTCTAAATGAGCCAAAAAAGGAAACTTGACATCTAGTGTGTGTATATAAGAGTCCTTCCTGATATTGGATCGTTTCGATAAAGTGTGACATGTTTAACACTAAACCCTAGCTCACTTCTCTTAAAAACCCTACAACCTCGTTCTTGATAGCCATCTTTTGTGAAGGTTTTTTCATGAAAATATCCATAGTCCAAGTTTCTTATTTTTCCTAGATACTTAGTCACATAGAACGATGATCGGCACAAGTTATATATATATATTTGATTTTTTTGAATTAGTTATGCTCAACCCTAACCGTTGAAAACCTCTCAAAACCCCATCAAAACCCCGCACTCCTCTGGGCCAATGGATCACTGTGAATGGACGGTCTGGATCAGGCACTAGGGCTACGTCAGCGATCCGCGGGCTACACTCTGATTGTCTTATTCGAAGATGTTGAATATTATAACACGCAGTATTCTGGACCATTGGATGGATGTGAACATAAGCAACGGTCTGGATCAGGCACGTCACAGATCCGCGGGCTGCGCTTTCATTGGCTGGTCGTTTTAGCCCATTTTTTAACGTTGTATATGGCTGAGCAGGCCTGCCATGTGTTGTTGGGGTTAATTAAAGCGGCCCACCCATTGGACTGATGGACAATACGCCGCATTTGGCCTGAAAAGCATGCACGCGCGCGCATCCCTGCAGCGGCTGCCCTTGCAGCGTTCGACGTTGCATGCATGGCATCGAGCACGTCCGCCGACACCATCGCCTCGTCGCATTATGGCTATTTGCCCATTCTAGATGGGTCTAGATGCTTGACCATCGCTAGCCGCTGCATGCATGGCATCGAGCTCATCTCACAACGCGTTTTTAATTGCTAGAGTGCTACGCGGGTCGTTGGCATTACCACCACAATGTATGAGCGTGTACACACGGGTTGGCTCGGGTGACTCGATGCCACATTGCCCGTTTCCCATGCCATTACGAGTGAGAGGAAAACAAAACGTTAAAACGGTGCACCTCGGCTATTTAAGCACACCCAAGCCTACATCTTCCTCTACATCTTCCTCTCACTCTCCTTCATCTCCCATCTTCACCACAAACCGTCCGAGCCGTCCCAAGATCCACTCGAAGCTAGCAAGCAAGATGCAGTTCACTGGGCTACCTACCGTGTGCTGTTCACCTTCCCCGAGAGGCTCTACCCTGTCGGAGTCCGGGTGGAGAACACCCTACGGGTGTGGGCGATCTCAAGGTGGAGGGCGGCAAGGGGGCTGACCGAGTTCTTCCTCTCCGCCGGCTACCACCACCTTCCGAGGGGCACTTCGGCCATGTTCCGTATCGAAGAGGTCAGTAGCAATGGCCATCCTATCGGGCTCATCATGAGGTTCACTAACCCCTTCGGCGCCTACTACCTCCTCGGCCGCGTTTTTTGGTTGGATGCGAGTTCATCGCATTCACCATGTGCAACATCTTCACCGACTTCGACAGCGCCTTCCCCGCCGATGAGCGCATGGACACCCTCCCATACCCCACCGACAACGACGAGTGAAGGAGTTGTCCATGGAGGAGTTGGCCTTGGAGCAAGCAAGCAAGCCGGTGGTGTTTTATTATTGTCGTGTTGGGTTGAACTATGAACTACCTATATAAGTTGTAATGGTACTATGTATGTCGTCCTACCCTTATCTATATTAGTTGTAATGTGGTACTATATATCTAGCTCATGCAATGCTACTACTTATGCTACTATATTGTGATGTGTTCTGTCTGGTTTTTTCTATCTAGTTGGTATTGATCAGTTGATATATATCGTGCTTGATGTTCTGTCTAGCTGACCTATGTGTTACTAATAAAAGGTAGATTCCACCATGGACATGCAAGTGTATGGGTACCCAAATTTTTTTGCAATTTTTTTTCATATCTTGGTGTGCTGCATGTGTGCACACATGTATCTAGGCCCTGGCTAATAGGGCACCCTAGCTAGTAGGTGTAGGGTGCAAATAATTGTGCAACCATGGACATGCAACTAATTTAGCTTGGCTAATAGGGTCACCCGACCTATTTGAAGCGAATTTTAACTTGATCATTTCCAAAAGTGATTTCTGAGGCTTTCACATATCCCCATTTTATTTGGGTTTCATGGAACCGTAGACATGTATAAAAACAATCACAAAACAATATGGACAAGCAACAAATATGTAAAGAAAACAAAAAAGTTACAATACATACGGTCCAACATTTATTAGACAGAAAAATTTGGCTAAAGAAAAAACAAGTAAAGAAGTATATGTTTGTTAAAGGTTTATTTGCCGAAGCAACATTTTATTTTGAGGTTTTAGTCGAAGCATTTTTTCTAAACATGGGTGCCTCTATGCTATAAAACTGGGCTGGTGCCCCTACACGGGTGGGCTTGTCTCTATTTGGGCCTTGTTATTTTTTAACAGCCCAACATCTATTCGGCAGCAAGACTTTTTTTACTAGAAACTGAATTTGGGGGGTGTGCACTCTGTTAACTGAAGAACAAGAACAGAGCATGAACACTGGATATTTCTGCTTCGATTCAGTTACATGAACTTGGCATTGTGCACATATCGCATGCTCTACCCTGATAGACCTAAATGCCCCCTCTAATTACGGATGAACAACAAGTAAAATAAAAAAGAGCAATGACACAACAATAGAATCCCCTGCCATGATATTTGCTTGCTTCTGCAAATCAATCATCCCCATTTAATTTGATCTTCTTCAGTTCCTTGGTTAGTTCGCACTCCAAGTGCAGTTCAACATTGCGCGCATACCTCGTCATCGGCACGACTCTGCCCACCCCTCTGTCCAATATCGACCCCAAATTCTCCATCTGCGGCACCCCGCCCAAATTGAGCTCCTAGGTTGCGGCCCCGCTCGAATCAATGTAGCCCTCGAACTGAATCCTCTCAACATAATCATCCATCCACTCGAAATGTGTGCATTTCTTCAGGATCTAAAAAACAACAACATGAACCCTAAATTCCAAATTAGAGGAAAAAAACAAAATATGGAGAAATCAAAGCAAACAATAGTGAAAGAACAGGCTAAGAACTGAGATCTAACCTTGCCATCCCTTCCTGCCATTGTTTTGCTCAAGCACTTCACAAATACCCGCCCAAGATTTCCATTCTCATCAGTCCTACTGATCCACCGTTTTAGAGGCTCTGGGCGTGGGCAGTCAGGGCACCTTGTGAGCGGCACTAGACCATACTGACGCCATTTTGAGTGTGTGGCGGAGGAGGTGGACATCTGCACTAGCTCACCGGAGAAGAGGAAGAATGGGGAAAGGGGAAGCAATGGGCGGCGGCGGGCGGACGGGCACGGGCGGTCGTCTCTCCTAGCTGCGAAGAGGTGGGTCCCGCGCTTACTGGACAAGTGGTGGGCCCCGCGCTTACGTGGATAAGTTGTGGGTCCAGCCCATAACAGCTAATGAGGGCATCAGTTCAGCTTAAGGGCCATGTCGTGTCTGGGCTATTTACTCGCTCAAAAGTGTCGCCCCAAAGCCATTTTCGTCAACAACGTCGCACTCCGTCCAATTCCCACGAAAGATGTTGCACATGAGCTATTGACCCCCAAGAAATCCGATGGCCTCACCAAGGTGCCTGTCGGCTAACCGGGAGCACCAACTGGTCTACCAGACCCGCAGCATGCAGCGCACGCGCACATTGTAGAATCCACTGTCGTCTCTTTTCACAATCTCATCTTCAAGAGCAATAATTGCACTGGTCTTGCCAGACCCTTCTGCTGTTAACGTCACAACGACGCCAAACAATGCGTGCGGCCCGCGTGCGTCCATCGTAAGGTATCCAGTGCCAAGACCCTGCTGGACCTAGCCGCCAAGACTTGTCATCGTCAATACTGTAGTTTGTAGATGTCACACTGCTCCACCTTCGTCACTGCACGAGAATCATACGGAGACCTGCGCCCAGCCACCAAGCCAAACACTTATCCCTTCGGCCGGTGTACGACCCAAAGATGATGCCCCACGGGGGTCACGGCGCGGGAACCTCACCATCATCGGATCCGAAAAGATTGAATCTGGGGTTTCCCCTAGGACACACAGGGAACGTGGATAGGCCCACAACGCCTCCAGTGAGGTAACAACGCTCGCGGGCGCCACCATTGACGGTTATGGCCAAGGTCGAACCAAGCTTTCATTGGCAAATCCGCACCCATCCCCCGCTGGACCACCAGATCGACCTCCTCCGTCATCCTGCACGCAAATGGGTGACGTGTGCCGCCTGAAAACCGAACGACCAAAGCCGCACCACCTCCCCGCCTGGGCGAGCCATCGATGGTGGAGGGGCCCTGATACATCTCCAACGTATCTATATTTTTTGATTGTTCCATGCTATTATATTATTTGTTTTGGATATTTTATATGCCTTTATATGCTATTTTATATGATTTTTGGAACTAACCTATTAACCTAGAGCCCAGTGCCAGTTTCTGTTTTTTTCCTTGTTTTTGAGTTTCACAGAAAAGGAATATCAAATGGAGTTCAAATGAGCTAAAAAATTATGATGATTTTTTATGGACCAGAAGAAGCCCCCGAAGCAAAAGAGTTGGGCCAGAAGAGCCATGAGGAATCCACAAGGGTGGAGGGTGCGCCCCCCTAGGGCATGCCCCCTGCCTTGTCGTCGCCTCATGGACCCCCCTGACTTGTTCCCGACGCCAAAAATTCCTATAAATATAGAAACCCCCAGAAATGAACCTAGGCGGGAGTTCCGCCGGCGCAAGCCTCTGTAGCCACACAAAACCAATTGGGAGCCCGTTCCGGCACCCTGCCGGAGGGGGAAACCATCACTGGTGGCCATCTTCATCATCCCGGCGCTCTCCATGACGAGGAAGGAGTATTTCACCCTCGGGGCTGAGGGTATGTACCAGTAGCTATGTGTTTGATCCTTCTCTCTATCTCGTGTTCTTGATTTGGCACGATCTTGATGTACCGCGAGCTTTGCTAGTATTGTTGAATCATATGGTGTTTCTCCCCCTCTACCTTCTTGTGATGAATTGAGTTTTACCTTTGAGGTTTCACTATTATCACCTTATCGGATTGAATACTATTATGGATTTGAGAACACTTGATGTATGTCTTGCGTGGATGCCCGTGGTGACTATGGGGTGTTCTATTGACTCACTTGATGTATGTTTTGGCACTCAACTTGCGGATTCCCGAGGTGACATTGGGGTAATCTATGCATAAGTCCTTGTTTCTTCGGTGTAACACCCCGGTGTAATGATGCTACAGTAATCCCTGAGATCAAGCTAATCATTTTGCTATAATAGTGCTTAGTCACTTTGATCAATATTCCATTTCAAATTCTAGTTGAGTTTAATTTCAAATTCTGAGTGAAATTCAAATTGCTCAAACATGAAAACTAAAATGTTCATCTTGTGGGAATTAATCACTGGTTAACATTGGTGGTGAACTAACATTTTTCCAAAATGTCTAAGTTCCCTAAACTAGTTAAAATTGTGGCTAAAGCAATTAAATTAAATGCCTTTCTAATTTATAAAAATTGCAAGCCTCACAATCTTTTTGTGGAAGTGCCCTATAATTGTTTAAAATTGTTTTGGCCAGTGGCATATTTTTGCAAAGTCAATTGTGGCTAAAAGAAAAGGCAAAATCTGCTGAAAAAACAAAAAAAGAAGAGAGAGAAAAGAGCCCCTTGCCTCCCATTGGGCCTCGGCCCACTCTAGCTGGCCAACCCACTCCCCCTCCCCGGTCGATTCTCTGTGCCCCCGACCCCGTCGCTAAAGGAGGCTGGTTGCCGCCCCACCACCTCGCCGGCGCCGTCCCGAGGGGATAAGGCCGACAACCGCGCCCCCTCGAGCTCCCCCCCGCTCTCACCCACTCACTCTGCCACTCCACTCCCCTCTCTGCCTCTCCCACTCCCCTCGAAATCCCCTTCTCTTCCCCCTCACCGAGCGCCGTCGTCGCCATGGCTGCGCCATAGCCGCGGCCACAACCACCACCTCGCTCCGCCATCATGTCGAGAAGCTCAAGCGGACCCCATGCAGCCCTCGAGCCTCGGGCAGGGGCTGCGTCGCCGCAGCCTCGGATTGAGGCCATCTTCTTCCTCGGATCGCCGGCGCGTCTCCGACAAATGCCGTAGACTCCTGCTGCTCCTAAACTACCACGGGCCTTTCTTGCACCGCGCGGTGAGCCCCTCATCCCCTTCCCTCGCTCCACTAACCTCTTGCGCTACCGTAGCCACCGCGTCCGGCATGGCCGAGCTCAGGTCCGCCGCATAGCTCGCCGCCGTCGCTATGGGCATCGTCATGCTCGCCCGAGCACTCAAGAGTGCACAGGCCACCTCGCCGCCTCCGCCCGTGCCGCTAGGTCCCTTCCCCGTAGCCTCTAGCGCCGACTGCGCGTTTGCCCGAACTCTGCGACCACCGCGGTGCGCGCGGCCATCGTTTTAGTGCGTTTCCGGCCGGGCCAGTACCACCACGCGATGTGCCGCTCCGCGCTCGCTCGATCCCGCCCTTCCGCGCTTGATTTGGTGGCCGGAGGATGAATCCCGACCACCTCCTGAGCCGTGCCGTGGTTTTGGAATGGTCACGGCAATGAAACCCGGCGATCTTGACCGAGCGCAGAAGGTGCAGCCTCCTTGAGGCTAACCGCGGCCACCACAGGCCAGATTGGTGGGTTGACCCGATCAACTACTGTCTGGCTGCCCGGTGAGGAGGCGACGTGTGGGCCCCACTTGTTTAAAACGTTTAAAAAATAAATAAATCTGCTAATTTAAATCTGTTACTTAAACAGTAATTAGTTAGTCACTGACACCAGGAGCCCACCCCTCTAATTAGCCTGTTAGTTTAGTTTAAATCACTGTTAGGCTAACAGAGGCTGACATGTGGGTCCCACAGGACCCACAGGTCAGGTTTGACCCTGGTCAGCGAGTCTGATGAAAGCTGACATCATCCCCACGCAATGCTGACGTCATAACAAATTTCTGTTAATTTGAATAATTCCAGAAAATACTTTAATTTTTAAAAATTCATAGAAATTAAACCGTAACTCGGATGAAAATGTTTTGTACATGAAAGTTGCTCAGAAAAATCCAATGAATCCGAATACGTGGTCCGTTCATCTGTCACATGCCCGTAGCATGCTGAACATGGAACTTTCCCCCTCTTTTCCTTTGTATGGAATCCGCCTAACGCCGGGAATTCATCCTCGGATGTTTATCCCCTCCGTCTGCAACGTGTAGTACCACGTTAGGTCGACCCTAGTTCTGCTTTTCGTCATGTCATGCTTAGTGGTACCTCTGTTTGCTTATATTTACTGTTTCTTCCCCCTCTTCCCTCCGGTAGACCCCGAGACTGATGCTGCCCCTGTGATCGACTACGTCGACGACGAACCCTCCTTGCCAGAGCAACCAGGCAAGCCCCCCACCTTTGATCATCCCGATATCGCCCATTCCATTCTCTCATGCTTGCATTAGATTTTGCTACTGTTATTGTTTGCTCCTATTCTGATGCATAGCCTTCTTTTGCAACCTGCTTATTGTTACCTACCTACTTATCCTAAACTGCTTAGTATAGGTTGGTTAGTGATCCATCAGTGACCCCACCTTGTCCTTGCTGCCCCTGCTTCATCATCGAAGACCCGATCAACGAGATCAAAGACCAGGCCCCGGCACCGCACATCACTTTCCCCTTAGTTGCTCGACACTACTGGGTTACTATTGAGTGCCGAGGGTGAGACCTCATCAGCACTTCTGATGTTAACCATGTAGTGTAGCTATTCGGTCGTGGTCATCGAGGGTGATTCCACCATAACCACTTCGTCACGACTGCGTAGTGCAACCCCTCAAGTGTGAAGCTCAAGGGTGGATCCTCTTACGTTCACCTTGATGATTACATCGAGTGGAATCCGTCAAGGGTGATTCCTCAGGTTTTCCCCTTGGTGTTAGACACACGGTTACTATGGTTACTATGACTTTACTTTGAACCATGTTACTAAAGGCGAATCGACCACGAGGGGTACCAGCGAGCTTAATTGCGGTGATGAGGAGTCAGGTTGACCTGGAGGGTGCCCGCGAGATAATTACGAGGCGTGGTCGGGCATTCTTAGCCCTTGCCGCAAGTCCTCGAGACGGGGCGACGAGGTCACATCGATCATGAGTCTCTGCTCGTTACAGCGTGCTCCTAATCCACTACAATTTGGATATTTGATCCGAGGGCCTCGGCACGATAGCACTAACCATCACGTGGGCATAGTATGGGTGTTACTGCGTCGTATGCATCGGCCGAAGCTTAATAGGCGTCGATCGAGCGGCCTTGCGCGGGTTGGACTGGTAAGCACCTGCATTTTTAAGGATGTAGCTAGGTCTGCTCATCGGCCGCGTTCGCAACATGCAGGGGTTCCCGGGGTGATGGCCCATGACCCATGGGGGCATAGGTTTAGTCTGGCGTGCTGACCTCTCTATTAAGCCTAGATCGGGTTGCGGCATATCGTTTGGCCGAGGCCGGGCATGACCCAGGAAATTGTGTCCGGCTGGAGTTAATCGAGCGTGGTGGGTAAGTTGGTGCACCCTTGCAGGGAAGAAAACATCTATCGATAGCCTGTCCTCTGATGGCGGACACTCGAGTTGTATCGATCGATACAACTAGAACTGGATACTTGAGGTGATAAGCTGGATAGTATGGCTCGGGATTGCTTTCGTAGGGAGTCGAGAAAGGATCTCGGCGAGTTGATAACACTACTACTACTTTACTTTATGCTACTCTTATCTCTTCTGATGCTGCAAGATGCTTGAAGATGCTAGTCTTTGATAGGTTAGGCTTTCCCCTTCTCTTCTGGCATTCTGCAGTTCAGTCCACAGATACAACCCATTTCATTGATACCGATGCATATGTAGTGTAGATCCTTGCTTGCGAGTACTTTGGATGAGTACTCACGGTTGCTTTGCTCCCCCTTTTCCCCCCTTTCTTCTTCTTTCCAGTTGATGCATCCAGATGTCAGAGTCCAGGAGCCAGACGTCACCACTGACGATTACTACTACACCGAGGGTGCCTACCACTACGTGGAGGCCACCGACGACCAGGAGTAGTTAGGATGCTCCCAGGCAGGGGGCCTAGCCTTTTCGATCGTTGTTGCTTTTGTGCTAGCCTTCTTAAGGCAAACTTGTCTAACTCATGTCTGTACTCAGATATTGCGGCTTCCGCTGACTCTTTTGTTTTCGAGCTATGTATTCGAGCCCTCGAGGCCCCTGGCTTGTAATATAAAGCTTGTATTATTTTAATTTATGTCTAGAGTTGTGTTGTGATATCTTCCCGTGAGTCCTTGATCTTGATCGTACACATTTGCGTGTATGATTAGTGTACGATTGAATCGAGGCGTCACAAGTTGGTATCGAGCGAGTGCACATAGGTAGCCCCTTTCCAACTCCTTGGCCGAAGTTGAGTCTAGTCACTGAAAAACTTTTACTAACATTGGTTGTGTGTCTTACGGGCCCACGTCGCCATTGGGTGGTATTAGGATCTTTTACTCCTCGTCTGTACTCCGGGCTCTGATCTCTCTTCCATTCGGGTTAAACGAATTTACTAACTCTAACATTAGGATCCCGTGACCACATTCACCCCAAAGTTGGATAATCCATAGTTATTCCTTAGAATAGTTTTTTGAGTAGTGCACACACTGTCGTGTTGACTACTAAGTGGTATCCATCGTACCTCTTTCATTATACATGTTTCATCATGAATGATCCTTGTCTTTGCAAATGCTCAATGCTGAACTACCCCCTGTTACATGATAGCAGGATGGTTAGACCCGCTGGTCGTGGTCGTGGTGCCAACGATCCACCACCGCCCGAATTCTTTGCCGGAATGATGCAACAGTTTGAGCTAAACCGCCAGTTCATGGAAGGAATGATGGCTCAGTTTCCTCGTCCGAATATGAATCAACAGCCAACCCCAGTAACTCTGTAGGACTTCATGCGCCTCAACCCAACTATTTACCGTAGCTCAACTCAGCCCCTTGATGCTGATGACTGGCTCCGCGACATCACGTATGAAATGGAGTCTGCTAGTGTGGCCCTGCTAGCTATGTCACCTTTGCACCATTCTTTCTAAAGGGTCCCACTGCTCAATGGTGGGACAACACAGGCGTACCCTACCTACTAGAACAGTTATCACTTGGCCGGATTTCCAAGCTGCTTTCCGTGCCTGCTTCATTCCTCAAGGAATCATGGACAAGAAGAAGCGCGAGTTCCGCAACCTCACCCAAGGCAACAAGGCTGTAGATGCTTATCAGCGGGAATTTCTGGACTTGTCATGTTATGCTGAAGAAGACATTGCTACTGATGCTTGTAAGCAGGAAAAGTTTCATGATGGACTTCAACCTGATATCAAGCTAGCGCTCCTAGTGCATGACTTTGCTGATTTCGCCACGTTGGTGAACAAGGCCATTCATGTCGAAACGGTCTGCAGGAACACCAGGGATCCCTCAGGTGCATCCGTGACGCTGGCTCATCTTCGGGCCCGTCAGCACAGAAGCGTCGGATATGGATTCCCCATAGCATGTATCATCCAACTACACCTGCACCAAGACAGTCTTATGCCGCACCGCGTCTACCTCCACCCCCGCAGAGGCAGCCTCTTCGAGTTGTACCACCCCAAGCTCCCGCTCCCAATCCCAATGACGGTCTGTGCTTCAAGTGTGGCCTTCCAGATCACCGTTCCAGGAACTGCCCTCAGAATCAGAATCAGCTGGCTCTGCCTTCTAATGCTCGTGGTAACAATCAACCCCGCAACAACAATGCCCGACCTTATGGTCGTGGGCAGGCTAACAACATTCATCTGAATGAATCTCAAGACCAGCCTGCTACTGTGATGGGTACTCTTCTAGTTAATTCAGTACCAGCATCTGTTTTGTTTGATTCAGGAGCATCGCATTCTTTCATATCAGAAGATTTTGCATTCATGCATGGAATTAAATACGAATAGATGCACACTCCACTAGTGGTAAAACCCCTGCGGGCCAATGCCAAACCTCCATGGTTAGCCACAACATTTCAGTTGAAATTGAAGGGTTGGAATTTTTTTGCCTCCCCCATTATTCTGAAGTCTTCCAATATTGACCTCATTCTGGGAATGGATTGGTTGAAAGCACATACAGCTTCTATCGTTTGTGCCACTAAAACCGTCCACCTTCTACACCCTTCAGATGAGATAGTAAGCTACAATGCTCGTCTGGTTCAAAATGCCGAGGCCCGACTCTATCTCCTGAATGCGTTGAACGCAGCACCTCTTGAGGGAATTGAAAAGATTCCAGTTGTTCGCGACTTCCTCGATGTCTTTCCAGAAGAACTTCCAGGAATACCCCCTGCTCGGGCTGTCGAGTTCATCATCGACTTGAAACCATGCATCGTTCCTATTGCCAAACGACCCTACAAAATGCCGCCTCATGAGCTCCTTGAACTTAAGGAGGAAATCGACAAATCTCTTCGCAAGGGTTTCATTCGTCCAAGTTCCTCTGCTTGGGGAGCACCTTCTCTCTTCGTCAAGAAGAAGGACGGAATGAACCGTTTGATCCAAGACTACCGTCCTATCAACCAAGCTACAATTCAGAACAAATATCCCCTTCCTCGGATCAATGACCTGTATGATCAACTGGCTGGTTCATCGATATTCTTTAAACTCGACTTGAGGTTGGGTTACCACTAGATCCGTGTTCATGAAGAGGATATTCCAAAGACCGCATTCGTCACTCGTTAAGGTTCTTACGAGTGCACCGTCATATGTTTTGGCTTGACCAATGCTCCAGCCACATTCTCCCGTCTGATGAACTACATATTCATGGATTACCTCGACAAGTTCGTCGTAGTCTATCTGGATGATATTTTGGTGTATTCGAAGAACAAAGAATAACATGTTGAACATCTTCGCCTTGTTCTGGAAAAGCTTCGAGAGCATCAACTTTATGCCAAGTATTCCAAGTGTGAATTCTGGCTTCCCGAAGTAACCTACCTTGGGCATGTCATCTCCAAGGATGGTATTGCCGTCAACCCAGAGCGAGTTCAGGCTATTCTTGACTGGACCCCTCCGAAGACTGTCAAACAAGTCAGAAGCTTTCTCGGACTAGCCAGCTGTTGTTGCCGCTTTATCGAGAACTTCTCGAATATTGCCAAGCCACTAACCAATCTACTTCACAAAGGCGTTAAGTTCAATTGGACATACAAATGTCACGAAAGTTCCCAGACACTCAAGGACAAGCTGACTTCTGCCGCAGTGCTTGCTCCCCCTGATTCTCGCAAGGACTTTGTCATCTATTGCGACGCTTCACGACAAGGATTAGGCTGTGTCCTAATGCAAGAGCGTAGGGTGATTGCTTATGCCTCCCGTCAAGTGCGTCCTCACGAAGAGAACTACCCAGTTCACGACCTCAAGCTTGCTATGATTATCTTTGCACTGAAGCTATGGCGACAGTACCTTCTCGGTAATCGTTGTGAGATCTTCATCGATCATCAGAGTCTGAAGTACCTGTTTACTCAACCAGATCTGAACCTTCGTCAGCAGCGATGGATGGAAGCTATTGCTGACTACAACTGCGGTATATCCTATAGCCCTAGCAAGGCTAATGTAATGGCTGATGCCCCGAGCATAAGTCTTATTGCAATAATCACATGGTCTACAAAGCTCAACCCCGCCTTTATGAAGAGCTATGCAAGCTGAACCTTCAACTAGTTCCACAGGGTTCTCTAAATAACCTTGTCCTGGAACCAACTCTTCTCAAAGCTATTAAGTCTCCACAAGCCAAAGATGCTCACGTTGATTTGATGAAAAAGGATCTTGCCTTAGAGAAATCCAGAGATTTCTCACTTAGTGAAGATGGAACCTTATACTTCAGAGATCGCATTGTAGTACCCCGGTTCGAGCTTATGGCAGAGAAGGTGATGAAACAAGCGCATGACACCCCTCTCTCTATTCATCCGGGAAGTACCAACATGTATCTAGACATCCGTCAGAAGTACTGGTGGTCTAAGATGAAGCAAAACATTGCTCGATATATTGAAGAATGTGACGTTTGTCGTCGCGTCAAAGCAGAACATCAGAAACCGGCTGGACTTCTACAACCGCTTCCGATTCCTGAATGGAAGTGGGATAAGATCAAATGGACTTCCGTCCTTGGCCTTCCCAAGTCTCAGAAAGGTAACGATGCTATCTTTGTCGTCATCGACCAATTCTCGAAGGTTGCTCACTTTCTGCCCGTCAAGGAGACTATCACTGCTAGTCACTTAGAAAACTTGTATATCTCCAGAATTGTGTCACTCCACGGCATTCCGAAGGTGATCAGTTCAGACCGCGGCAGTATATTCACTTCGAAGTTCTGGGATAGTTTCCAAGAGGCAATGGGAACTCATATAACCTGGAGCACTTCTTATCACCCCCAATCCCAAGGACAAGTCGAGCGAGTCAATCAAATCCTTGAAGATATGTTGCGTGCTTGTGTTATTTCTTTTGGCAAGAAGTGGGAAGAATCTCTCCCTTATGCGGAGTTCTCTTATAACAACAGCTATCAAGCCAGCTTGAAAATGGCAGGATAATCTCATGGGAGGTCTGGAAGTTCACGAGCACCAACTTTTTCCCGTCTTCTCTGACGGCAGCCATCCAGTGGGAGTTCATGCCGACCCAGTACATAACTGCCAAGAATTTTCGGGCGATGGTGATCGGATCGAAGTTGAGGGAAATGATGTACGACGACCCACTACATACCTGCAAAGAAGTTTCGGCTAATGGAGATCGGATTGAAGTCGAGGGGCATCATGTACGCCTCCGTATCATGGTGAGAAAATCTCGCAAGACCAGATAGCAGCAAGCAGAGTGTCTTGAAAAGCTTAGGCCTCTCTTCGTCGATGTCCGTGTGCGTGTCCCTCGATCATGCAGCCAGCCGCAGGGCGCTCAACATATCCATACACGAACAATAGAGGTCGAGGATGCCAATGGGGAGATTTCTCCAATCGCGGCTCATATGGATGCTGCATGGTTCGCGTTGGGCCATGGTGGAGTTTGGAAGGTGGGGGTTTTGGGGGCTTGATTTATGGGGGAGAAGGCTCTCGGTGCTAGAGCGGCTAGCAAGGGAATATCGGTACTGGGGGAGGCGATCGAGGCGAGGGTACGCGGGGGCACAGTGAGATGATGAAGAGTGACCTTAGGATCTCCGGCGAGACGGAGATGGAGATGGAGTGGTGCTAGGGGAGAAGGAGACGAGGCGAGGCATGCTATACAGCGGCGGTGACAGTGACTGCACAATGCACAAGGTGAGGCTGACTTTGGTAACCCGAACACGCCGCCTGGACTGGTGTCACCTCGGGCGCAGGGTCTTGTCAGTTCACTGTGAGGACCGGATGAATAATATTTTGACCATCAAATGTACCACAGTTGTACTACTACTACTAGTAGTAGGAGTAGTAGGAACATGAGTAGTACTGTATAGCGGAAATAGGTCTCCCGTGCTAGCATGCCTCTGGGTTCACTTCATCCTCCAAGTATCATCCATATTGCGAGCAGAAGCAAATTCTCGTGCATGCGGAAGCGCGAAGAAGGCCTTTTCTTTTTTGAGGATAACCGCATATTCCTTAACTAGAGAATGTTGTGTCTCCCATGCACGCGCCAATATCCATCCGAACTAGCCATGCCAATTTTTTTATCCGTTTGCATAGGTCCCACCTATCAGGAGGGGTGCAGAAATAAAAAGGAATCATAAAATGTCTCGCCACGGTGATTCGAAAGAGTGACCTCAATTAGCCAGTGGCACATGTAGCGCTCGAAGGATGGGCACGTACAGGGACAGGTACCACTCCTCAGTCTACCCGTGTAGCCTTTTCGTTTAGTCTACCTAGCCGTCTAATCAACTGCCTGCAGGCCACTTCACCCATTTACTTCTCCATCGGGAACCGATTTTCCTCGGCTTCTTCACTACTCCTGCATCTTCATTTGCATCCAAACCACACTACATTCACATTGTTTTAACCTCTTCACATCCTCCTGGAGTAATTCTGAAGCCCCTTTAAATAATCATCTTCAATTAGAGCCATCTAATCCTAATTCTCCAAACCATAGCCCTCCGGTCCAGCGGTTCCAAATGGCGAAAGAGATCGAGATGCAGGTTTCTAGCGTCCAACATGGCCCCGTCGAAGGCTCGTTGAGCATAGTTGCCACAGTCACCGACCACCCAAGGGTTGTTTGGAAGTGGATCAACAATGTATCCAACTCCCTCCAAAAGGTGGAGATGAAGGTGATCGGTCTCGACGCAGAGTACACGGAGCGTGCCACTGGGAAGATCCAACGCGCCACCGTCCTTCAGCTGTGCCTCGAAGATGATGTTTTGGTGTACCACTCATACACGCACCCTCCATACCAGGTGAGATTCACGATTTCTTGTCTCGGGAGGACATATACTTCTGTGGTGCAGCCATCGCAGGGGACAAACAGAAGTTGGAGCCGTACAACCTTGATTTGAAAAGCATCGCTGACGTACAAACCAAAATAAAAATTCCTGTAGAAGATTGTGATAAACTGACACCATCCCTATTCGACGTAGCAAATTTTGTGCTCGGAACAAATCTTCCTAAGGGTGACGAGACGCTAGCATTAAGGTCGTCTGGATGGCAGAATTATCCCTTGACGTATGAGCTGATAAAATATGCTGCCCTCGATGCCCGTGTGAGTTTTGAGATAGCTGCAACATCAAAAGAGCTTGTTGCGAAGCCATCTCCCACAGAAAATGAGAACAACAACAAGAAGAAGAAGCTGCACCAGCAGCAGCAGGGCATTGTGGATGGATGAACTATTTCCTCTCTTGTAAAAAAAACATTCCCTCTCTGTGTATATTGATATAGATGGACTATTTTGATGGTGTGCATGTCTTTGATCTGCTTGACTATAAGGAACTATTTATCCCCCTAGCTTTCTCTACTACTACTCCTTCCAGTGATCGGTATGCAATGCATGTGTCCGTAGACATGACAAGTGTCCATGGAACTTCAACTACGGCGAACATCATGTTTCATCCACTGCCACTCGCTATTCCCACGACGTCGCTCCAACCCACGACACCACGTCCCACGACGTGCGCCTCACCCCTCTCGGCTGCACCGCCCCTCTGTCTTTGCGTGCTTAACATGTGGGCCACCTGAAATGCGGCGAGCATCAAGTTTCTACCACAGCCACACACGATTCCCATGACGTCGCTCGAACCCATGACACCAAACGTCCCCCGACCTGTGGCTTACCCCTCTCGGCCCCACTGCCCTCTGCCTTCGGGAGCATTACATGTGGACCAGCCACCTATCGGGTTCACATGTTATTGACTCAAAGGCAGGTGTAGTAAGGCGTTGAAGCTCAGTCCCGAGGGCTTCGAGAGGGAAATGTAACTCCTGCGCTAGGCCTTGTGGTGCTACCGCTGCACGAACTCGTGCCAAACTCGAGATTTGTTTCTTTACTATACATGCACGCAACGATTTAATGGACATTGTAATCTCAACATGTGATGGGGAGCTCTAAATTGAATATGAAACTTATAAAATGAAAAAAAATCAAAACAAATAAACTAAGAGAGGGAGTATACCATAGGTTGTGTCCCATATGGAACAAGTCCCCTGGTTTCTCACCGTGAAGATGCGGTTAGAAAGGAGCACAACATCTTCGTACTCGTACGACAACAAATCGGCCACAGACAGCATGGTCCTCCTTTGACCGCCATATGCAAGGTTCGTGCTATCTTCTTCAATCTCGCCATGGTTCCATCATACGATTCAGGCGGTGGCCTATTGCATTGCTGATCCCAATGTTGGACAAAGGTTCTACGGGAACGGTGTCACCGTTGTAAATGTTGTGCAAATTGATGTTGGTACCCTCCCGTACATATGCAAGCCAATCTCCACTCGCACCGAGCCTAACCTATGAAACAGTGGGCAGGGGGAGAATTAGGAAATGGACACAGAAGTAGTCTTTAGAATGCATTTACTACGTGATCAAACTCATCTTACCTGCTCATCGGACAAAATCCGAGTGCCCCTCAAAGTCGGCATCTCAAGGGGCGTCAACTTGCAACTACGGCCACACCATGCTGGAGAGACCCCCAAGGAAACATCATCGTGCGTTGCACGGAACATCAAGATGCATTTGTATGAGTAGGTTATCTTGTGAGAGAAAAGGATGAACGAGGGAAGGCCTTATTTGCAAATGTAGATAGGGGTGTAGGTATCTTTTTGCAAAATTGCCATAGCTTTCTTCCTACCTGTCAGATATAAATCAGATGGCCTATATTGTAGGATGGCAGGCACACCATCATCACCAACTCTGTTTTTTTATAAGACTAACAAGATGCCCGTGCGTTGCACGGAACATCAAGATCTTGTGGGAGAAAAGGATGAACGAGGGAAGGCCTTATCTGCAAATGTGGAGAGGAGTGCGGGTAAATTGTCATAGTTTCCTTCCTATCCATTAGATATAGATCGGACGGCCTATCCTGCAATATAGGCCATCCGATTTATATCTGACGGATGGGAAGGAAACTATGGCAATTTTGCAAAAAGATACCCACACCCCTCTCCACATTTGCAAATAAGGCCATCCCTCATTCATCCTTTTCTCTCACAAGATAAACTACTCATACAAATGCATCTTGATGTTCCGTGCAACGCACGGGCATCTTGCTATCCGTCGGATATAAATTGGATGGCCTATACTACAGGATGGCAGGCACACCATCATCAACAACTCTGTTTTTTATAAGAGTAGAGTAGAGATAGAGACTACTACTACCAATGTGTTGGCCCGTGCATTGCAATGGATCCAAAGTAGTAGAATAATACTTGTTCACGGGCTTGAAATATAAACACTCTAGTTTTGATATACATATATCAGTAAAAATAAATCATGCTTCACTCCAAATATATTCCTCGGGCTGTTTGATGAGGTGAGGGACGGGTGTGGCTGGTTTGAAGACAACAAGTTTTAAAAATTTGGAGTTGTTTTTTTACATTTTGTAGCGTGGCACGACATCCGGTGCACCTAAGTGTCTGACAAAAATTTAGTTTGGGTCGGTGGCACACCCTGCGGCTAGATGCCCATGTGGGCTTCTTCTATAACTAGCAAGATGCCCATGCATTGCAGGGAACATCAAGATGCATTTTTTTACAAAACACCTGTTGTGATTGACCCTTGCAAGAGTAATCCCGTGTGTAAAAACTAATGATATCTCGAGAATTTTATCGAAAAAATGGTATCATTGGAACAAGTTTTCTCTACTACTGCTCCTTACAGTGAGCGGTATGCAATGCATGTGTCAGCAGACATGACAGCTTGTCCATGGAAGTTGAACCACGATGACCATCACGTTTCTTGTTTCTACCACTACCACACCCGCACGCGATTCCCACGACGCCGCTCCAACCCACGGCACGACGTCCCTCGACGTGCGCCTCATCCTCTCGGCCCCACCGCTCCTCTGCCTTTGTGTGCATGACATGCGGGCCAGGTAAACTACGGTGACCATCAACTTTCTACCACAGCCACACCCGATTGGACGCGGTTTTCCTGCTCTGATCCGTACTCCCGCACCATTGAATTTTCATCCAGCGGCTGTGACACATTTCACCCCGGGCATCAATCCTCAGCTCGAGTACTTCTGTACTATAGGTAGTACCCGCCGGTGTTGCCATCTACGCCTCGTAACGCCTCGACGCCCAGCTGTGGCACCCTCGCCAGGGCCATGCCATCACCGACTGGTTCATCTCGAACGAGTGAGTTGCGAACCACGCCACCACCATGAGAATGACATGTGAGCCAGCCGCAATTAAGGTCCGCATGTCATTGACTCATAGGCCGGTGCACTAAGCCATTGAAGCTCGGTCCCGTGGGCCCCGAGAGGGAAATGTAACTCCTGCACCAGGCCTTGTGGTGCTCCCGCAGTACGAGCTCGTGCCAAACCCAGAATTTGATTCTTACTACTACCAACTAGTAAGGTACACATGCATTGCACGCATGAGATTTGATAACCAAATTATGAATAAATAACACACTATAGCATGTAAGCTTTGAGTCATATATGCATTATGTAGATGCTCGTTTAATTCTTATAGTTCATCTAGTTCAAAATCAATTACTTTTATAAAAAAATATTTTAAGATTCATGGAATTGTGCGTTGTAAAGCATAAAGTAAAAACAAATAGTGACAATTCATTTTGAAAAAAGAAGTTTGGGCAATTAAGATATGGAATATTCTAGAACAAAGGAGAAGTGCTTGTGTTTTGAGGTTTGTGCATTATGCTTAAGTTCAACCATGGAGTCTTCTAGATTCTACATGTGGCAGAATCTGGTGGAATGTAGATGATATCCAACGGCCAGTAGTGCTCGGATTTGCCATCTTTGTACCGTCGGATTGGCTTCAATCAACGACCAACTTTCCAAGTTACTCACACACTATCTCTACTCTTATAAAAAACCGAGTTGGTGATGATGGTGTGCCTGCCATCTTGTAATATGGACCGTCCGATCTATATCTGACGGATAGAAAGCAAACTATGACAAATTTACAAAAAAAACCCGCACCTCTCTCCACATTTACAGATAAGGCCTTGCCTCGTTCATCCTTATCTCCCACAACCTCATTGCTGAGCAATTAAAAAAGGAAGTCTCTGGAACAATCTGGCATGGTGTCCGCTGCCGGCCTCGTCCATCCCCATGCCTCCGCCCAGTCCGACCACTAATCACCACCACGCCCCACTCCTCCTCACCTTATCTCTCATCTTTCTCGAGATATCATTATTTCTATGAAATTCTTGAGATACCATTTTTCCGATAAAATTCTCGAGATATCATTAGTTTTTACACATGGGATTACTCCTGCATGGGTCAATCACAACAGGTGTTTTGTAAAGAAAATGCATCTTGATGTTCCGTGCAATGCACGGGCATCTTTCTAGTATCTCTACTCTTATAAAAAACATAGTTGGTGATGATGGTGTACCTGCCATCCTGCAATATAGGTCGTCCGATTTATATCTGACGGATAGGAAGGAAACTATGGCAATTTTGCAAAAAGATACCCACACCCCTCTCCACATTTGCAAATAAGGCCTTCCCCCGTTCATCCTTTTCTCTCACAAGATAAACTACTCATATAAATGCATCTTGATGTTCCGTGCAACGCATGGGCATCTTGCTAGTAGGGGTATAGATGTGCCGGCATGTGCGTTGAAATGGATCCAAAGTCTATCTATTTAGTGGAGTGCACTCTAAACACATTATCTATTTATTTTTCTCTAACCTTTCGTAGCCATGCAACCAAGCCACATAAGCTTCATGGATGCCCCCCACATCATATTATTCATACTACGTTGACTGAAAAAAGATAAATCACCCAAAACAAGATCTTCCCGTTTTTTGTTCCTACGATGATGTGTCGTGCACGTACCTAGTTGTATAGTGGTAGTACTAGTTGTAGTACAAACTTCGTACTAGTAGGAGTAGTAGTACGGAATGCACCTACTCTATCAACGAGCCCCATCAGACACCAAATTTCTTGGCTTCCGTGCTACAGCTAGATCTTCCCCTTGTTTCTGTTTTCCAACCCGGCGGCGGGCGGGGTGCGGTTTGCCAATAGCCGGTTTGCTCAACGACGGTCCCACATGAAAGTGAAAATGCTAGGCAACATGCCTTCCCTAGCTATGTGGCGTGCCGGACGGGCCGTGGAGTACTCCTGATTCCCGGGGTGTGTGGGGGTGCGACGCGAACGCGGCAGGCCTTTTCCTTTTACTAGCAATGTGCTCGTTCGTTGCGACGGATCCAAAGTAGTAGAATAGTAGTACTTGTTCACAAACTTGAAAGAAACCACTCTTGTTTTGATATATTCCTAATATATTACTTTTCACTCAAAATATATATCTCAGGCTGTTTTGATGAGGTGAGGGAGGAATGTGGTTGCTTTCAAGATAATAAGGGGTTTTCTGCAAATTGGAGCAGAGAAGTGTGCTATTGTTGCAAAAATGCCACAACTTACCTCACAGCCGTTAGATGCAGATCTAATGGTCAGAAACGACGGATGGAAGACACACCACCATCACCAACTGAGTATTTTATAGGAGTTGGAGTAGAGAAACATGTATAAATTGTAACATTTGGTTCTGCTCCTTGGCACGATCGATATATACAAATAACTATTGGAAACACTAGAGCGGGGCTATTTCCACCAGATAAGCAGGGTACGTAGTAGCTAGGTTGGCGCATTGTCAGTTTGGTCACATGCGGTCCGACATGTTCTAGTGTTTCTAGAAAGATGCTCGTGCGTTGCACGAAGTTGATGGAAAAGGTAAGCACAACTTATAAATTGATGGATGGAGTACTAGTTACAGTGATGCATATAATTAAGCAAAGGGATCGCACATGTAGGTATTGACTGGAACGAGAATGCAATAGCACAATAAGAATTAAGGCCACGATGATGCGATCGCAGTGGTGGTTACAGGAGGCAAGAAGAAAGATGCATCCATCAACGTACGGCCTCCTCCTCATCAACTTAGTGCACCGGTCCACCGACCGACGGCTAAGGAGCGGCGGCTTTTGTGGCGAGGTCAAGGTGCTTCTCAGCAAAGGCATCCAAGGCTTCCAGTCGGTTGAGGAAGGCCAACGTCGTAGCGTCCTCACTGGCCTTGTAGATACCTATGTACACAATTTTCTCGTACACGTGGATGTGTAGGTTGACGAATTCTTGCAGGGCGATGCGCCTCGTGGCGACCGCGACCTCCAGGTGGACATTCTTCATGGCGTCGGCGGGCAGTCGCAGGGCCACCAGTGCTTGAAAGAGGTTCCGGCCATGGAGGCCGATTAGGGTGGTAGGCAATGAGGAGCCCTGGCGCGCGGGCTGGAAAAGTACGGCGATGTCGTCCGCGAGCTTCTTGAGGACCGTGAACTTGTTGGTGGTAGCAACGATCATCTAGTCCAACTGAGAGTCCTAGTTGGCGTCGACGGCGTCCATCCACCAGCCGGTCGCCAACACTATCTGGAGACGATACTCGGTGCCATGCCACAGGCTGGCGTCATGGACCATCTGGCACAACCACTGGCCGCTCGCGCGCATCGCTGCCATGGGTCTGGAGTGAGGACTTTTGCACTTAGTGTAGGTGCTTAGGCAAATCTTAGGTGGCACGATGTGGTAGATGCATTGGAATGGAGGGGCGCCTTTATATGAGTGCAAACTGCGTTGCATTTACATCGTGCAGCCTCTTTTCCCGGTCCTCCTCCCATTACTTCCCTCATGCATTCATGATGCTAATTGAATGATGATGCATCATTGGCCGTTCAACATTTCGGGAACCGCTACCCCTCCCTCGTCTGCATTAAAGCTGTATCGGGAACTGCGCCGCCCGCTTCAAATCGAATAGTACTGCACCGCCCGCTACACGCCCAACTGAACACGCCTCCTCGCCTCCATCAAACCCCTCCGTTAAACCTGCATGCAAACCGAGAAACCTACTCCGGCCACACGTCCGTTCATGAGCGGGCCGGAATTAAACGCAACACTGGTCGAGCTCCTCCCATCCGCCCTCAGTTTAAACAAGGCCAGACCTCGGCCAAGCTCCTACCGTCTGCCCTCTATTTAAACGAGGCCAGACAGACAGCGTGCAAGAATTGCACCCCTTCGCCGCTCCCCCATCTCCTCCTTCACCATTTTCTCCACTCTTCCGATGGCTTCCGAGGAGCCATTCTCCGGCATACTACCTGGCTGGGTGGCCCGTTGAGCCTCCGGATACGGGCGAGGTTGTCCGGTGCTTCACCAACCTTGCTTGGCCCGACGGAGCCAGTTGCCGCCCCAAGCCGGCGCATGGTTCAGAAACTCGCCACTCCAGTTCAGCTCGATGAGGAGTGGCGAGTTGCTCCACGTCGGCACAGCGGCGAGCACGCCAGTACGTGTTGGGGAACGTAGTAATTTCAAAAAAATTCCTACGCACACGCAAGACCATGGTGATGCATAGCAACGAGAGGGGAGAGTCTTGTCCACGTACCCTCGTAGACCGAAAGCGGAAGCGTTATGACAACGTGGTTGATGTAGTCGTGCGTCTTCACGATCCGACCGATCCAAGTACCGAGCGTACGGCACCTCCGTGTTACGCACACGTTCAGCTCGATGGCGATCCCGGACTCCGATCCAGCAGGTGTCGGGATGAGTTCCGTCGACCTGACGGCGTGGTGACGATGATGATGTTCTATCGACGCAGGCTTCGCCTAAACTCCGCGACGATATGACCGAGGTGGAATATGGTGGAGGGGCACCGACACGGCTAAGGAGCGATCACGATGATCAACTTGTGTGTCATGGGGTGCCCCTGCCCCGTATATAAAGGAGCAAGGGGAGGGGCGGCCGGCCAAGGAGGCGCGCCAGGAGGAGTCCTACTCCCACCGGGAGTAGGATTCCCTCCTTTCCTAGTCCAACTAGGAGACCTTCCATGTAGTAGGAGTAGGAGAGAAGGAAAGGGAAGAGAGAAGGGAAGGAAGGAGGGGTGCGGCCTCCCTAGTCCATTCGGACTAGGCCTTGGAAGCGCGGCCTGCCCTAGGCAGCCCCTCTCTCTTTCCCGTATGGCCCAATAAGGCCCAATACTTCTCGGCGAATTCCGTAACTCTCGGTACTCGAAAAATACCGAATCACTCGGAACCTTTCCAAGTCCGAATATAGTCGTCCAATATATCGATCTTTACGTCTCGACCATTTCGAGACTCCTCGTCATGTCCCCGATCTCATCAGGGACTCGAACTCCTTCGTTACATCAAAACTCATAAACTCATAATATAAGCATCGCATCGTAACGTTGCGTGCGGACCCTACGGGTTCGAGAACTATGTAGACATGACCTAGAACTGTTTCCGGTCAATAACCAATAGTGGAACCTGGATGTTCATATTGGCTCCTACATATTCTACGAAGATCTTTATCGGTCAAACCGCATAACAACATCGTTGTTCCCTTTGTCATCGGTATGTTACTTGCCCGAGATTCGATCGTCGGTATCCAATACCTAGTTTAATCTCGTTATCGCAAGTCTCTTTACTCGTTCGAATCGTCATCCCACAACTAACTCATTAGTTGCAATGCTTGCAAGGCATAAGTGATGTGTATTACCGAAAGGGCCCAGAGATACCTCTCCGACAATCGGAGTGACAAATCCTAATCTTGAAATACGCCAACCCAACATGTACCTTTGGAGACACCTGTAGAGCACTTTTATAATCACCCAGTTACGTTGTGACGTTTGGTAGCACACAAAGTGTTCCTCCGGCAAATGGGACTTGCATAATCTCATAGTCATAGGAACATGTATAAGTCATGAAGAAAGCAATAGTAACATACTAAGCGATCTGGTGCTAAGCTAATGGAATGGGTCATGTCAATCACATCATTATCCTAATGATGTGATCCCGTTAATCAAATGACAACTCATGTCTATGGCTAGGAAACTTAACCATCTTTGATCAACGAGCTAGTCAAGTAGCGGCATACTAGTGACACTCTGTTTGTCTATGTATTCACACATGTATTATGTTTCCGGTTAATACAATTCTAGCATGAATAATAAACATTTATCATGAAATAAGGAAATAAATAATAACTTTATTATTGCCTCTAGGGCATATTTCCTTCAGTCTCCCACTTGCACTAGAGTCAATAATCTAGTTCACATCGCCATGTGATTTAACACCAATAGTTCACATCACCATGTGATTAACAACCATAGTTCACATCATCATGTGACCAACACCCAAAGGGTTTACTAGAGTCAATAATCTAGTTCACATCGCTATGTGATTAACACCCAAAGAGTACTAAGGTGTGATCATGTTTTGTTTGTGAGAGAAGTTTAGTCAACGGGTCTACCACATTCAGATCCGTATGTATTTTGCAATTTTCTATGTCAACAATACTCTGCTCGGAGCTACTCTAGCTAATTGCTCCCACTTTCAGTATGTATCTAGATTGAGACTTAGAGTCATCTAAATTAGTGTCAAAACTTGCATCGACGTAACCTTTTACGACGAACCTTTTAGTCACGTCCATAATCGAGAAACATGTCCTTATTTCACTAAGGATAATTTTGACCGCTGTCCAGTGATCTACTCCTAGATCACTATTGTACTCCCTTGCCAAAATCAGTGTAGGGTATACAATAGATCTGGTACACAGCATGGCATACTTTATATAACCTATGGCCAAGGCATAGGGAATGACTTTCATTCTCTTTCTATTTTCTGCCGTGGTCGGGTTTTGAGTCTTACTCAATTTCACACCTTGCAACACAGGCAAGAACTCTTTCTTTGACTGTTCCATTTTGAACGACTTCAAAATCTTGTCAAGGTATGTACTCATTGAAAAAACTTATCAAGCGTCTTGATCTATCTCTATAGATCTTGATGCTCAATATGTAAGCAGCTTCACCGAGGTCTTTCTTTGAAAAACTCCTTTCAAACACTCCTTTTATGCTTTGCAGAATAATTCTACATTATTTCCGATCAACAATATGTCATTCACATATACTTATCAGACATGTTGTAGTGCTCCCACTCACTTTCTTGTAAATACAGGCTTCACCGCAAGTATATGTAAAACTATATGCTTTGATCAAATCATCAAAGCGTATATTCCAACTCCGAGATGCTTGCACCATTCCATAGATGGATCACTGGAGCTTGCACGTTTTGTTAACACCTTTAGGATTGACAAAAACTTCTGGTTGCATCATATACAACTCTTCTTTAATAAATCCATTAAGGAATGCAGTTTTGTTATCCATTTGCCAGATTTCATAAAATGCGGCAATTGCTAACATGATTCGGACAGATTTTAAGCATCGATACGAGTGAGAAAATCTCATTGTAGTCAACACCTTGAACTTTGTCAAAAACCTTTTTCGACAAGTCTAGCTTTGTAGATAGTAACACTACTATCAGCGTCCGTCTTCCTCTTGAAGATCCATTTAATCTCAATGGCTCGCCGATCATCGGGCAAGTCAACCAAAGTCCATACTTTGTTCTTATACATGGATCCTATCTCAGATTTCATGGCCTCAAGCCATTTTGCGGAATCTGGGCTCATCATCGCTTCCTCATAGTTCGTAGGTTTATCATGGTCTAGTAACATGACTTCCAGAACATGATTACCTTACCACTCTGGTGAGGATCTTACTCTGGAAGACCTACGAGGTTTGGTAGCAACTAGATCTGAAGTTTTATGATCATCATCATTAACTTCCTCACTAATTGGTGTAGGAATCACTGGAACTGATTTCTGTGATAAACTACCTTCCAATAAGGGAGAAAGTACAATTACCTCATCAAGCTCTACTTTCCTCCCACTCACTTCTTTCGAGAGAAACTCCTTCTCTAGAAAGGATCCATTCTTGGCAACGAATGTCTTGCCTTTTGGATCTGTGATAGAAGGTGTACCCAACATTTTGGGAATCCTATGAAGACGCACTTTTCCGATTTGGGTTCAAGCTTATCATGTTGAAACTTTTTCACATAAGCATCGCAACCCAAACTTTTAAGAAACGACAACTTTGGTTTCTTGCTAAACCATAGTTCATACGGGGTCGTCTCAACGGATTTATATGGTGCCCTTTTTAACGTGAATGCAGCTGTCTCTAATGCATAACCCCAAAACGATAGTGGTAAATCGGTAAGAGACATCATTGATCGCACCATATCAAATAAAGTGCAGTTACGACGTTCGGACACACCAAAACGTTGTGGTGTTCCAGGTGGCGTGAGCTGTGAAACTATTCCACATTGTTTCAATTGAAGATAAAACTCGTAACTCAAATATTCATCTCCACGATCAGATCGCAGAAACTTTATTTTCTTGTTATGATGATTTTCCACTTCACTCTGAAATTCTTTGAACCTTTCAACTATTTCAGACTTATGTTTCATCAAGTAGATATACCCATATCTGCTCAAATCATCTGTGAAGGTCAAAAAATAATGATACCCGCCATGAGCCTTAATACTTATTGGTCTGCATACATCAGTATGTATTATTTCCAACAAGTTTGTTGCTCGTTCCATTGTTCCGAAGAACGGAGTTTTAGTCATCTTGCCAAAAAGGCATGGTTCGCAAGCATCAAATGATTCATAACCAAGTGATTCCGAAAATCCATCTTTATGGAGTTTCTTCATGCGCTTTACACCGATATGACCCAAACGGCAGTGCCACAAATAAGTTGCACTATCATTATTAACTTTTCATCTTTTGGCATCAATATTATAAATATGTGTATCACTACGATCGAGATCCAACAAACTATGTTCATTGGGTGTATGACCATCGAAGGTCTTATTCATGTAAACAGAATAACAATTTATTCTCTAACTTTTTAAATGAATAACCGTATCGCAATAAACATGATCAAATCATATTCATGCTCAACGCAAACGCCAAAGAACTTTTATTTAGGTTTAACACTAATCTCGAAAGTATAGGGAGTGTGCGATGATGATCATATCAATCTTGGAACTACTTCCAACACTCATCGTCACTTCCCCTTCAACTAGTCTTTGTTTATTCTGTAACTCCTGTTTCGAGTTACTAATCTTAGCAACCGAAAATTATCAAATACTCAGGGGCTACTATAAACACTAGTAAGGCACACATCAAACACATGTATATCAAATATACCCTTGTTCACTTTGCCATCCTTCTTACTCACCAAATATTCAGGGCTTTTCCGCTTCCAAGTGACCATTTCCTTTGCGGTGTAAGCACTAGTTTTCAGGCTTTGGTCCAGTTTTGATCTTCTTCACGGAGTGACAACTTGCTTGTCATTCGCTTGAAGTTTCCCTTTCTTTCCCTTTGCCCGTTTCTTGAAACTAGTGGTCTTGTCAATCATCAACACTTGATGCTCTTTCTTTATTTCTACCTTCGTCGATTTCAGCATCACGAAGAGCTTGGGAATTACTTTCGCCATCCCTTGCATATTATAGTTCATCACAAAGTTCTACTAACTTGGTGATGGTGACTAGAGAATTCTGTCAATCACTATTTTATCCGGAAGATTAACTCCCACTTGATTCAAGCGATTGTAGTACCTGACTATCGAGCACATGCTCACTAGTTGAGCGATTCTCCTCCATCTTTTAGCTATAGAACTTGTTGGAGACTTCATATCTCTCAACTCGGTATTTGCTTGAAATATTAACTTCAATTCTGGAACATCTTATATGGTCCATGACGTTCAAAACATCTTTGAAGTCCCGATTCTAAGCCGTTAAGCATGGTGCACTAAACTATCAAGTAGTCATCATATTGAGCTAGCCAAACGTTCATAACGCCGCATCTGCTCCTGCAATAGGTCTGTCACCTAGCGGTGCATTAAGGACATAATTCTTCTGTGCAGCAATGAGGATAAACCTCAGATCACGGATCCAATCCGCATCATTGCTACTAACATCTTTCAACACAATTTTCTCTAGGAACATATCAAAATAAACATTTGAAAGCAACAACGCGAGCTATTGATCTACAACATAATTTGCAAAAATACTACCAGGACTAAGTTCATGATAAATTTAAGTTCAATTAATCATATTACTTAAGAACTCCCACTTAGACAGACATCTCTCTAGTCATCTAAGTGATCACGTGATCCAAATCAACTAAACCATAACCGATCATCACGTGAGATGAAGTAGTTTTCAATGGTGAACATCACTATGTTGATCATATCTACTATATGATTCACGCTCGACCTTTCGGTCTCCGTGTTCCGAGGCCATATTTGCATATGCTAGGCTCGTCAAGTTTAACCTGAGTATTCCGCGTGTGCAAAACTGGCTTGCACCCGTTGTAGATGGACGAGAGCTTATCACACCCGATCATCACGTGGTGTGCAGGCACGACAAACTTTGGCAGCGGTGCACACTCGGGAGAACACTTCTTGATAATTAGTGAGAGATCATCTTAAAATGCTACCGTCAATCAAAGCAAGATAAGATGCATAAAAGATAAACATCACATGCAATCAATATAAGTGATATGATATGGCCATCATCATCTTGTGCTTGTGATCTCCATCTCCAAGCACCGTCATGATCACCATCGTCACCGGCGCGACACCTTCATCTCCATCGTAGCATCGTTGTCGTTCGCCATCTATTGCTTCTCGACTATCGCTACCGCTTAGTGATAAAGTAAAGCAATTACAGTATGCGTTGCATTTCATACAATAAAGCGACAACCATATGGCTCCCGCCAGATTGCCGATAACCGGTTACAAAACATGATCATCTCATACAATAAAATATAGCATCACGTCTTGACCATATCACATCACAACATGCCCTGCAAAAACAAGTTAGACGTCCTCTACTTTGTTGTTGCAAGTTTTACGTGGCTGCTACGGGCTGAGCAAGAACCGTTCTTACCTACGCATCAAAACCACAACGATAGTTCGTCAAGTTAGTGATGTTTTAACCTTCGCAAGGACCGGGCGTAGCCACACTCGGTTCAACTAAAGTTGGAGAAACAGACACCCGCCAGCCACCTGTGTGCAAAGCACGTCGGTAGAACCAGTCTCGCGTAAGCGTACGCGTAATGTCGGTCCAGGCCGCTTCATCCAACAATACCGCCGAACCAAAGTATGACATGCTGGTAAGCAGTATGACTTGTATCGCCCACAACTCACTTGTGTTCTACTCGTGCATATAACATCAACGATAAAACCAGGCTCGGATGCCACTGTTGGGGAACGTAGTAATTTCAAAAAAAATCCTACGCCCACGCAAGATCATGGTGATGCATAGCAGCGAGAGGAGAGTGTTGTCCACGCACTCGTGAGACCGAAAGCGAAGCGTTATGACAACGCGGTTGATGTAGTCGTACGTCTTCACGATCCGACCGATCCAAGTACCGAACGTACAACACCTCCGTGTTCTGCACACGTTCAGCTCGATGACGATCCACGGACTCCGATCCAGCAGGGTGTCGGGGATGAGTTCCGTCAGCACGACGGCGTGGTGACGATGATGATGTTCTACCGACGCAGGGCTTCGCCTAAACTCCGCGGCGATATGACCGAGGTGGAATATGGTGGAGGGGGGCACCGCACACGGCTAAGGAACGATCACGATGATCAACTTGTGTGTCATGGGGTGCCCCCCTGCCCCCGTATATAAAGGAGCAAAGGGGAGGGGGCTGCCGGCCAAGGGAGGGCGCGCCACGGAGGAGTCCTACTCCCACCGGGAGTAGGATTCCCTCCTTTCCTAGTCCAACTAGGAGACCTTCCATGTAGTAGGAGTAGGAGAGAAGGAAACGGAAGAGAGAAGGGAAGGAAGGAGGGTTGCGGCCCTCCCTAGTCAATTCGGACTAGGCCTTGGGGGCGCGCGGCCTGCCCTAGGCAGCCCCTCTCTCTTCCCCGTATGGCCCAATAAGGCCCAATACTTCTCCCGGCGAATTCCCGTAACTCTCCGGTACTCCGAAAAATACCCGGACCACTCGGAACCTTTCCGAAGTCCGAATATAGTCGTCCAGTATATGGATCTTTACGTCTCGACCATTTCGAGACTCCTCGTCATGTCCCCGGTCTTATCAGGGACTCCGAACTCCCTCGGTACATCAAAACTCATAAACTCATAATATAACAGTCATCGTAACGTTAAGCGTGCGGACCCTACGGGTTCGAGAACTATATAGACATGACCTAGAACTGTTTCCGGTCAATAACCAATAGTGGAACCTGGATGTTCATATTGGCTCCTACATATTCTACGAAGATCTTTATCGGTCAAACCGCATAACAACATACGTTGTTTCCTTTGTCATCGGTATGTTACTTGCCCGAGATTCGATCGTCGGTATCCAATACCTAGTTTAATCTCGTTACCGGCAAGTCTCTTTACTCGTTTCGTAATACGTCATCCCACAACTAACTCATTAGTTGCAATGCTTGGAAGGCTTAAGTGATGTGTATTACCGAGAGGGCCCAGAGATACCTCTCCGACAATCGGAGTGACATATCCTAATCATGAAATACGCCAACCCAACATGTACCTTTGGAGACACCTGTAGAGCACTTTTATAATCACCCAGTTACTTTGTGACGTTTGGTAGCACACAAAGTGTTCCTCCGGCAAATGGGAGTTGCATAATCTCATAGTCATAGGAACATGTATAAGTCATGAAGAAAGCAATAGCAACATACTAAACGATCTGGTGCTAAGCTAGTGGAATGGGTCATGTCAATCACATCATTCTCCTAATGATGTGATCCCGTTAATCAAATGACAACTCATGTCTATGGCTAGGAAACTTAACCATCTTTGATCAACGAGCTAGTCAAGTAGAGGCATACTAGTGACACTCTGTTTGTCTATGTATTCACACATGTATTATGTTTCCGGTTAATACACTTCTAGCATGAATAATAAACATTTATCATGAAATAAGGAAATAAATAATAACTTTATTATTGCCTCTAGGGCATATTTCCTTCAGTACGGGCGTCGTCGCTGCCATGTCATACCGCGCCACCAGTGTCTGTGGTGGCCGCGCCTCCCGTGCCTGCGGTAGCGCCATGCAGGCAGTGACAGAAGCCGGGTGTGTGGAGAGCGACGAGTCGGCGGCCAGCTTCTCCGTGTCCGCCGCCATCATCGAGGAGAAGTAGAACACGGGAGGCCGCCGCCACTTGGGTCCCATGAAGGCCACCACCGAGGCGACGACTGCGCATTCAGGTGGTTTCTTTGCTGCTTCGTCTCTTCTGAGGACCTTTGTCGACCCCGCAAGTGTCTGCCGGACATGAGGAAAACAAAGGGATCCGCAGGTGGCCATTTAGATTAGGTACTCCCTCTCCGGCTGGCGAGAAATATTTGTTCTAAGAATGAATAAATTGGATGTATGTATAACTAAAATAAGTCTAGATACATCCATTTCTAGGACAAGTATTTCCGGACGGAGGGAGTATTAATTATACCAAGAGAGCCGGATTAGCACCGTTTAGTTCATGTAAATGTAATGAAATCCATCATGTTTATATGAAGATCCGGCTTTTTTATACGAAATCCTTCATGCTTATATGAAAACAGTCCGTGTTTGCACGAATTTCATCTGGTTGGTTAGAGTTGCGAAAATGTTTGCCGCTGGCGTTCGATGTCGTCCACCGCGGAAGGAAGCGGGAGGAAATTTGCCGGCTGCCGTTGGAGATGCTCTTATGCTATAAATAATAGAGTCACATCCAATCCATTTGAGTTAATTGCGTGTATGATTCTCCGTCTATAAAAAGTTAATTGCATGTACAGTGATTACACGTGACTTGCAGGGTGGCTACAGCTTCGTACAGAAAGTTAAAAAAACAAGTCCATCCTTAATCTTGTATTCTAAGTACTCTGTGGGTTCCACTGTCAGTACAGTAGCAAAAGCAGTATATATTAAATAAGTAATATATAATATAAAAATCTAAACTTAAAGACAGAAATTGAACTCGGGTCATCGCGTTGCGAGCATCCGGCGCTAACCAGTCCAGCACATTTTTGTTGTAGACCATGCTGGAGATATATCTCCATGTCTACTCTTATACTCCATCTGTTCCTAAATATTTGTCTTTTTCAAATTTCAAATGGACTACCTCATATGGATGTGTATGTAGACATAATTTAGAGTGTAGATTCACTCATTTTGCTCCGTATGTAGTCACTTGTTGAAATGTCTAAAAAGGCAAATATTTAGGAATGGAGGGAGTAGAAAACAGAGTTGGTGATGATTGTGTGCCTGCCATCCTGCAATATAGGCTGTCGGATTTATATCTAACAGATAGGAAGGAAACTATGGCAATTTTGCAAAAAATATACCCACACCCCTCTCCACGTTTGCAAATAAGGCCTTCCCTCGTTCATCCTTTTCTCTACTCTTATAAAAAACAGAGTTGGTGTTGATGGTGTGCCTGCCATCCTGCAATGTAGGCCATCCAATTTATATCTGACGGATAGGAAGGAAACTATGGCAATTTTGCAAAAAGATACCCACACCCCTCTCCACATTTACAAATAAGTCCTTCCCTCGTTCATCCTTTTCTCTCACAAGATAAACTACTCATATAAATGCATCTTGATGTTCCGTGCAACGCATGGGTATCTTGCTAGTCTCTCACATGATAAACTACTCATACAAATGCATCTTTATGTTCCATGCAACGCACGGGCATCTTGCTAGTTTATTTTAAAATAGTTATTGCGATAATTGGGTTGAAGTGATATATTTTATGTCCGCCCTGAATGATTTCAGATTCACCAGTAGTAACAAAGAAAAGGTTGGCTTGTTAATTAACAGAAAACGAGGTGAAAACTATCACATGAGGCCGGTAAAAATAAGGCACACTGGGTTCAGCGTCATCGTCACTACAGCTGTCACGTGCGAGAAGTCTACATATCGAGGGGCGCTACGGAGAAAAAGACGTATCGAGTGTGTCTGAGCGAGGCATAGAGACACAATGTTTGAGGGAGAAACTAATAGACAGATTAAGATCAGATTGAGTTGTCACCCTTCTGATGTCATTGTTGGGGTTGGGGGGTGTAACGCCCTCGATGCGGCTATATCTCCCACGTGTCGAAGCACGACTTAGAGGCATAACCGCATTGAAAGCAATGTCGCAAGTGAGGTAATCTTCACACAACCCATGTAATACATAAGGGAAAGAGATACATAGTTGGCTTACAGTCGCCACTTCACATAGTACATAAAACATCCATCATCCAGATTCCACTCAAGGTCCGACTACGGAACCAAAATAAAAGAAGACTACCCCAAATGCTACACAGATCCCCGATCATCCCAACTGGGCTCCACTACTGATCATCAGGAAAAGACACATAGTAACGACCACGTTCCTCATCGAACTCCCACTTGAGCTCGGTTGCGCCATCTGCACTGGCATCGTCGGCACCTGCAACTGTTTTGGTAGAATCTGTGAGTCACGGGGACTCAGCAATCTCACACCCGCGAGATCAAGACTATTTAAGCTTATAGGAAGGACAGAGTTGTGAGGTGGAGCTGCAGCAAGCGACTAGCATATATGGTGGCTACATTCGCACAAGAGAGCGAGAAGAGAAGCAAGGCACGGTCGTGAAGCTAGTAACGATCAAGAAGTGATCCTGAACTACTTACGCCAAACATAACTCCAACACCGTGTTCACTTCCCGGACTCCGCCGAGAAGAGACCATCACAGTTACACACGCGGTTGATGTATTTTAATTAAGGTCAACTTCGGGTTTTCTACAACCGAACATCAACAAATTCCCATCTGCCTCATAACGCGGGCACGGCTTTGAAAGATAATACCTGCAGGGTGTCCCAACTTAGCCCATTATAAGCTCTCACGGTCAACGGAGGATATTCCTTCTACAGGAAGACCCGATCGTCTCGGAATCCGGACTACAAGACATTTCGACAAACAATAAAACAAGACCAGCAAGGCCGCCCAAATGTGCCGACAAATCCCGATAGGAGCTGCACATATCTCGTTCTCAGGGCACACCGCATGAGCAGTCCGTACAACTAAAACCAGACCTCAAGTTTCCTTGAGGGGGCGCTGCAAAGCGCTCTAGTTTGGGCCAACACTCAGAGGAGCATTGGCCCGGGGGGTTAAATAAAGATGACCCTCGGGCTCGCGAAAACCCGGGGGAAAAAGGCTTAGGTGGCAAATGGTAAAACCAAAGTTGGGCCTTGCTGGAAGAGTCTTATTCAAAGCGAGCTGTCAAGGGGGTCCCATAAATCACCCAACCGTGTAAGGAACGCGAAATCAAGGAACATAACACCGGTATGACGGAAACTAGGGCGGCAAAAGTGGAACAAAACACCAGGCATAAGGCCGAGTCTTCCACCCTTTACCAAGTATATAGAAGCATTAATTAAACAATAGATATTGTGATATCCCAACAAGTAAACATGTTCCAACAAGGAACAACATCTCCACGTTCCAACAAGGAACAAACTTCATCTTCTCCTGCAACTAGCAACGCTATAAGAGGGGCTGAGCAAAGCGGTAACATAGCCAATCAACGGTTTGCTAGGAAAGGATGGTTAGGGGCTTGACATGGCAATATGGGAGGCATGATAAGCAAGTGATAGGCATCGTAGCATAGGCATAGCAAAAGAGCGAGCATCTAGCAAGCAAAGATAGAAGTGATTTCGAGGGTATGGTCATCTTGCCTGCAAAGTTCTCAGAGTTGTCGAAAGCTTGATCCTCGTAAGCGTTCTCAACAGGTTCCTCGTTCACGTACTCGTCTCCCGGCTCTACCCAAAGCAAGAACACAAACAATGGAACCACAATAAATCACGGTGCAATGCACAAGCAACATGATGCAATACATGGCATGATGTGCGAGATGTGATATGCAATGCGTATGCGTGCTCCGGAAGGAAAATGATGAACCAGGCATCAACTTGGCAAACCAAGTATGCCACTGGAAAGGTGAGATGATTTCGGTTGAAACCGATATAAAGATCACCAGAATCGGATGCACGGTTTGCAAATGACAAGCAAAACAAGAATGACACAAATCTGCCATTAACAGCATGATACCACATAGCAAGCAACAAGAAATTAAGCTACTGCACCCAAACGTACCAACAAAGCATATGGCAGTGATCTACTCAAGATGCTTGACAAAAGATGAACACTGAGCTACGGCTAATTCACACCATAACAGGTCCAAACAGGCATGGCAAAAGTGCAAAATATATCAGCTTCACAGACTTAGTGAAAATACTGAACATGGCAGAATCAGCATCAGGAAGCAATGTTCAGAGCAAGCAAACTATATGCTACAGGAAATTATAATAGCAAAACAAGGCATGGAATGAATCTACTCAAAGCATAGAACAAAAGTCCCTTAATGACCATGAGCCAAAATGGATCAGAAAATGTAATAGCACCCATGTCAATATAGCAAGTTTCGTTAACAGATTCAGCAAACAGGGCATGACATTGACAGAATTATGTAGGCATCTTCGCGAGCTCGATGCACTCACTACAGAGCATTTCATGATAATCTAAGTATACATCCATCGAGAAGACATGGCATAGAAGCTATACATGGCAAGAACAACATCATAGCATACACGGATCAACTACAACAACGTTGGCAAAATTGAATAACATGTAAACAATCTGCCAGGAAACATTTTATAGCAAAAGTAGAGCTCGATTGACTCAAGCTATGGCACTCCATAATTGCAAACAATGGCATGGATGGATAGAGCATAACCATATGTTCAAAACATCCTTACTGAAGTATCTCAAAATATGCATGGATCTCTCTGTAGCATCAAGTTTACATGGCATAAAAATATCAGTGAGCAGGGTGAAATCAGCAACATCATGAAGCCTAGTTTGCATGCTTGTGCTAGTCACCACAGAGATCACAAAAATACATGGCATACACCCCTGTAAATATAGAATGGCATATTACAAAACACATGTAGGACTCAAGTTCATAGGATGCACACATCAATCATGGCAAAAATGACAAAAGTGCATGTTCTGATAAGAATCTGAAACTAACATCACATAGCCCTCTTTTAACAGCATTTCTGGCATCAATATGAGCTCAAATGAAAATGATGCAATGGAATGAAATGATCTAATCTTCGATTCGAACAATTCGGTATGCTATACGCCCCAAACGGAGCCACGGGTACAGAGTTATGATGCGATGAACATGCAACAATTTACTGACAGAAAAAATGACTTAGAGGATATTTCGGGGGAGAAGAAGTCAACCCCTCGTGGATCTAGATCCGGCTCGTGCGCGGATCGAGGTGGCCGGCGGCGGCTCGCCGGAGAGGAGGAAGGAGGGTCGGGGAGGTGGAGTCCCGACGGACTGGCGGCGCTGCCCGGTCCGACAGCGGGCGGCGACGGGCGGCGGCTCATGGGAGGCGCGCGGGCGAGAGGACGGCGGCGACCGGCGCCTGGCCGGCGGCGATCGCTGGAGCGGAGGCAGGCGGAGGCGGCGGTGGTGGCGGCGGGCCAGCAGTGGTGCTCGGGCGCCGGACGGCCTTGGCGGCGGGCGGCGCTGGGCAGGAGGCCCCGCAGACCTCCTGGGGCCCATGGGGTCGGCGGAAAGGGGTATGGGCTGCCCACGTGGCGGCCTGCGATTCGTCCGGTCTGTGGCGAGTTTCGTCCGCCGGACGGACGTGTCCGGCATGGAGGAGGCGGGGCTAGGGTTTGGGATCCGGAAATTTTCGGAGGGGAGGCTATATTTATAGGTAGAAGGAGCTAGGAAGCTCCAAATGGAGTGCGGTTTTCGCCCACACGATCGTGATTCGACGACGGAGAGCATGGAAGTGACTTAGATGGGTTATTGGGCTGTTTTGGAGGGGTGTTGGGCTGCAACTTAAAAGAGGCCTTTGCGAGAGTGCGTGTAACCGTTGGAGTACCAAACGAGCTCCAAATGACACGAAACTTGACAGGTGGTCTACCGGTGGTGTACCAAGGCCACTTGACAAACCTCGGTCCATTCCGAGAACGTTTAGTACCCGCTCACGGAAAAATGTAAAAGGGGACGCCGGGGAACATAGGAGTGCCGGATTGCAAAACGGACAACGGGGAAGATGCTCGGAATCATGAGACGAACACGTATGCAAATGAGATGCACATGATGACATGATATGAGATGCATGACATGAACAAAATGCAAAACGAAAGACAAAACCCAACAACGGAGGGAATATCATATCACAATGCCGAAAATGGCAAGAATTGGAGTTACAAATATGGAAAGTTACATCCGGGGTGTTACAGGTGGGGAGGGGGAGGGAGAGAAAGACGTATCGAGAGTGTGCGTGGTAGGCACAGAGGCACAACTAGCGAGTGTGTGTGTATGTGTGTGTGTTTGAAAGAGGGGTAGATAGATTACTATCAAGATCGAGGTGCCACCCTACTCCTTCAGTGTCGGGTAGTGTGTGTGTGTGTTTGAGAGAGAGGCCAGCCGATAGATTAGTATCAAGATCGAGGTGTCACCCTATTCCTTCGGTGTCGGGAAGTGTCTGTGGGGGGGGGACAGTGACACTTACATATCTCTACTCTTATAAAAAATAGAGTTGGTGATGATGGTGTTTCTGCCATCCTACAATATAGGCCATCCGATTTATATCTGATGGATAGGAAGGAAACTATGGCAATTTTGCAAAAAGATACCCACACCCCTCTCCACATTTGCAAATAAGGCATTCCCTCGTTCATCCTTTTCTCCCACAAGATAAACTACTCATACAAATGCATCTTGATGTTCCGTGCAACGCATGGGCATCTTGCTAGTAGGGAGAAGGAGTTTGTGTGACACATATCTATATTAAGGGATAGGTAGATAGCATGTGTGTGAGGCATACTTAGAGCATCACGAAGATAAACAAACGGTGTGCATGCAACTGCCGAAAAAAATGAAGCGAGAAACAATGTCTATGTGGCATACAAGCATGCATGTGTGTGTGTGTGTGTGTGTGTGTGTGTGTGTGTGTGTGTGTGAGAGAGAGAGAGAGAGAGAGAGAGTGAAATCTCAAAACAAAAGGTGCTCTACTGGAATCCCATTGTATGTATTCATATGGTTCCGGAACTCGAGTTAACCTTAGGCATATGTGTGAGAGACATAATTATACTTTGAGATATTAGTGGCTGTGGGTGGGCGGAATTAAAGGGGTGGGTGTGTTTGACAGAGAGAGCGTGTGTGTTTCTGTGCGAGAGACTTGTAGGACTGGGTAGAAAGACGAATTCTAACCTTGACGGACGGACAGAAATACATGAAGTGCGCGTGTGTGATTCCGATGCCCACGGGGAAATGAGATATGTATGCATGCGAGAGAGATTGCACAATTCATTCACGTATCACTATCTAGCCATCGTGGACGTGCATCGCTTGAACATAAATCAATATCTACTTCGTATCATGGCCAAAGGTACAATATCGATTCAACGCTATAAAGATTGGACACTCACATATCACATTTTTTTCTATCTAAATAAACCTTTTCAATTGTGCATGCCAAAGTTACAGTGATGTTTCTTCAAACAACCAATGTAGTTGTCATGTACATGCACCATTGTTACTCTTGCATTCAAATTCATTAGTCTTGGATGATTTAAGGTTCTATTATGAACTACTATATGTAATATTCATATATGAATTCAACGGGTACGCAATTTATGAAATGGAGGCTATGTAATCATATGCGGACTACAATATCCATTTCTTTTTTAGGACTACAATATCAATTTCTTTTTGTGCGCCTCTACACTAGCACGTCAATGCATTATGTTTAAAGTAAATAACCAATGGCACTAAATTATCTATTTACACGAGAAATACATAGGCTGAGCGTTTGATCCCTTTTTTTGTGAACGAGCCTCTACACCCGTACGATTGGTCGCACCCGTGTGAACGTCCAAGTTATCGGCGCATCATCCCGAGTTATTGTCTTTTTTCTGGGGTGGACTTCACACCAGTTATTAACTGCTGACGTGTGCCCTGTGTACACAACCTCGCATGACCTTCCCACTAGCACGGTCCAAAATTAGTTGAAACTGGATACGAATGATCCTGCGGGCAGCAAAATCTCCCGCCTCCTTCTAAAATTTCCGCCACCTAGTCTTTAGCATGCGAAATTCCCCTTTTATCCTTGATGCACGGAGAACAATAGTTACAATACCACCCTCATCTACATAATAGGTCGGGGCTGCTTTGGTAACTTCCGGTTCCCCCCACCACACGGCACCCCCATTTCCTCTCCCCCTCCCGCAAAAATGACTAACTCCACAGCACCAAAGCATCTTACATCATGTCGTCCGTACTTCATCGGCCTTTCTACCCCTCTCCTCTCGAAACCCTAGACTGCTCTTCCACTAGCGTTCCAGAGCCCATTCATTGCCAGTGGCGTCCACCTCGCCGGATCTGCTTCTGCGGCCGCATCTACCCCTCCCACCTCCAATAGAAACAAGTAGACTGCTCATCCACCACTGTACCACAGCCCATTCAGTGTCGGCCTTGTCCACGACGCCGGATCTGCTTCACCGGTACTCTTGTCAACCGCAGCGCATCTGCAGCGGCTCATTCATACTCCCCACCGAAGACGCTCCGTCCACCCCGAGCCGCCCCACCGACGGCCCCGTCGACGGCCTCTGATCCTCTTCGCCGACACCTTCCTCAACCCTACCAGATCCGCTTCGCCGATGCCATCATAAACCCTACCGGAGTAGCTTCGCCTATACCATTCTCAACCCTACCGGGGCCGCTTTGCCAACTCACAAGTCCACGGCCTCAGATCCGCTTCGTCGCACCCTCATCCAACCTACCGGAGCAGCTTCTGATGCCCTGTCCACGGCCGCAGATCTGCATCGTCGAGACCATCCTTAACCCAACAACCGGAGCAGCTTCACCAACGCCCTCGTCCACGACCACAGATCCACTTCGCCCACACCATAGTCCACCCTACCGAAGCCGCTCCACAAACACCCTACTAGATGGTTCTAGATCTCCTTACCGGACCCCAACAGCCAGCGCAACTTCATCACCCTTGACGTTTCTAACCTGATTCCCACCGTCTGGCAAGATGCCAAGCACCCGCCATGGCCTAGGTACTTGTCACCTTTAAACCCGTCCAGCATCACCTGGCCGATGTACTTCAAATATACTAACAGGTCGTTGTTACCTATTATGCAGCTAGCAAAAACTACAAGGATGATGTTTCTTCTGGATCTAACAGCTTGGCCAACCAAGATCCTGGACTGAGGAATGCTATGATCTTGTAAGTGCGTCTCTCTCTCTCTTGTATTGTTGTGTGCCTGCCAGCGTGCTTTGCTAGGATTTTCGACCAGTAATCCCTTTGTGCAGACAATGATTTCTACTACTGGCTGCTAAATTAGATATATAGATGTCATACATGATACTACCTCGTACCTCCTTTCCTAAATATAAGTCTTTCTAGAGATTCCACTATAGGCTACATACAGAGCAAAATGAGTGAGTCTACACTCGAAAATGCAGCTATATACATCTATATGTGGTCCATACTGGAATATCTACAAAGACATATATTTAGGAACAGAGGTAGTGCATTTCATAAAATCGTAGGTGGCATGTAGGAATTCCATTGCACTACATTAGGCTCCCTTAGAGTGTCTGCTAGTCCAGCACACAGAGTCATGGCTATTTTATGCTACGCACACAATCATTAATTGGTGGTTTAAATATGCGCAAGGGATATGCAATGTATTATCATGTAGAGATGTCTGAAATTAGCCGTGTCAACTTGTAGATAGGGTTACACAATGAAAAAGTACAAGATGTATGTGGCAATTTCATGGAACATCGCAAAAAAGGAGAAGCAGCAGTGAGCCTATACAGTGTGCTATGGTAGGTCACTCCTCCATTGCAATCATCGTGACATGTTATTTGTATGTCAGTTCTATTGGCCAAGTTTCTTAGGGACAATTATTACGAATTATCCTAAGAAAATAAGCACCTGTGAATATAAGCTCCAGGTAACAAGACAACCAGTTCTTTTCATTGCCTTCCTTTTCAGCTTATCTTTGGTATGATCAGTGAAAAGTCTAGATTGCATTATATTTTGTCATTTTGGTGCCCATATGAAAATTAATTTGACTTGCAAACATCACAAATTGAACCCAGTGCAGTAATTAATATGATAGGAAAACAGACCATCACTATTTGTTCAAAATGCAAATACAAAGATACCATCTATTTAGCACAATCTACTTTGGTCAATGTCTTCCATAGAGATCTGATTGCCTAATTTAAACGAAGAACGCATGACCCACATTTAAATGAAGAACAATTATTTATTGAAATTTGATGGTCCAAGTGGCTGGTTATTATCATATAGCAGCAGCACCTGAAAGCATCATATAGCAGTAGCAACTCATCATACAACAGCAGCAGCAGTGTGCAATTCATCATATACCAGCAACAGCTCATAGCAATTCATCATATAGCAGCAGCAGGAGCAGCTCATAGCAATTCATCATATAGCAGCAGCAGGAGCAGCTCATAGCAATTCATCATATAGCAGCAGCAGGAGCAGCTTATAGCAACTCATCATATAACACCAGAAGCTCATAGCAATTCATCATATAATAGCAGCAGCTCATAGCAATTCATCATATAGTAGCAGGAGGAGCAGCTCATAGCAATGCATCATATAGCAGCAGCAGAAGCAGCTCATATCAGTTCATCATATAGTAGATCAGAATGAAAATTTGGCAAAAAATCAGAGGAGATCCTCACCTTGTTGGATGAGCTCATCCTTCAACAACACCTCAAGGCCACGGCCTGGGAGGAGGGGAAGGGGAATAAGGTGCCTTCTGCCATAGTGTGGCATCACCAGAGTTGTCGGGCGATCGCCAAGTAGTGCGTTAGACGGACCATAGTGGAGCATTGCTTGGAGACCATGAGAATGAGGCGGCGCCAGAGGAGGAGCAGCCGGGAGATTTGGCCCTACCGCCGGCCATGTAGCCTTCTGGACAGAGCATCATCGAGGACCAAAGCGGATGGGACCAAAGTGCAACGACTCACTGGAGGAACCCTAGCGCTTCTGAGCGGGGATCGAGGTAGAGGAAAGGGAGAGGAGATGCAATCAGGCGTGGCAATGAATGCTTGCATGTTTGTTTTACTTGAGGGTCGGGTGTGGCAGGCGTGTGAAGTTGCATTTTGAGTGTAATATAGGCAGACAACAGAGTCATTTCACTATTCCCTTTCCCTTCAATTTTTAGTGAGCTTCTACCCGAAACACCCCCCTCCAAAGCGAAATAAGTGAAGCCCAAGCCCATAACTCAAAAATGAATTCTTTACATCTTTTATGGCTTATTTTGACAATAAGCTCTGAAAAGGCGGAATAGAACTGGCTCTTAACCTACAATTAAATTGTGCGTGCAATGATGAATCACTCCTGCCTGCTATAATGTACATTTAGGCATCATCATGCATGGCATAACCTAATACATGTGCATTCCATTGTAGAATCTGGAATATGCAATGTTTATGTTAGTTCATACGTTGCACATGATGTTTAAATGCCCCTTAAATATGGTCAGTCAAGTGATGGTCTTTAATCCTCCTTCTTTGCTTCTTTTCTTGATACTCCCTCCTTCCATCTATATAGGGCCTAATGTGTTTTTCGAGACCGGCTTTGACTATTGATAAGACTAATAATACATGAGATGTATAATGTGAAAATTATATATGATTGGAAGCTCCTTTCATGTGTGAATTTAACGGTATGCTTTGTGTAACTTGCATGTCATATATTATTGCTATAACACTTGGTCAAAGTTAGCCTCGAAAAATGATTAGGCCCTATATAGATGGAAGGAGGGAGTATGTAAGATTTGCTCACACATCTGTTCAATTGCTTGTTTGCATCAGCCAGCCATACCATGACTTTTTGCTTTGATTACTTGTTGTTCTTGAACTAACACTCTAACAGAGCTTGTCAACGATTTAAACACTAATGGTTGCTGTAGTGGGGGCTTGTCTAACTCATAGGTGACATAAAGGTTTGGTTGTACACTAAAGTGGGCTCTCCAAGAGTACCTGGAGATCCTGTTCGAAGGTATGCCTAGTTTTTACATAGTGCACACATAGTAAATGCTCATTTCATTGTGTGCAAATGCAAGAGATGTGGCATGTTTCATTATGTGGTGTTGTTTTGTTATAATCTCATCCTTTTGTGTTGTTCACAGACTGGAAAGTATGCATATTTATCTTCCAAGGAGACGAGTAACTAGTTTGTGTCACCTTGCAGAGGGGGTGCAATGAAGATAAGATTGAGGATTTCCAAGTACAAGATGTTAGGAAGGGGCCTTGCAAGAGAAGTAGGAGAAGCGTTGAGCCTGTTCAACCAGTTAAGGTAAGTCGTTGTATCCAACTCAACAGTTTAATTCCTTGTTTGTTTCAGGCATAGTTAATTTGCTCTTTTCAATTTCTTTATTTGTCCTCAGTTAATGAGATGCCCAAACAATGATGCCTGATGTTGGGTACTTGTATAACTATTAGTTGACATAATTAAAGGCCTTACCATTTAATTACTCTGGCGAAGAGTACCTAAAGCTTTGATTCTATTAACCAACTATTACTGCATGAGGCTCACAATCTAGTTTATACTAGGCTAATGATTGCATAGCTTTGCTTGCTGTACTAGGTTTGTATGAATCCCTCTGCTGTTCATTATGCTCCCTAAGACTTTAATTGAGCTACAGAATGGCCAACTGCTTGCTTACTTATACGCAACGTGCTGCCTAAATTTGTAACTTGTCTGTGTTTTGGATTTGGCCCCAACATCATGCGCCTCTGGTGAGCTAAGAGAGATTTCTATATGCAGGCTGCATCGACTACCATTTTTATAATTTTTAAAATATCACCTGCTTATGCTTCATGACGTGTAACATTATTGTTAGTCATGTTTTGCCATGTACAAAATAGTCAGTCTTGCTCGCTTCACCGTTGTAACTATATTTTTGCCCTAGTCATGTGTACTTACAGAAACATTTCACGATGAAGTGACATCAACACAAAGATCTGCGAGCAGTGCGGCATGGCCATTACTGAATGATTATGGATTGGAATTGGAATGTGCTGATGTTCTTGAGCATCAACTAGAGGTCGCAAGACAACATGTACATGATTCTCAACGTACAATCAACAAGTTGAGACTGGACATGCAGGTATTGGATGCAGGAGTCAATAAAATGAAAGAAGACACTGAGGTAACCACGAAGGAATTGGAGATTTTGCAGACTGATATTTTTGCTATCTGAATCCGGCCAATCCTATTTTTCGAAGAGATTATAGTTCAAATGGTAAGTTCTGTTGATGCGTGTCCATGATGTATGAGCTTTATTTGTCCAGTGTATGTAATTTGCTGTTTGTGTATGCTTTATTATCACTGGTGCCAAACTATAATGCCCAATGGGTATATTCGGCTGTAATTTCTTTATTGTATAGTGTAGGATTATTCTACGTTTCTATGCCTTAGTCTTTTTATTGTATAGTCTATGTTTTTTAGAGGCGATAGTATAGAGTAGGATAATTCTTGAATATGCTATATCGTTGAAACAGGGGCCAACATGCCCAAACATTTCCTGGACGTCATACAAACAAACAAACATGTGTAGTCAAAGCGGGCCTTAATTTGGCTGGTCAAAATAATATTAAGTGGATCCCGAATGATGTGGCCCACCGTAACTACGGCTCTTAGCAGGCCGTTAACAGGCCAAAAGCTCGATAGGGCCGTATAAATGGAAATGGCCCGCGGGCCTCTAGTAGGCCGAAATAGATGTCAATTTTGTCTCGGCCCTTTTACTTTACGGGCCAGTAAGAGGCCGAAAGTGTTATGGGGCAAAGGAGGCCCAATTTGTAAACTAGGCTTTTAACCGGCCGAAAGTCGCGTTGGGCTGAAATGATGCCCTGTGGAACATGGGCCCCTAATGGACCTAAAGTCAAAGCCCAACTGTTGTGCGGGCCGTTAACAGGCCGGGAGACAAAATGGGCTCGGAGCTAGCCCATTTACCGAATGGGCCGAGGACAGGCCTAAAGTCACAACGGGCTAGAATTGGCCCAACTGCAGAATGGGCCGAGAAAAGGCCGAAAGACGTTCTGGGCCGTTAACGGGCTGGAACTGACGATGGGCTGCTAACAGGCTGAAAGAAGCTCGGGCCGCAATTGGTGCCAAAGACGTAGCGGGCCTTTAACGGGCTAAAACTGATGATGGGCTGGAAATTGTCAAACCTAGAATGGGCCTTTGATGGGCCGATTATGCGTAACTTGTATGGGTCTTGCTTGTAAATGGGCCTGACTCAAGTAGGCCTCTAATGGGTCGGCCCGCTTATTTTGACATGCCCGGCCTTTCTGAATGGGCCACTGTTGGGCCGGTCCACGTGTCGACATATCATAGGCGCATCTCGCCCATTGGATGAGTGACACCAGTGCCAATGCGGAGCTGTCACATGGTACGATCGGCCAATGAGAATTTTACACGTGGAAAATCGGCATTGGTCATGGCTGTTAGCGGGTTATCAGATCCAAAACTGGACCCGATAGCTTAACGGTGACCTGTTATGGTGGATGCCATGTGTCGGCCACCCTTGACGAAAGCACTTCCATGACACGGCATTTATCGTCATGGAAGTGAACACTTCTGTGATGATAATTTTGGTAATGTCATGGAACACTTCTATGACAGCACAGGTATGACTATCTTGATTCTGTCATAAAATCGTCATGGATCTACATGCATGATAGAAAACATGACCTGCTGTGACAAACATGTATCATCACGGAAGTCTATTTTTTTGTAGTGAAGCCTCCTAACACTTGGCGAAGTAGGAGTTCTTGCCTCCTGACACAGGGCTTGACATATTCTTCACAAATGTGGACCATCTCGGATAGATGCCATCTGCTAGGTAGTATCCCTTGTTGTAGTGGTGCCCATTGACCTCGAAGTTCACCGGAGGAGCATGACCTTCAACAAGCTTGGCAAAGACATTCGAGCACTCCAGTACGTTGATGTCATTGTGAGTTCCTGGCATACCAAAGAAAGAGTGCCAAATCCAGAGGTCATGTGTGGCCACTGCCTCAAGTACCACACTGCAACCACCTTTGGCGCCTTTGTACATCCCCTTCCAAGCAAATGGACAATTTTTCCATTTCCAATGCATGCAGTCGATGCTTCCAAGCATCACAGGAAATCCTCTTGCTGCATTCTGTGCTAGGATCCGAGCAGTGTCTTCTGCATTGGGTGATCGCAAGTATTGAGGTCCAAACACTACCACCACTGCCCTACGGAACTTGTACAAACACTCAATGGTCGTGGACTCGGTCATGCGTCCATAGTCTTCCAGTGAATAACCGGCAGCTCCGTATGCAAGCATCTGCTACCTCTTGAGCTTGCGTTGGATTTCCTTGAAGAGGAAAGGTAAGGTGATGCAGCACAGTAGCGTAAGTATTTCCCTCGGTTTTTCAGAACCAAGGTATCAATCCAGTAGGAGGCTACGCGCGAGTCCCTCGTACCTACACAAAGCAAATAGCTCCTCGCAACCAACGCGAATAGGGGTTGTCAATCCCTTCACGGTCACTTACGAGAGTGAGATCTGATAGAGATGATAGATAATATTTTTGGTATTTTTGGTATAAATATGCAAAGTAAAATAAACAGCAAAGTAAAAAAGCAAAGCAATATTAAAGTGATGGAAGATTAATATGATGGAGATAGACCCGGGGGCCATAGATTTCACTAGTGGCTTCTCTCAAGAGCATAAGAATTTTACGGTGGGTGAAAGAATTACTGTTGAGCAATTGACAGAATTGAGCATAGTTATGAGAATATCTAGGTATGATCATGTATATAGGCATCACGTTAGAGACAAGTAGACCGACTCCTGCCTGCATCTACTACTATTACTCCACTCATCGACCGCTATCCAGCATGCATCTAGAGTATTAAGTTCAAGAAAACAGAGTAACGCCTTAAGCAAGATGACATGATGTAGAGGGATAAATTCATGCAATATGATAAAAACCCCATCTTGTTATCCTCGATGGCAACAATACAGTACGTGCCTTGCTGCCCCTACTGTCATTGGGAAAGGACACCGAAAGATTGAACCCAAAGCTAAGCACTTCTCCGATTGCAAGAAAAACCAATCTAGTAGGCCAAACCAAACTGATAATTCAATGAGACTTCCAAAGATAACCAATCATACATAAAAGAATTCAGAAAAGATTCAAATATTGTTCATAGATAATCTTGATCATAAACCCACAATTCATCGGTCTCAACAAACACACCGCAAAAAGCAGATTACACCGAATAGATGTCCACGAGAGAGGGGGAGAACATTGTATTGAGATCCAAAAAAAAGAGAAGAAGCCATCTAGCTACTAACTATGGACCCGAAGGTCTGAGGTAAACTACTCACACTTCATCGGAGGGTCTATGGTGATGATGTAGAAGCCCTCCATGGTGGATTCCCCTCCGGTGAACTTCTAACAGGCCCCAAGATGGGATCTCGTGGATCTGAAAGTTGCGGCGGTGGAATTAGGTTTTGGCTCCGTGTCGATCGTTTGAAGTGCGTATGAGGTATATATAGGAGGAAGAAGTATGTCGGTGGAGCTTCATGGGGCCCATGAGGGTGGGGGCGCGCCCTAGGGGGGTGGGCGCGCCCCCTACCTCGTGCCCACCTCGTGGCTTTCTTGACGTAGGGTCCAAGTCTCCTGGATCATATTCGGTGAGAAAATCACGTTCCCGAAGGTTTCATTCCGTTTGGACTCCGTTTGATATTCCGTTTCTTCGAAACACTGAAATAGGCAAAAAAAACATCAATTCTGGGCTGGGCCTCCGGTTAATAGGTTAGTCCCAAAATAATATAAAAGTAGAAAATAAAGCCGAATATGGTCCAAAACAGTAGATAATATAGCATGGAGCAATCAAAAATTATAGATACGTTGGAGACGTATCAGGCATCCCCAAGCTTAATTCCTGCTCGTCCTCGAGTAGGTAACTGATAAAGAAGAATTTTTTATGCGAGTGCTACTTGGCAATTTTAATGTAATTCTTCTTAATTGTGGTATGAATATTAAGATCCGAAAGATTCAAGATAAAAGTCCATATTGACATAGAAATGATAATATTTCAAGCATACTAACTAAGCAATTGTGTCTTCTCAAAATAACATGGCCAAAGAAAGTTCATCCCTATAAAATCATATAGTTTAGTCATGCTCCATTTTCGTCACACAAGAATGCTCTCATCATGCACAACCCCGATGAAAAGCCAAGCAATTGTTTCATACTTTAGTAATCTCAAACCTATAAACTTTCACGCAATATATGAGCGCGAGCCACGGACATAGCACTTGTTGGGAAACGTAGTAATTTCAAAAATTTCCTACGCACACGCAAGATCATGGTGATGCATAGAACGAGAGGGGAGAGTCTGTCCACGTACCCTCGTAGGCCGAAAGCGGAAGCGTTAGCACAACGCGGTTGATGTAGTCGTACGTCTTCACGGCCCGACCGATCAAGCACCGAAACTACGGCACCTCCGAGTTCTTGCACACGTTCAGCTCGATGACGTTCCCCGGACTCCGATCCAGCAAAGTGTCGGGGAAGAGTTCCGTCAGCACGACGGCGTGGTGACGATCTTGATGTTCTACTGTCACAGGGCTTCGCCTAAGCACCGTTACAATATTATAGAGGAGAACTATGGTAGAGGGGGCACCGCACACGGCTAAGAGATCTTAAGGATCAATTGTTGTGTCTCCAAGGGGTGCCCCCCTCCCCGTATATAAAGGAGTGGAGGAGGGGGAGGGCGGCCTCTCTCTATGGCGCGCCCTAGGGAGTCCTACTCCCACCGGAGTAGGATTCCCCCTTTCCTAGTAGAACTAGGAGCCCTTCCAAGTAGAAGGAGTAGGAGAGAAGGAAAGGGAAGGGGGAAGGAGAAGGAAGGAAGGGGGCGCCCCCCCACCCTAGTACAATTCGGACTAGTCCATGGGGAGGGGTGCGGCCACCCTTTGGTGCCTTTCTCTCCTTTCCCGTATGGCCCATTAAGGCCCAATACGAATTTCCATAACTCTCCGGTACTCCGAAAAATACCCGAATCACTTGGAACCTTTTCGATGTCCGAATATAGTCGTTCAATATATCGATCTTTACGTCTCGACCATTTCGAGACTCCTCGTCATGTCCCCGATCTCATCCGGGACTCCGAACTCCTTCGGTACATCAAAACTCATAAACTCGTAATATAAATGTCATCGAAACCTTAAGCGTGCGGACCCTACGGGTTCGAGAACTATGTAGACATGACCGAGACACGTTTCCGGTCAATAACCAATACCGGAACCTGAATGCTCATATTGGCTCCTACATATTCTACGAAGATCTTTATCGGTCAAACCGCATAATAACATACGTTGTTCCCTTTGTCATCGGTATGTTACTTGCCCGAGATTCGATCGTCGGTATCTCAATACCTAGTTCAATCTCGTTACCGGCAAGTCTCTTTACTCGTTATGTAATGCATCATCCCGCAACTAACTCATTAGTCACATTGCTTGCAAGGCTTATAGTGATGTGCATTACCGAGAGGGCCCAGAGATACCTCTCCGACAATCGGAGTGACAAATCCTAATCTCGAAATACGCCAACCCAACATGTACCTTCGGAGACACCTGTAGAGCACCTTTATAATCACCCAGTTACGTTGTGACATTTGGTAGCACACAAAGTGTTCCTCCGGTAAACGGGAGTTGCATAATCTCATAGTCATAGGAACATGTATAAGTCATGAAGAATGCAATAGCAACATACTAAATGATCGTGTGCTAAGCTAACGGAATGGGTCATGTCAATCACATCATTCTCCTAATGATGTGATCCCGTTAATCAAATGACAACCCATGTCTATGGCTAGGAAACATAACCAACTTTGATCAACGAGCTAGTCTAGTAGAGGCATACTAGTGACACTCTGTTTGTCTATATATTCACACATGTATTATGTTTCCGGTTAATACAATTCTTGCATGAATAATAAACATTTATCATGAAATAAGGAAATAAATAATAACTTTATTATTGCCTCTAGGGCATATTTCCTTCAGTCTCCCACTTGCACTAGAGTCAATAATCTAGTTCAAATCGCCATGTGATTTAACACCAATAATTCACATCACCATGTGATTAGCACCCATAGTTCACATCGTCATGTGACCAACACCCAACACCCAAAGGATTTACTAGAGGCAATAATCTAGTTCACATCGCTATGTGATTAACACCCAAAGAGTACTAAGGTGTGATCATGTTTTGCTCGTGAGATAATTTTAGTCAACGGATCTGTCACATTCAGATCCATAAGTATTTTGCAAATTTCTATGTCTACAATGCTCTGCACGGAGCTACTCTAGCTCATTGCTCCCACTTTCAATATGTATCTAGACCGAGACTCAGAGTCATCTAGATTAGTGTCAAAACTTGCATCGACGTAACCCTTTACGACGAACCTTTTGTCACTTCCATAATCGAGAAAACATATCCTTATTCCACTAAGGATAATTTTGACCGTTGTCCATTGATCTACTCCAAGATCACTATTGCACTCCCTTGCCAAACTTAGTGGTAGGGTATGCAATAGATCTGGTACACAGCGTGGCATACTTTATAGAACCTATGGCTGAGGCATAGGGAATGACTTTCATTCTCTTTCTATCTTCGGCCATGGTCGGGCTTTGAGTCTTACTCAATTTCACACCTTGTAACACAGGCAAGAACTCTTTCTTTGACTGTTCCATTTTGAACTACTTCAAAATCTTGTCAAGGTATGTACTCATTGAAAAACTTATCAAGCGTCTTGATCCATCTCTATAGTCTTGATGCTCAATATGTAAGCAGCTTCACTGAGGTCTTTCTTTGAAAAACTCCTTTCAAACATTACTTTATGCTTTGCAGAATAATTCTACATTATTTCCGATCAATAATATGTCATTCACATATACTTATCAGAAATGTTGTAGTGCTCCCACTCACTTTCTTGTAAATACAGGCTTCACCGCAAGTCTATATAAAACTATATGCTTTGATCAACTTATCAAAGCGTATATTCCAACTCCGAGATGCTTGCACCAGTCCATAGATGGATCGCTGGAGCATGCATATTTTGTTAGCACCTTTAGGATTGACAAAACCTTCTGGTTGTATCACATACAACTCTTTCTTTAATAAATCCATTAAGGAATGCAGTTTTGTTTATCCATTTGCCAGATTTCATAAAATGCGGCAATTGCTAACATGATTCGGACAAACTTAAGCATAGATACGAGTGAGAAACTCTCATCGTAGTCAACACCTTGAATTTGTCGAAAACCTTTTGCGACAATTCTAGCTTTGTAGATAGTAACACTACTGTCAGTGTTCGTCTTCCTCTTAAAGATCCATTTAATCTCAATGGCTCGCCGATCATTTGGGCAAGTCAATCAAAGTCCATACTTTGTTCTCATACATGGATCCCATCTCAGATTTCATGGCCTCAAACCATTTCGCGGAATCTGGGCTCATCATCGCTTCCTCATAGTTCGTAGGTTCGTCATGGTCAAGTAACATGACCTACAGAATAGGATTACCGTACCACTCTGGTGAGGACCGTACTCCGGAAGACCTACGAGGTTCTGTAGTAACTTGATGTGAAGTTTCATGATCATCATCATTAGCTTCCTCACTAATTTGGTGTAGAAATCACTGGAACTAATTTCTGTGATGAACTACTTTCCAATTCGGGAGAAGGTACAATTACCTTATCAAGCTCTACTTTCCTCCCACTCACTTCTTTTGAGAGAAACTCCTTCTCTAGAAAGGATCCATCTTGGCAACGAATATCTTGCCTTCGGATCTGTGATAGAAGGTGTACCCAACAGTTTCCTTTGGGTATTCTATGAAGATGGACTTCTCTGATTTGGGTTCGAGCTTATCAGGTTGAAACTTTTTCACATAAGCATTGCAACTCCAAACTTTAATAAACGACAGCTTAGGTTTATTGCTAAACAATAGTTCATACGGTGTGGTCTCAACGGATTTTGATAGTGCCCTATCTAAAGTGAATGCAGTTGTCTCTAATGCATAATCCCAAAACGATAGTGGTAAATCGGTAAGATACATCATAGATCGCACCATATCTGTAACATCTCAAATTTTCAATTTGGAATGTTATACATTAGGTCATCATGCATATCATATTTTTCTCGCATTTTTTCGATCCTAGAAATTTCACGCAACTCAAGGACCCTCGGAGAGAGTTGGAAGTTTCATTATTTTCATATTTGGGATTTCTCAAATTTTGAAAATAGGATCAATTGGATTTATTTAAATTATCTTCATAAAGTTTTCCTATAAAAATATTTTGAGAGGCAATAATATGACTTTCCCAACAATTAGGAAAAATGAAGATTTTATAAATAAATCAAATTTGGTTTTGGAAGATTTGTTTTGCTTAGGCCAAAAATGAGCATTTTAAAAATTTATGCATGTTTGCTGTTTTTAAAGTTCATTTTGTTCGACTCATTTTTAGGAGTCGGGGAAAATTTGTTTTATTTAAATTGGAGTTCATTTGGTATTTTTTTAATTCATTTGGTTTAAATTTTATTTAAAAAAAATATTAGCGCCCCCCAGGCCGAGGCCCGGCCCACCAGCCACCGGGCCCAGGGCCCAGCGCCCCGGCCCACCTCCCTCTCCTCCCTCGGCCGCGCCTGCCGCCAAGGGTGCCCCCCGCCAAGACGCCTCCGAGTCGGCTCGACCGGACCCCTGCCCCCCTCCCAAGCCACCCGGCCCCTCTCCCCCCTTTATAACCCCCCCCCCCCCTCCCTCACCTCGATCCGCCGCCCGCCTTCACCCGCGCCAAGCCGAGCCGCCGCCGCCTTGGCCGAACGCCGCCGCCCGCCGTCCCTCGGCGCCCGGTAGCCCGCCGCCCTCGCCGCCCCTCCCGACCCGCGGACCACCCCGCCCCGAGCCCCGCGGCGAGCAGCCGGAGGTAGCCACCGTCGCCCCACCCCCCCGATCCGGTTTTTTTTTCAAAAGACCGATCCGTTTTTTTTTTATGTTCGGTTTTTCTAAAAAAAAAACCTAGATTGATTTTATTTTTTTCGGTTTTCTTATTTAACGAACGTTCACCGAACCGTTCGTTTTAATGAACGCGTTCGTTGAATTCGTTCTGTTAACGAACGTCCGCTATTTAAACCGTTCGTCGTTTTCTTTTAATCGGATTTAGTCCGTTATTTTTTTGATTCGATTTCAGATCTGATTTTCAAAACTGTTTTATTTCTCGCTCGTTTATCGGAATCAGGTGATTCAAGCGCCTGGAGTTTAAGAATGAAACCGCCGTTCGACTAACCTACTTTCACAGAGTTTTGCTACTGTGAAATTTTGACCTAATTTCAGATTGCTAAACCGAGTCGTTCTCTCTCGAGTTTCGACTTTCGGAGTTTATTTTGATTCGATTCTTTTGCAACCAGGGTTCTTAAGTTGAACTTTCTGGTTAGATCTTTTATTCGAGATTTCTCTGTGCATTAGATGAGTACTTATTGTATGCTTGTTGTTTGTCTGTGTTAGATCACCCGGAGTGCGCCGCTTGTTACTTCGAATCTCTAGGTCTCGCGGATCATCAGCAAGGCAAGTAACACTTTGATCATACTCTTCTCATACCCAGTTTTATGCATTAGATCTATTCCTCAAACACTTGCATGATTAGGATCTAATTAAATTGTGGGTTTGGGAAGTAGATTGAGGTAGTACCTATTACTGTTTACTTATGAAACCTTGGGAGTTACTTCTCGTTTGCTATTATGCCATGCTATGCTAGTAGGCGTGGATTGGGTGAGTGAATATCCATGATAGATGTGAGATTGTTAATTAATGGTTTATCTAAGGTGGCAACCTAAACACACATCTGGGTGGATTGAGGCACCTGGTTTCCATCAGGACTTGCTGTATTTCTTGGACCGCCACCCGGGCTCTAAGGGATCATAAGATTATTCAAACTGGAAACTTCCGTGTGCAGCCACAAGCCAATTATGGGCTCTGGCGTAGTTGACTAAGTCGTGCGAACTCTTACGGGTAGGCTAGCTGATGTAGGGGATGTAGGTTGGTACGGTCTACCCACATGTAAGGTGCTAGCGCTTCTGAAAGACTATGTCTCGGTCATCCGTTTCTCAAACACCATGTAGTCACGAGAACCAAGCGGAGGCGATCGAGTCTTGTGGGGAAAAGTGCGCAAACCTCTGCAGAGTGTATAAACTAATCATGATTAGCCGTGTCCCCGGTTATGGACGTTTTGAGTATCCGGTACTTGATTATCATGTGAATCTCAACATGTTACTTCTAATAAAAGTTATTGGGTTTTGATGAGTACTTTTAATTGGGATTGAGGATCCGTCAACCATTCTCAATGTTTAACAACCACCATGATAGTTAAATAAAATTATTCCTTTGATGTAGGGAAAAATCAGCTTTATGCAAATGTAACCGTAGAGCCTTACCACCAGCCATATATGCATGTAGTATAGGCTTATTCATTCATTGCTCTTATGTGTTACATTGCGGCATATTCCATGTCTTGACCCGTTTTGGGCTGCAACTTTTCACGTTGCAGACTTTTAGAACGACAGTAAGGTGTTAGGTCGTGGTTCTATACTCGGTGATGCCGTTGGAGTTGATGGACTCGCTTATCTTCCAAGCCTTCGCTGTTATTATTAGATGGCCTTAAGCCATATTATTGTAATAAGTTCCCTTGTGGACAACGATGTAATAAGTGTGTGATTGCTACTCTGCTATAAATCCTTGAAATCTTGTGTGGTGTCGGCATTCTTGATCCAGGATGACACGAGCACGAGACTGGATCCATTCGGTCTGGTCGCTCTGAGAGAATGGTATCGAGCACTGTGACCGTAGGACACGACCACTAAGATAAAGCCATAGATCACTACTCTCTTCCCATTTTCTAACTCCTCATCTTTTCCACTCTCTAGGATGACGGACGCGAAGATCAAGTACACCCAACCGGATGAAGGCACACCTTTTGGATTTCACTTGAAGGAAGTCACTAAGTACCTGAACATTGGATTACCAAGCTTTACCGGGACTTTCAACGCCACTCTGCCTGAAGAGGAGCGCTGGAAGATTCATGCTCACGTTCCAGGAAGGACATTCGCCCCAATCACCAAGCCTATAGATAGTGTTTTCAGTGCACCAACTTGGAGTGCAGGAAAGAGCATGGCAACTCACATCACCATGGGACGCATTGGAGAAGTTTATCAAGAAGACCTCAAGGACACCATCTACCAGATTTGCGGACGCCGAGATGACAAGCGGGGCGTCGTCAACACCAAGAAGGATAGATCCATTGTAGCTTTCATCCAGGAGTTAAATCAGCACATTCGGCGCCGGAGAACCAAATGTGCAATGACATGTTGGAGTTGCGTAAGACAAAGGAAGGATCATCGAATGGAAGAAGAACTAAAGACTACGCAAGGACTACATGGGCGAGATCGTAGCTACGGCAAGACACAATAACGATCTTAAGTACGAGATCGAAGAACTCAAGAAGAAGTTGGCGCTCGGGAATGAAGACCAGTATGTCGAATACCCAAGCGACTACATTAACATCGGCGACACCGATTCGGATCTAAGTGAACCCGACTTTGAAGGCGACGGTGGAGCGGACATCATGGAGTCTTCCACGGTTCAAATTAGTAGAAGTCCCCACATATTAGTAGTGTTCCCTCCATGTAAACATTATAGTACACGCACTTTTGCGATAGTTAGATCGTTGTAAGCCCTTGTTTGATTGAATGGAGTGATTTTGTGTGTTTTGCTCATGTGCATTTGGGTAGTGATTCCCTTAGACCTTATTCTATTCTACATTTCTCTTCTCTTCTAAACCCATCAGATGCCTCCGAGACGCGACCCCGGATTCGTTTTCCCGCCAGAGATCACCCAATTGATCCAGCAGCGAGAATACCCTGATTCAAACATTGGTGCGAACAACAACAACAACAACAACAACAACCCAACCCGCCACCACCACCACTGCGGATCATCGACTCGTTTCCTTAGATGAACCCGCGGTGTATTCCGATAACACCGAGCCGATTGTAGCAGATGGTGGCTCCGCAAGATAGGAAGGAGCTGACCACTGCAGGATGCACAGATGGTGAAAGAGTGAAGTTTGCAGCACATCAGCTTGAAGGACCCGCAGCGGCATGGTGGGAGAATTTCACAGCCACTTACCCGTGACAACATCACATGGGACCAGTTTGACAAGCTTTTCGCCTTGCCATGTTTCAGCAGGAGCCATGGCCATGAAGAAGCGTGAGTTTGCAACCTCGCCAAGGAGGAAGGACTGTTGGCGATCGTGGATGACTTTAGCAAATTAGCACGTTATGCCCCGGATAGCGTTGCTACGGATGCAGCTAAGCGGAGAAGTTTCTAGAAGGACTGAATGATGAGTTCAACATGCCGTTGATGGTAGCAAGTTTCAACAACTACCAGGAGTTAGTAGACCGAGCTCTCATGATTGAAGGAAGCAGCAGCAAATTGAGAACATAGCGGAAGTATGGACAAGGGAAGTATAACTCTGGATCCCGGCGAAGCCTCGTTATACCCTAAATCAGAATTCAGTTTGACATACCCATGGAGGAGGTAATTCGCATAACCATAATGGCACCAAGAATGGGAGCGGGAATGGAGGAAGCAACGGACGAATCGCACCAACCCGTCAACACCATCCAAGGTAGACTGAGTCACATTACTTGCTTTAAGTGCCGCAAGACTGGGCACTATGCAAATGACTGTCCGAAGGCGAATGGAAATGGCAATGGAAGCTCGAAAGAAGCCCAACCCTTTCAACAGGGGACAAGTGAACCACATTGATGTGGAGGAGGTTGAAGATCAGCCCGATGCGATGTCGGTAAGTTTTGGTTAAGTCATTTACTGCGGTTGTTCTTTTCGATCTTGGTGCATCGCATTCATACATATCAAGGGATTTGTGGATAAGTACAAGTTACCGACCCAAGCCCTTAGGTCACCCATGCTAGTAACCTCACCGGAGCAGAATACATGGCTAGTAAATGGTGTGATCGGCGCCACTAAGGATTGGACACTATGTTTTCCCCTCAGACCTAATAGTTATGGAATCCCAAGGATTGGATGTGATATTAGGTATGGATTGGTTATCAAAGTATGGAGGAAACATAGATTGTACCACAAGGTCAATTTTGCTCACCACACCAGAAGGAAGAAGGATTAAGTACGTATCACGGCACGAGCCGAGGAGAGCACAAGTTAATTGCTTATCAGGAGTGGTACAGGAAGAAGTACCAGTGGTAAAGGATTATCCTGATGTATTTCCGGAAGAGTTGCCAGGAATGCCGCCGGATAGAGACATTGAGTTTTTGATCGAGCTGTTGCCAGGAACAGGCCCGATATCGAAGCGACCGTACAGGATGCCCGCAAAGGATTTGGCGGAAATCAAGAAGCAGATTAAGGAACTATTGGATAAAGGTTTTATTCGCCCAAGTTCTTCACCTTGGGGATCACCCGTTTTGTTAGTGGAGAAAAAGGATGGATCGTTGAGAATGGTTGTTGATTATCGTGGATTGAATGAAGTAACAATCAAGAACAAGTACCCACTACCTATGATAAATGATCTGTTTGATCGCTTGCAAGGAGCCAAAGTGTTTTCCAAGATCGACTTGCGATCAGGGTACCATCAGTTGAAGATTCGGGAGCAAGATATACCCAAGACAGCGTTTACCACGAGATATGGACTGTATGAGTATACCGTTATGTCTTTTGGATGACTAACGCACCAGCCTATTTCATGAACACGATGAACAAAGTGTTTATGGAGTTTTTGGATAAGTTCGTCGTGGTGTTCATTGATGACATTTTGATTTTTTCAAAGAATGAAGAGGAACACAAGGAACATTTGCGATTGGTTTTGGAGAAACTAAGAGAACACCAGTTGTATGCCAAGTTCAGCAAGTGTGAGTTTTGACTAAAGGAAGTTGGATTTCTCGGACATGTTATATCCGGAGAAGGAATAGCAGTTGACCCCACAAAAGTTGATACCGTAACCAAATGGGAAGCTCCAACGACAGTTGGAGAGATTCGGAGTTTCCTTGGACTCGCAGGATACTACCGAAGATTCATTGAGAATTTCTCAAGAATTGCAAAGCCTATGACTGAATTGTTGAAGAAGGAAAACAAATTCATATGGACTGAGGACTGCGAGGCAAGTTTTCAGGAGTTGAAGAAAAGATTGGTTACCTCACCGGTTTGATATTGCGGATCGACCGAGGATTATGAGGTGTATTGCGGCGCTTCACGTCGAGGACTTGGAGCCGTGCTTATGCAGGAAGGAAGAGTTGTTTCGTATGCTTCACGACAACTTAAGCCCCATGAGTTGAATTATGCCACTCATGATTTGGAGTTAGCAGCCGTTGTGCATGCCTTGAAGACGTGGAGACATTTTCTCATTGGAAATCATTGTGAAGTATATACGGATCACAAGAGTTTGAAGTACATCTTCACACAGAAGGAATTGAATCTCAGACAAAGGAGATGGTTGGAGCTAATCAAAGATTATGATATGAGATTGCATTATCACCCCGGAAAGGCTAATGTCGTAGCAGACGCATTGAGCCGTAAGAGCCACGTCAATACCCTAATGATGGGAGGAATACCCAATGAGTTAGCCGAGGACCTTCGAGAGCTATGTTTGGAAATAGTTCCGAGAGGCTATGTGGCAGCATTGGAGATTCAGTCGACACTGATGGACAAAATCAGAGAAGCGCAAAAGGCAGATAAGGAAGTTGCCTCTATAAAGGAGAAAATGAGCAAAGGAAAAGCTAAAGGATTTCGTGAGGATGAGCACGATACCCTATGGTTTGAAGACCGTGTTTATGTGCCCAATGACCCAGAGATCAGGAAGTTGATTTTACAAGAAGCCCATGATTCACCTATTCGATTCACCCAGGAAAATACCAAGATGTATTTGGATTTGAAGAATATTTTCGGTGGACGGAATGAAGAAGGATATTGCGGAGTATGTAGCAGTTTGCACGTATGTCGAAAGTAAAGGCAGAACATCGAAGCCAGCAGGATTGTTACAACCATTGCCGATACCGAATGGAAGTGGGATAAACTAGGCATGGATTTTATCACAGGTTTGCCAAGACCCGTTCAGGATATGACTCGATTTGGGTCATAGTCGACCGTTTGACCAAGGTAGCTCATTCATTCGATCAAGACTACCTATAGCAGTGCTAAGTTGGCAAAGATATACATGACCAGAATTGTGTGCTTACGGAGTTCCGAGGAGCATCGTATCGGATAGAGGAACCCAGTTTACTTGAAATTTTGGAACCGGTTACACGAAACATTGGGAACCCGATTGGAATTGATGCAGCTTTCCACCCACAGACCGATGGACAGACCGAGAGAGTCAATCAGATTTTGGAGGACATCTTTGAGAGCTTGTGCACTAGATTATGGATCTAGTTGGGATGATAATTTGTCGATGCAGAATTTTCCTACAACAACAGTTACCAAACCAGCTTAAAGATGGCACCTTCGAGGCTTTGTATGGAAGAAGGTGCAGGACACCGTTGTCATGGGACTAAACCGGAGATCGTCGGTTGTTTGGACCAGATTTGATTAAGGAGTGCGAACAGAAAGTTAAGTTGATTCGAGACAGGCTCAAGGTAGCCAGTCCGAACGTAAGAGCTATGCCGATTCAAAGTGCAAAGCGATTGAGTATGAAGTTGGAGCAGTATATCTCGAGTATCCCGCCGAGGAGTTAAGCGTTTTGGAGTTAAAGGAAAGTTAGCACCCGTTTCGTTGGACCATATAAGATTTTGCAACGCATGGGAGAATTGCGTATAAGTTGGAATTGCGGAAGGACTGTCGAGGAGTTCATGATGTATTCCATGTTTCTCAGTTGAAGAAATGTCACCCCGAGATAGCAGAGGTACCGTTAAGAGACACAGTGCCACTGGAAGCAATTCAGTTGAAGGATGACTTGACATATGAGGAAAAACCGGTTAAGATTCTCGATTATGCCAGCAGAGTTACCCGCAGCAAGGTTATCAAGTTTTGCAAAGTTCGATTGGAGCCACCACCGAGGATGAAGCCACCGGGAAAGAGAGGAAGTTTTGTAAGGACCACCTCACCTATTTTCTAGCCAACCCGAATCTCGAGGGCGAGATTCATCTTAAGGGGGTAGGTTTGTAACATCCCAAATTTTCAATTTGGAATGTTATACATTAGGTCATCATGCATATCATATTTTTCTCGCATTTTTCCGATCCTAGAAATTTCACGCAACTCAAGGACCCTCGGAGAGAGTTGGAAGTTTCATTATTTTCATATTTGGGATTTCTCAAATTTTGAAAATAGGATCAATTGGATTTATTTAAATTATCTTCATAAAGTTTTCCTATAAAAATATTTTGAGAGGGAATAATATGACTTTCCCAACAATTAGGAAAATGAAGATTTTATAAATAAATCAAATTTGGTTTTGCAAGATTTGTTTTGCTTAGGCCAAAATGAGCATTTTAAAATTTATGCATGTTTGCTGTTTTTAAAGTTCATTTTGTTAGACTCATTTTAGGAGTCGGGAAAATTTGTTTTATTTAAATTGGAGTTCATTTGGTATTTTTTTAATTCATTTGGTTTAAATTTTATTTTAAAAAAATTCGCGCCCCCCCCCTAGGCCGAGGCCCAGCCGGCCCAGCCAGCCAGGCCCCAGGCCCAGCGCCCCCGGCCCACCTCCCTCTCCTCCTCGCCAGGCCCCGCCCGAAAGGCTTGGTGCCCGCCCGCCGCAAGACGCCTCTCGAGTCGGCTCGACCCGGACCCGCTGCCTCCCCAAGCCACCCGGCCCCTCCCCCCCTTTATAACCCCCCCCCCCCCCCTCTCCCTCACCTCGATCCGCCGCCCGCCTTCACCAGCGCCAAGCCGAGCCGCCGCCCGCCACGAACGCCGCCGCGTCTCCTCGCCGGCCTTGGTAGCCCGCCGCCCTCGCCGCCCCTCCCGACCCCGCCGGACCACCCCGCCGCCCGGAGCCCCGCCGGCGAGCCGCCGGAGGTAGCCACCGTCGCCCCACCCCCCCGATCCGGTTTTTTTTTTCAAAAGACCGATCCGTTTTTTTTAGATGTTCGGTTTTTTTAAAAAAAACCTAGATTGATTTTATTTTGTTTCGGTTTTCTTATTTAACGAACGTTCACCGAACCGTTCATTGAATTCGTTCTGTTAACGAACGTCCGCTATTTAAACCGTTCGTCGTTTTCTTTTAATCGGATTTAGTCCGTTATTTTTCTGATTCGATTTCAGATCTGATTTTCAAAACTGTTTTATTTCTCGCTCGTTTATCGGAATCAGGTGATTCAAGCGCCTGGAGTTTCGTAACGAAACCGCCGTTCCGACTAACCTACTTTCACAGAGTTTTGCTACTGTGAAATTTTGACCTAATTTCAGATTGCTAAACCGAGTCGTTCTCTCTCGAGTTTCGACTTTCGGAGTTTATTTTGATTCGATTCTTTTGCAACCAGGGTTCTTAAGTTGAACTTTCTGGTTAGATCTTTTATTCGAGATTTCTCTGTGCATTAGATGAGTACTTATTGTATGCTTGTTGTTTGTCTGCGTTAGATCACCGGTCGCCGCTTGTTACTTGAATCTCTAGGTCTCATGGATCATCGCAAGGCAAGTAACACTTTGATCATACTCTTCTCATACCCAGTTTTATGCATTAGATCTATTCCTCAAACACTTGCATGATTAGGATCTAATTAAATTGTGGGTTTGGGAAGTAGATTGAGTAGTACCTATTACTGTTTACTTATGAAACCTTGGGAGTTACTTCTCGTTTGCTATTATGCCATGCTATGCTAGTAGGCGTGGATTGGGTGAGTGAATATCCATGACATATGTGAGATTGTTAATTAATGGTTTATCTAAGGTGGCAACCTAAACACACATCTGGGTGGATTGAGGCACCTGGTTTCCATCAGGACTTGCTGTATTTCTTGGACCGCCACCTGGCTCTAAGGGATCATAAGATTATTCAAACTGGAAACTTCCGTGTGCAGCCACAAGCCAATTATGGGCTCTGGCGTAGTTGACTAAGTCGTGCGAACTCTTACGGGTAGGCTAGCTAATGTAGGGGATGTAGGTTGGTATGGTCTACCCACATGTAAGGTGCTAAGCGCTTACGAAGACTATGTCTCGGTCATCCGTTTCTCAAACACCATGTAGTCACGAGAACCAAGCGGAGGCGATCGAGTCTTGTGGGGAAAAGTGCGCAAACCTCTGCAGAGTGTATAAACTAATCATGATTAGCCGTGTCCCCGGTTATGGACGTTTTGAGTATCCGGTACTTGATTATCATGTGAATCTCAACATGTTACTTCTAATAAAAGTTATTGGGTTTTGATGAGTACTTTTTAATTGGGATTGAGGATGCTGTCAACCATTCTCAATGTTTAACAACCACCATGATAGTTAAATAAAATTATTCCTTTGATGTAGGGAAAAATCAGCTTTATGCAAATGTAACCGTAGAGCCTTACCACCAGCCATATATGCATGTAGTATAGGCTTATTCATTCATTGCTCTTATGTGTTACATTGCCAGCATATTCCATGTGCTGACCCGTTTTTGGGCTGCAACTTTTCACGTTGCAGACTTTTCAGACGACGAGTAAGGTGTTAGGTCGTGGTTCTATACTCAGTGATGCCGTTGGAGTTGATGGACTCGCTTATCTTCCAAGCCTTCCTGCTGTTATTATTAGATGGCCTTAAGCCATATTATTGTAATAAGTTCCTTGTGGACAACGATGTAATAAGTGTGTGATTGCTACTCTGCTATAAATCCTTGAAATCTTGTGTGGTGTCGACATTCGATCCAGGATGACAACGAGCACGTAGACTGGATCCATTCGGGTCTGGTCGCTACAATATCCAATAAAGTGCGGTTATGACGTTCGGACACACCGTTACGTTGTGGTGTTCTAGGTGGCATGAGTTTGTGAAACTATTCCACATTGTTTTAACTGAAGGCCAAACTCGTAACTCAAATATTCATCTCCACGATCAGATCGCAGAAACTTTATTTTCTTGTTATGATGATTTTCCACTTCACTCTAAAATTCTTTGAATCTTTCAACTATTTCAGACTTATGTTTCATCAAGTAGATATACCCATATCTGCTCAAATCATCTGTGAAGGTGAGAAAATAACGATACCCGCCACGAGCCTTAATACTCATTGATCTGCATACATCAGTATGTATTATTTCCAACAAGTCAGTAGCTCGTTCCATTGTTCTGGAGAACAGAGTTTTTAGTCATCTTGCCCAAAAGGCACGGTTCGCAAGCATAAAATGATTCATATCCGAAAATCCATCTTTCATGGAGTTTCTTCATGCGCTTTACACCGATATGACCCAAACGGCAGTGCCACAAATAAGTTGCACTATCATTATTAACTTTGCATCTTTTGGCATCAATATAATGAATATGTGTATCACTACGATCGAGATCCAACAAACTATTTTCATTAGGTGTATGACCATTGAAGGTTTTATTCATGTAAACAGAACAACAATTATTCTCTAACTTTAAATGAATAACCGTATTGCAATAAACATGATCAAATCATATTCATGCTCAACGCAAACGCCAAATAACATTTATTTAGGTTTAACACTAATCCCGAAAGTATAGGGAGTGTGTGATGATGATCATATCAATCTTGGAACTATTCCAACACTCATCGTCACTTCCCCTCCTAGTCTCTGTTTATTATATAACTCCTGTTTCGAGCTACTAATCTTAGCAACCGAACAAGTATCAAATACTCAGGGGCTACTATAAACACTAGTAAGGCACACATCATTAACCTGTATATCAAATATACCCTTGTTCACTTTGCCATCCTTCTTATCCACCAAATATTCAGGGCATTTCCGCTTTCAGTGACCATTTCCTTTGCAGTGTAAGCACTCAGTTTCAGGCTTTGGTCCAGCTTTGAGCTTCTCCGCGGGAGTGACAACTTGCTTGTCATTCTATTTGAAGTTCCCTTTCTATCCCTTTGCTCTTTTCTTGAAACTAGTGGTCTTGTCAATCATCAACACTTGATGCTCTTTTTCTTGAATTCTACCTTCGTTGATTTCAACATCGCGAAGAGCTCGGGAATCGTTTTCATCATCCTTTGCATACTATAGTTCATCATGAAGTTCTACTAACTTGGTGATGGTGACTAGAGAACTCTGTCAACCACTATCTTATCTGGAAAATTAACTCCCACTTGATTCAAGCGATTGTAGTACCCAGACAATCTGAGCACATGCTCACTAGTTGAGCGATTCTCTTCCATCTTTTAGCTATAGAACTTGTTGGAGATTTCATATCTCTTAACTCGGGTATTTGCTTGAAATATTAACTTCAACTCCTGGAACATCTCATATGATCCATGACGTTCAAAACGTCTTTGAAGTCCTGATTCTAAGCTGTTAAGCATGGTGCACTAAACTATCAAGTAGTCATCATTTTGAGCTTGCCAAACATTCATAACGTCTGCATCTTCTCCTGCAATAGGTCCATCACCTAGCGGTGCATCAAGGACATAATTCTTCTGTGCAGCAATGAGGATAATCCTCAGATCACGGATCCAATCCGCATCATTGCTACTAATATTTGTCAACACAGTTTTCTCTAGGAACATATCAAAATAAACATATGAAAGCAACATCGCGAGCTATTGATCTACAACATAATTTGCAAAATACTACCAGGACTAAGTTCATGATAAATTTAAGTTCAGTTAATCATATTACTTAAGAACTCCCACTTAGATAGACATCTCTCTAGTCATCTAAGTGATCACGTGATCCAAATCAACTAAACCATGTCCGATCATCACATGAGATGGAGTAGTTTTCAATGGTGAACATCACTATGTTGATCATATCTACTATATGATTCACGCTCGACCTTTCGGTCTTCGTGTTCCGAGGCCATATCTGCATATGCTAGGCTCGTCATGTTTAACCTGAGTATTCCCCGTGTGCAAAACTGGTTTGCACCCATTGTAGATGGACGTAGAGCTTATCACACCCGATCATCACGTGGTGTCTGGGCACGACGAACTTTGGCAACGGTGCATACTCAGGGAGAACACTTCTTGATAATTAGTGAGAGATCATCTTAAAATGCTACCGTCATTCAAACCAAGATAAGATGCATAAAGGATAAACATCACATGCAATCAATATAAGTGATATGATATGGCCATCATCATCTTATGCTTGTGATCTCCATCTCCAAAGCACCGTCATGATCACCAACGTCACTGGCTCGACACCTTGATCTCCAACGTAGCATCGTTGTCATCTCGCCAACTATTGCTTCTACGACTATCGCTACCGCTTAGTGATAAACTAAAGCAATTACAGGGCGATTGCATTGCATACAATAAAGCGACAACCATATGGCTCCTCGCCGATTGCGATAACTTCGGTTATAAAACATGATCATCTCATACAATAAAATATAGCATCACGTCTTAACCATATCACATCACAACATGCCCTGCAAAAACAAGTTAGGCGTCCTTTACTTTGTTGTTGCAAGTTTTACGTGGCTGCTACGGGCTGAGCAAGAACCGTTCTTACCACGCATCAAAACCACAGCGATAGTTCGTCAAGTTAGTGTTGTTTTAACCTTCTCAAGGACCGGGCGTAGCCATACTCGGTTCAACTAAAGTTGGAGAAGCGGCACCGCCAGCCACACGTGTGCAAAGCACGTCGGTAGAACCAGTCTTGCGTAAGCGTCTGGCGTAATGTCGGTCCGGGCGCTTCATCCAACAATACAGCCGAACCAAAGTATGACATGCTGGTAAGCAGTATGACTTGTATCGCCCACAACTCACTTGTGTTCTACTCGTGCATATAACGTCAACGCATAAAACCTAGGCTCGGATGCCACTGTTGGGAAACGTAGTAATTTCAAAATTTTCCTACGCACACGCAAGATCATGGTGATGCATAGCAACGAGAGGGGAGAGTGTGTCCACGTACCCTCGTAGACCGAAAGCGGATGCGTTAGCACAACACGGTTGATGTAGTCGTACATCTTCACGGCCCGACCGATCAAGCACCGAAACTACGACACCTCCGAGTTCTTGCACACGTTTAGCTCGATGATGTTCCCCGGACTCCGATCCAGCAAAGTGTCGGGGAAGAGTTCCGTCAGCACGATGGCATGGTGACGATCTTGATGTTCTACTGTCGCAGGGCTTCGCCTAAGCACCGCTACAATATTATCGAGGAGAACTATGGTAGAGGGGGGCACTTCACACGGCTAAGAGATCTCAAGGATCAATTGTTGTGTCTCCAAGGGGTGCCCCCCTCCCCGTATATAAAGGAGTGGAGGAGGGGGAGGGCCGGCCCTCTCTCTAAGGCGCGCCCTAGGGGAGTCCTACTCCCACCGGGAGTAGGATTCCCCTTCCTAGTAGAACTAGGAGCCCTTCCAAGTAGAAGGAGTATGAGAGAAGGAAAGGGAAGGGAGAAGGAGAAGGAAGGAAGGGGCGCCCCTCCTAGTCAATTCGGACTAGTCCATGGGAGGTGCGGCCACCCTTTGGTGCCTTTCTCTCCTTTCCCGTATGGCCCACTAAGGCCCAATACGAATTCCCGTAACTCCCTGGTACTCCGAAAAATACCCGAATCACTCGGAACCTTTCCGATGTCCGAATATAGTCATCCAATATATCGATCTTTACGTCTCGACCATTTCAAGACTCCTCGTCATGTCCCCGGTCTCATCTGGGACTCAGAATTCCTTCGGTACATCAAAAATCATAATATAACTATCATCGAAACCTTAAGCGTGCGGACCCTACGGGTTCGAGAACTATGTAGACTTGACCGATACACGTTTCCGGTCAATAACCAATAGTGGAACCTGGATGCTCATATTGGCTCCTACATATTCTATGAAGATCTTTATCAGTCAAACCGCATCACAACATATGTTGTTCCGTTTGTCATCAGTATGTTACTTTCCCGAGATGAGATCGTCGGTATCTCAATACCTAGTTCAATCTCGTTATCGGCAAGTCTCTTTACTCGTTATGTAATGCATCATCCCGCAACTAACTCATTAGTCACATTGTTTGCAAGGCTTATAGTGATGTGCATTACCGAGAGGGCCCAGAGATACCTCTCCGACAATCGGAGTGACAAATCCTAATCTCGAAATACGCCAACCCAACATGTACCTTCGGAGACACCTGTAGAGCACCTTTATAATCACCCAGTTACGTTGTGACGTTTGGTAGCACACAAAGTGTTCCTCCGATAAATGGGAGTTGCATAATCTCATAGTCATAGGAACATGTATAAGTCATGAAGAGTGCAATAGCAACATACTAAACGATCGTGTGCTAAGCTAACGGAATGGGTCATGTCAATCACATCATTCTCCTAATGATGTGATCCCGTTAATCAAATGACAACCCATGTCTATGGCTAGGAAACATAACCATCTTTGATCAACGAGCTAGTCTAGTAGAGGCATACTAGTGACACTCTGTTTGTCTATATATTCACACATGTATTATGTTTCCGGTTAATACAATTCTAGCATGAATAATAAACATTTATCATGAAATAAGGAAATAAATAATAACTTTATTATTGCCTCTAGGGCACTATGGGTGGAATAAAATATGATGATGGGGGTTATGTGGAGAAGACAAAAAAGGAGAAAGTGTCACATCAACGAGGCTAATCAATGGGCTATGGAGATGCCCATCGATTGATGTTAATGTAAGGAGTAGGGATTGCCATGCAACGGATGCACTAGAGCTATAAATGTATGAAAGCTCAACAAAAGAAACTAAGTGGGTGTGCATCCAACTTGCTTGCTCACGAAGACCTAGGGCACTTGAGGAGGCCCATTGTTGGAATATACCAGCCAAGTTCTATAATGAAAAATTCCCACTAGTATATGAAAGTGACAAAACGAGAGACTCTCTATCATGAAGATTATGGTGCTACTTTGAAGCACAAGTGTGGCAAAGGATAGTAACATTGTCCCTTCTCTCTTTTTCTCTCATTTTTTATGTGGGCTTCTTTGGCCTCTTTTATTTTTGGGCTCTTTTGGCCTCTTTTATTTTTATAACCTCACATGGGACAATGCTCTAGAAAATGATGATCATCACACTTCTATTTATTTACAACTCAATGATTACAACTTGATACTAGAACAAAGTATGACTCTATATGAATGCCTCCAGCGGTGTACCGGGATATGCAATGAATCAAGAGTGACATGTATGAAAGAATTACGAACGGTGGCTTTGCCACAAATACTATGTCAACTACATGATCATGCTAAGCAATATGCCAATGATGAATGTGTCATGATGAACGGAATGGTGGAAAGTTGCATGGCAATATATCTCGGAATGGCTATGGAAATGCCATAATAGGTAGGTATGGTGGCTGTTTTGACGAAGATATAAGGAGGTTTATGTGTGAAAGAGCGTATCATATCACGGGATTTGGATGCACCGGCGAAGTTTGCACGAACTCTCAATGTGAGAAAGGGCAATGCACGGTATCGAAGAGGCTAGCAATGATGGAAGGGTGAGAGTGCGTATAATCCATGGAATCAACATTAGTCATAAAGAACTCACATACTTATTGCAAAAATCTACAAGCCATCAAAAACCAAAGCACTACGCGCATGCTCCTAGGAGGATAGATTGATAGGAAAAGACCATCGCTCGTCCCCGACCACCACTCATAAGGAGGACAATCAAAGAACACCTCATGTTTCAAATTTGTTACATAACGTTTACCATACGTGCATGCTACGGTACTTGCAAACTTCAACACAAGCATTTCTCAAATTCACAACTACTCAACTAGCATGACTTTGATATTATCACCTCCATATCTCAAAACAATTATCAAGCATCAAACTTCTCTTAGTATCCAACACACTCATAAGAAAGTTTTTATTATTTTTGTATACCTAGCATATTAAGATTATTTAAGCAAATTACCATGATATTAAAGAATCTCAAAATAATCTAAGTGAAGCATGAGAGATCAATAGTTTCTATAAAACAAATTCACCACCGTGCTCTAAAAGATATAAGTGAAGCACTAGAGCGAAACTATATAGCTCAAAAGATATAAGTGAAGCACATAGAGTATTCTATCAAATTCCAAATCATGTATGGCTCTCTCAAAAGGTGTGTACAGAAAGGATGATTGTGGTAAACTAAAAAGAAAATACTCAAATAATACAAGACGCTCAGAGCAAAACACATATCATGTGGTGAATAAAAATATAGCTCCAAGTAAAGTTACCGATAGAAGTAGACGAAAGAGGGGATGCCTTCCGGGGCATCCCCAAGCTTTGACTTTTTGGTGTCCTTAGATTATATTGGGGTTGCCATGGGCATCCCCAAGATTAGGCTCTTGCCACTCCTTGTTCCATAATCCATCAAAAGATTTCACCCAAAACTTGAAAACTTCACAACACAAAACTCAACAGAAATCTCGTGAGCTCCGTTAGCGAAAGAAAACAAAATATCAGTTCAAGCTACTGTAATGAACTCATTCTTTATTTATATAGGTGTTAAACCTACTGTATTACAACTTCTCTATGGTTTATAAACTATTTTACTAGCCATAGATTCATCAAAATAAGCAAACGACACATGAAAAACAGAATCTGTCAAAAACAGAACAGTCTGTAGTAATCTGTAACTAACGCAAACTTCTGGAACTCCAAAAAATCAGCCAAAATAGGACGACCTAGGCAATTTGTTTATTGATCAGCATCAATTGGAATCACTATTTTATCACGTTTGGTGACTTTTTGTAATTGTTTTCGTGAACCGAAAGTTTCTGGAAATTACAGCAAGATCAAATAACTATCATCCAAGAAGATCCTATAGGTTTAACTTGGCACAAACACTAATTAAAACATAAAAAACACATCTAAACAGAAGCTAGATGGATTATTTATTCCTAAGCAGAAGCAAAAGAAAAAAAAAAGAAAAAAAAAATTGGGTTGCCTCCTAACAAGCGCTATCGTTTAACGCCCCTAGCTAGGCATAAAAGCAAGGATAGATCTAGGTATTGCCATCTTTGATAGGCAATCCGTAAGTAGATCTCATGATAGATTCATATGGTAATTTTATTTTCTTCCTAGGGAAGTGTTTCATGCCTTTCGTTAATGGAAAATGGAATCTAATATTCCCTTCCTTCATATCAATAACTGCACCAATCGTTCTAAGGAAAGGTCTACCAAGAAAAATAGGACATGAAGGATTGCAATCTATATCAAGAACGATAAAATCTACGGGAACATAATTCCTATTTGCAACAATAAGAACATCATTAATTATTCCCATAGGTTTCTTAATAGTGGAATCCGCAAGGTGCAAGTTTAGAGCGCAATCATCAAAATCGCGGAAATCTAGCAAATCACACAAGGTTTTGGGAATAGTGGAAACACTAGCACCCAAATCACATAAAGCATAAAATTCATGATCTTTAATCTTAATTTTAATAGTTGGTTCCCACTCATCATAAAGTTTTCTAGGGATATAAACTTCCAGCTCAAGTTTTTCTTCATAAGATTGCATCAAGGCACCAACGATATGTTTAGTAAACGCTTTATTTTGACTATAAGCATGCGGAGAATTTAGCACGGATTGCAACAAGGAAATACAATCAATAAAAGAGCAACTTTCATAATTAAATTCCTTGAAATCCAAAATAGTGGGTTTAGCAACATCTAGGGTTTTTCTTTCAATCCCACTTTTATCAATTTTAGCTTCAAGATCTAAAAACTACGAATTTTTGGAACGCCTTCTAGGTAAAGGTGGATCATATTCAGTCCCATCATTATCAAGATTCATATTGCAAAACAAAGATTTAATAGGGGACACATCAATAACTTTTAGATCTTCATCTTTGTTTTCATGGAAATTGGAAGAACACACTTTAATAAAGGTATCTTTCGTAGCACTCATCAATGGAAATTCTCATGGCATTGAGAGACTCATTGATATCATGCTTAGGAGGAATAGATCTAAGTTTTAGAGAATCAACATCAAGATAAATTCTATCAACGTTCCTAGCCAATTCATCAACTTTCAGAAATTTCTCTTCAAGCAAAGCATTAAAATTCTTTTGTGAATTCATAAACTCTTTAACACTAGTCTCAAATTCAGAAGGCATCTTATTAAAATTCCCATAAGAGTTGTTGTACGAATTTCTATAATTATTAGAAGGGTTACTAGGATAAGGCCTAGGATTAAAGTTCCCTCTATGCGCGTTGTTACCAAAATTATTCCTACCAACAAAATTCACATCCATAGATTCATTATTATTCTCAATCAAAGTAGACAAAGGCATATCATTAGGATCAGAAGAAACACTCTTAGTAGCAAATAATTTCATAAGTTCATCCATATTTCCACTCAAAACATTGATTTCTTCTATCGCATGCACTTTTTATTAGTAGATCTTTCAGTGTGCCATTGAGAATAATTAACCATAATATTATCTAGGAGTTTAGTAGCATATCCTAAAGTGATTTCCATAAAAGTGCCTCCTGCGGCCGAATCCAAAAGATTTCTAGAAGCAAAATTCAATCCGGCATACAATTTTTGTATAATCATCCACAAATTCAAACCATGAGTAGGGCAATTACGTATCATTAATTTCATTCTCTCCCAAGCTTGTGCAACATGTTCATGATCAAGTTGCTTAAAATTTATAATATCATTTCTAAGAGATGATCTTAGCGGGAGGAAAATACTTAGAGATAAAAGCATCTTTGCACTTGTTCCAAGAATCAATACTATTTTTAGGCAAAGACGAAAACCAAGCTTTAGCACGATCTCTAAGCGAAAAAGGAAATAGCTTCAATTTAACAATATCATTATCAACATCTTTCTTCTTTTGCATACCACATAAATACACGAAGCTATTTAGATGAGTAGCGGCATCTTCACTAGGAAGGCCAGCGAATTGATCTTTCATGACAAGATTCAACAAAGCAGTATTGATTTCACAAGATTCAGTATTGGTAAGAGGAGCAATCGGAGTGCTAAGGAAATCATTATTGTTGGTATTTGTAAGTCACACAATTTGGTATTATCTTGAGCCATCGTGACAAGCAAGCAATCCAACACACGAGCAAACAAAAAGCAAGCGAGAAAAAGGAAAACGGAAAAGAGAGGGCGAATAAAACGACAAGGGTGAAGTGGGGGAGAGGAAAACGAGAGGCAAATGGCAAATAATGTAATGCGAGAGATAAGGGATTGTGATGGTTACTTGGTATGTTGACTTTTGCGAAGACTCCCCGGCAACGGCGCCAGAAATTCTTCTTGCTACCTCTTGAGCTTGCGTTGGATTTCCTTGAAGAGGAAAGGTGATGCACCACAGTAGCGTAAGTATTTCCCTCAGTTTTTGAGAACCAAGGTATCAATCCAGTAGGAGGCTACGCGTGAGTCCCTCGTACCTACACAAAGCAAATAGCTCCTCGCAACCAACGCGAATAGGGGTTGTCAATCCCTTCACGGTCACTTACGAGAGTGAGATCTGATAGAGATGATAGATGATATTTTTGGTATTTTTGGTATAAAGATGCAAAGTAAAATAAAAAGCAAAGTAAAAAAGCAAAGCAATATTAAAGTGATGGAAGATTAATATGATGGAGATAGACCCGGGGGCCATAGATTTCACTAGTGGCTTCGGTGGGTGAACGAATTACTGTTCAGCAATTGACAGAATTGAGTATCGTTATGATAATATCTAGGTATGATCATGTATATAGGCATCACGTCCGATACAAGTAGACCGACTCTTGCCTGCATCTACTACTATTACTCCACTCATCGACCGCTATCCATGCATCTAGAGTATTAAGTTCAAGAAAACAGAGTAACGCCTTAAGCAACATGACATGATGTAGAGGGATAAATTCATGCAATATGATAAAAAAAAACCATCTTGTTATCCTCGATGGCAACAATACAGTACGTGCCTTGCTGCCCCTACTATCACTGGGAAAGGACACCGAAAGATTGAACCCAAAGCTAAGCACTTCTCCCATTGCAAGAAAAACCAATCTAGTAGGCCAAACCAAACTGATAATTCGAAGAGACTTGCAAAGATAACCAATCATACATAAAATAATTCAGAAAACATTCAAATATTGTTCATAGATAATCTTGATCATAAACCCACAATTCATCGGTCTCAACAAACACACCGCAAAAAGAAGATTACATCGAATAGATGTCCACGAGAGAGGGGGAGAACATTGTATTGAGATCCAAAAAAGAGAGAAGAAGCCATCTAGCTACTAACTATGGACCCGAAGGTCTGAGGTAAACTACTCACACTTCATCGGAGGGGCTATGGTGATGATGTAGAAGCCCTCCGTGGTGGATTCCCCTTCCGGCGGAGCTCCGAAACAGGCCCCAAGATGGGATCTCGTGGATACAGAAAGTTGCGGTGGTGGAATTTGGTTTTTGGCTCCGTATCTGATCGTTTGGGGGTACGTAGGTATATATAGGAGGAAGAAGTACGTCGAAGGAGCTTCATGGGGCCCACGAGGGTGGGGGCGCCCTAGGGGGGTGGGTGCGCCCCCTACCTCGTGCCCACCTCGTGGCTTTCTTGACGTAGGGTCCAAGTCTCCTGGATCATATTCGGTGAGAAAATCACGTTCCCGAAGGTTTCATTCTGTTTGGACTCTGTTTGATATTCCGTTTCTTCGAAACACTGAAATTGGCAAAAAACAGCAATTCTGGGCTGGGCCTCCGGTTAATAGGTTAGTCCCAAAAATAATATAAAAGTGGAAAATAAAGCCCAATATGGTCCAAAACTGTAGATAATATAGCATGGAGCAATCAAAAATTATAGATACGTTGGAGACGTATCAGCATCCTCATAGCTGTCGTGCACTTCTGAAGTGAGGTGAATCCAAGTGTGCCGGTGTAATCTTTCTTGCACTTGAAGTAGCTGTTGAACTCACGGATGGAATTCACAATCCTGAGGAAGAGCTTTCGGCTCATCTAATAACGACGCCGAAATACTTTCTCGCCGTGCAGTGGAGCGTCGGTGAAGTAGTCGGAGCAGAGCAAGCAATAACCTTCCAGGCGATGCCTCTGCTTTGCCTTCAGCCGGCCCAGCACCGAGCCACCTCGCCGCGACTTTGCATTGCTCGCGAACAGGTCGGCCGATGCGGTGAGGACCATGAGATGCTCTTCCTCCTGGGCATTGGCATCGTCTTCCTCCTCCAGCAGCATCGCAAACGCCTCCTCGTCGTCCGAGTCCATCACCGAGCAGACAAATCGCCGAACACCTGGCGGGCGTGGTAGGCGCGCAGCCGCCAGTGTCCCCGCCTTGCATGGACGGAGCGTCGGAAAGCTCGCACAGGAGCGGGGGGGGGGGGCGCCGCGTCTAATCCTCTCTTTTCCGGCTGGGGAATGTCCTTTGTAGCGGCGGTGGGTGGGTAGGCGGCGTCGGGATCGGCACGGCAGTGGAAGGGCGTGCGCACGGGGGCTTGGGGGTGAATCTGGAAGTGGAAGATGCTTTTTCGCCTGACAGTGGTGGCCCAGGCGCGGGTTTTCCTTTCGCCGGAGCCCACAAGTGCCCCCCAATGCGCTGGGTTCGACATGGGATCGTCGGGCCAAAAATGGGCTGAGCCGGCGGATTTCATCGTCTTGGGGGCACGACAGGGGGGTTCTTTCGACGCCGGCGCGAAAAAACTCGCCCTGGGGTGCCTGTTGAGGGCGCGAGTGGAGATGCTCTAACGAAGCCATGCCAGGGATTACCCAAATCTACCATTAGAAACATTGAAAAAAGACAACAAATGGTCTAAAGATACAAGAAGGCACCCTAAGAAGCTTACAATTCTACGTTAAAACTAGCACTAAACATAAAAACGAATGAAAGCACTACTAGCAAAGCAAAGACCTCTACACTCAACACGAGAAACTCGAGCAGAAGAGGCACGAAGAAGTATTGCCTAGGAAACAGAGATGAGGTCTTGATCGGGGTGACATCCAGGACTGGAAGATCGAGGACACCTTCATGTACTCATGTGGCAGAGGGACCCTACTGATACATCTCCAATGTATCTATAATTTTTTATTGCTCCATGCACTATTATCTTCTGTTTTGGACATTAGGGCTTTATTATTCACTTCTATATTATTTTTGGGACTAACCTATTAACCGGAGGCCCAGCCCAGAATTGCTGTTTTTTGCCTATTTCAGAGTTTCGCAGAAAAGAATATCAAACGGAGTCCAAACGGAATGAATCCATCGGGAACGTGATTTTTGGAACGAACAAGATCCAGGAGACTTGGACCCTATGTCAAGAAACAAAAGAGGAGGCCACGAGGTAGGGGGGCGTGCCTACCCCCCAGGGCGCGCCCTCCACCCTTGTGGGCCCCCTGTTGCTCCACCGACGTACTCCTTCCTCCTATATATACAACGTAGCCCCAAACGATCAGACATGGAGCCAAAAACCTAATTCCATCGCCGCAACCTTCTGTACCCACGAGATCCCATCTTGGGGCCTGTTCCGGAGCTCTGTCGGAGGGGGCATCGATCACGGAGGGCTTCTACATCAACACCATAGCCTCTCCGATGAAGTGTGATTAGTTTACCTCAGACCTTCGGGTCCATAGTTAGTAGCTAGACGGCTTCTTCTCTCTTTTTGGATCTCAATACAATGTTCTCCCCCTCTCTCGTGGAGGTCTATTCGATGTAATCTTCTTTTTGCGGTGTGTTTGTTGAGATCGATGAATTGTGGGTTTATGATCAAGTTTATCTATGAACAATATTTGAATCTTCTGAATTCTTTTATGTATGATTGGTTATATTTGCAAGCCTCTTCGAATTATCAGTTTGGTTTGGCCTACTAGATTGATCTTTCTTGCAATGGGAGAAGTGCTTAGCTTTGGGTTCAATCTTGCGGTGTCCTTTCCCAGTGATAGTAGGGGCAGCAAGGAACGTATTGTATTGTTGCCATCGAGGATAACAAGATGGGGTTTTTATCATATTGCATGAATTTATCCCTCTACATCATGTCATCTTGCTTAAGGTGTTACTATGTTCTTATGAACTTAATACTCTAGATGCATGCTGGATAGCGGTCGATGTGTGGAGTAATAGTAGTAGATGCAGGCAGGAGTCGGTCTACTTGTCTTGGACATGATGCCTATATACATGATCATACCTAGATATTCTCATAACTATGTTCAATTCTGTCAATTGCTCAACAGTAACTTGTTCACCCACCGTAAAATACTTATGCTCTCGAGAGAAGCCACTAGTGAAACCTATGGCCCCCGGGTCTATCTTCATCATATCAATCTTCCAACAGTTAGTTATTTCCTTTGATTTTTAATTTGCTTTTATTTTACTTTGCATCTTTATCATAAAAATACCAAAAATATTATCCTATCATATCTATCAGATCTCACTCTCGTAAGTGACCGTGAAGGGATTGACAACCCCTTATTGCGTTGGTTGCGAGGATTTATTTGTTTTGTGTAGGTGCGAGGGACTCGCGCGTAGCCTCCTACTGGATTGATACCTTGGTTCTCAAAAACTGAGGGAAATACTTACGCTACTTTGCTGCATCACCCTTTCCTCTTCAAGGGAAGACCAAGGCAATGCTAAAGAGGTAGCAAGAAGGATTTCTGACGCCGTTGCCGGGGAGGCTTACGCAAGGTCAAGTCGAGATTTGGAGTCCCGACAACGAGCCATTTCTGGCGCCGTTGCCGAGGAGGTCTACGCAAAAGTCAACATACCAAGTGCCCATCACATTCCCTTATCTCCCGCATTACATTATTTGCCATTTGCCTCTCGTTTTCCTCTCCCCCGGTTCACCCTTGCCGTTTTATTCGCCCTCTCTTTTTCGTTCGCCTCTTTTCCGCTTGCTTTTTGTTTGCTCGTGTGTTGGATTGCTTGTTTGTCACGATGGCTCAAGATAATACCAAATTGTGTCACTTTACCAACACCAACAATAATGATTTCTTTAGCACTCCGATTGCCCCTCTTACCAGTACCGAATCTTGTGAAATCAATGCTGCTTTGTTGAATCTTGTAATGGAAGATCAATTCGCCGGCCTTCCTAGTGAAGATGCCGCTACTCATCTAAATAGCTTCATTGTTTTGTGTGATATGCAAAAGAAGAAAGATGTCGACAATGATATTGTTAAATTGAAGCTATTTCCTTTTTTTCTTAGAGATCGTGCTAAAGCTTGGTTTTCGTCTTTGCATAAAAATAGTATTGATTCATGGAATAAGTGCAAAGAAGCCTTTATCTCTAAGTATTTTCCTCCCGCTAAGATCATCTCTCTTAGAAACGATATTATGAATTTTAAGCAACTTGATCATGAACATGTTGCACAAGCTTGGGAGAGAATGAAATTAATGATACGTAATTCCCTACTCATGGTTTGAATTTGTGGATGATTATACAAAAAATTTATGCCGGATTGAATTTTGCTTCTAGAAATCTTTTAGATTCGGTCGCAGGAGGCACTTTTATGGAAATCACTTTAAGAGATGCTACTAAACTCCTAGATAATATTATGGTTAATTATTCTCAATGGCACACTGAAAGATCTACTAATAAAAAAGTGCATGCGATAGAAGAAATTAATGTTTTGAGTGGAAAGATGGATGAACTTATGAAATTATTTGCTACTAAGAGTGTTTCTTCCGATCCTAATGATATGCCTTTGTCTACTTTGATTGAGAATAATAATGAATCTATGGATGTGAATTTTGTTGGTAGGAATAATTTTGGTAACAACGCGTATAGAGGAAACTTTAGTCCTAGGCCTTATCCTAGAAATTCCTCTAATAATTATGGTAATTCCTACAACAACTCTTATGGAAATTTTAATAAGATGCCCTCTGAATTTGAGACTAATGTTAAAGAGTTTATGAATTCACAAAAGAATTTCAATGCTTTGCTTGAAGAGAAATTGCTTAAAGTTGATGAATTGGCTAGGAACGTTGATAGAATTTCTCTTGATGTTGATTCTTTAAAGGTTAGATCTATTCCTCCTAAGCATGATATCAATGAGTCTCTCAAATCCATAAGAATTATCATTGATGAGTGCAAATAAAGAACCGCTAGGATGCGTGCTAAGAAAGATTGCTTTATGAAAGCGTGTTCTTCAAATTTCTATGAAAAATAAAGATGAAGATCTAAAAGTTATTGATGTGTCCCCTATTAAATATTTGTTTTGCAATATGAATCTTGATAATGATGGGACTGAATATGATCCACCTTTACCTAGAAGGCGTTCCAAAAATTCGGAATTTTTAGATCTTGATGCTAAATTTGATAAAAGTGGGATTGAAGAAATCAAAACCCTAGATGCTAATAAACCCACTATTTTGGATTTCAAGGAATTTAATTACGAAAATTTCTCTTTGATAGATTTTATTTCCTTGTTGCAATCGTGCTTAATTCTCCTCATGCTTATAGTCAAAATAAAGATTTTACCAAACATATCGTTGATGCCTTGATGCAATCTTATAAGAAAAGCTTGAGTTGGAAGTTTCTATCCCTAGAAAACTTTATGATGAGTGGGAACCAACTTTTAAAATTAAGATTAAAGATCATGAGTTCTATGCTTTATGTGATTTGGGTGCTAGTGTTTCTACTATTCCCAAAACTTTGTGCGATTTGCTAGGTTTCTGTGATTTTGATGATTGCTCTTTAAACTTGCACCTTGCGCATTCCACCATTAAGAAACCTACGGGAAGAATTAATGATATTCTTATTGTTGCAAATAGGAGTTATGTGCCCGTAGATTTTATCATTCTTGATATAGATTCCAATCCTTCATGTCCTATTATTCTAGGTAGACCTTTCCTTAGAACGATTGGTGCAATTATTGATATGAAGGAAGGGAATATTAGATTCCAATTTGCATTAAAGAAAGGCATGGAACACTTCCATAGGAAGAAAATAAAATTACCATATGAATCTATCGTGAGAGACACTTATGGATTGCCTACCAAAGATGGCAATACCTAGATCTATCCTAGCTTTTATGCCTAGCTAGGGGCGTTAAACGGTAGCGCTTGTTGGGAGGCAACCCAATTTTATTTTTAGTTTTTTGCTTTTTGCTTCTGTTTAGGAATAAATCTTTGATCTAGCCTCTGGTTAGATGTGTTTTTATGTTTTAATTATTGTTTGTGCCAAGTTAAACCTATAGGATCTTCTTGGATGATAGTTATTTGATCTTGCAGAAATTTCCAGAAACTTTCTGTTCACAAAAATTATTGTTAAAAATCACCAGAACGTGATAAAATACTGGTTACAATTGCTGCTGATCAATAAACAAATTGCCTAGGTCATCCTATTTTGGCTGATTGTTTGGAGTTCCAGAAGTTTGCGTTAGTTAGAGATTACTACAGACTGTTCTGTTTTTGACAGATTCTGTTTTTCGTGTGTTGTTTGCTTATTTTGATGAATCTATGGCTAGTAAAATAGTTCATAAACCATAGAGAAGTTGGAATACAGTAGGTTTAACACCAATATAAATAAAGAATGAGTTCATTACAGTACCTTGAAGTGGTCTTTTGTTTTCTTTCGCTAACGGAACTCACGAGATTTTCTGTTGAGTTTTGTGTTGTGAAGTTTTCAAGTTTTGGGTGAAAGATTTGATGGATTATGGAACAAGGAGTGGCAAGAGCCTAATCTTGTGTATGCCCAAGGCACCCCCAAGATAATAGAAGGACACCATAAAGCCAAAGCTTGGGGATGCCCCGGAAGGCATCCCCTCTTTCGTCTACTTCCATCGGTAATTTACTTGGAGCTATATTTTTATTCACCACGTGATATGTGTTTTGCTTGGAGTGTATTGTATGATTTGAGTCTTTGCTTTTTAGTTTACCACAATCATCCTTGCTGTACACACCTTTTGAGAGAGCCATACATGATCTGGAATTTGTTAGAATACTCTATGTGCTTCGCTTATATCTTTTGAGTTATATAGTCTTGCTCTAGTACTTCACTTATATCTTTTAGAGCACGGTGGTGGATTTGTTTTATAGAAACTATTGATCTCTCATGCTTCACTTAGATTATTTTGAGAGTCTTATATAGCATGGTAATTTGCTTAAAATAATCCTAATATGCTTGGTATTCAAGATTAGTAAAAACTTTCTTATGAGTGTGTTGAATACTAAGAAAAGTTTGATGCTTGATAATTGTTTTGAGATATAAAGATGGTGATATTAGAGTCATGCTAGTTGAGTAGTTGTGAATTTGAGAAATACTTGTGTTAAAGTTTGTGATTCCCATAGCATGCACGTATGGTGAACCGTTATGTGATGAAGTCGGAGCATGATTTATTTATTGATTGTCTTCCTTATGAGTGGCGGTCGGGGACGAGCGATGGTCTTTTCCTACCAATCTATCCTCCTAGGAGCATGCGTGTAATACTTTGCTTTGATAACTTACAGATTTTTGCAATAAGTATATGAGTTCTTTATGACTAATGTTGAGTCCATGGATTATACGCACCCTCCTTCCTTCCACCATTGCTAGCCTCTCTACTACCGCGCACTTTTTGCCGGTATCATACACCATAAACTTTCCTCAAAACAGCCACCATACCTACCTATCATGTCATTTCCATAGCCATTCCGAGATATATTGCCATGTAACTTTCCACCGTTCCGTTTATTATGACACGCTCCATCATTGTCATATTGCTTTGCATGATCATGTAGTTGGCATCGTATTTGTGGCAAGGCCATCGTTCATAATTCTTTCATACATGTCGCTCTTGATTCATTGCATATCTCGGTACACCGCCGGAGGCATTCATATAGAGTCATATTTTGTTCTAAGTATCGAGTTGTAATTGTTGAGTTGTAAGAAAATAAAAGTGTGATGATCTTCATTTTTAGAGCATTGTCCCAAGTGAGGAAAAGGATGATGGAGACTATGATTCCCCCACAAGTCGGGATGAGACTCCGGACGAAAAAAAAGGCCATAAAAAAAGAGAAGGCCCAAAAAATGAGAGAAAAAGAGATAAGGGACAATGTTACTATCCTTTACCACACTTGTGCTTCAAAGTAGCACCATGATCTTCATGATAGAGAGTCTCTCATTTTGTCACTTTCATATACTAGTGGGAATTTTCATTATAGAACTTGGCTTGTATATTCCAATGATGGGCTTCTCAAATGCCCTAGGTCTTCTGAGCAAGCGAGTTGGATGCACACCCACTTAGTTTCTTTTGTTGAGCTTTCATATACTTATAGCTCTAGTGCATCCGTTGCATGGCAATCCCTACTCACTCACATTGATATCTATTGATGTGCATCTCCATAGCCCGTTGATACGCCTAGTTCATGTGAGACTATCTTCTCCCTTTTTGTCTTCTCCACAACCACCATTCTATTCCACATATATTGCTATGTCCATGGCTCACGCTCATGTATTGCGTGAAGATTGAAAAAGTTTGAAAACGTCAAAAGTATGAAACAATTGCTTGGCTTGTCATCAGGGTTGTGCATGATTTAAATACTTTGTGTGGTGAAGATAGAGCATAGCCAGACTATATAATTTTGTAGGGATAACTTTCTTTGGCCATGTTATTTTCAGAAGACATAATTGCTTTGTTAGTATGCTTGAAATATTATTATTTTTATGTCAATATTAAACTTTTGTGTTGAATCTTCCGGATTTGAATATTCATACCACAATTAAGAAGAATTACATTGAAATTATGCCAAGTAGCACTCCGCATCAAAAATTCTGTTTTTTTATCATTTACCCACTCGAGGACGAACAGGAATTAAGATTGGGGATGCTTGATATGTCTCCAACATATCTATAATTTATGATTGCTCCATGCTATATTATATTCTGTTTTGGACATTATTGGGCTTTATTATTCACTTCTATATTATTTTTGGGACTAACCTACTAACCGGAGGCCCAGCCCAGAATTGCTGTTTTTTTCCTATTTCAGAGTTTCGCAGAAAAATAATATCAAACGGAGTCCAAACGGAATGAAACCTTTGGGAATGTGATTTTTGGAACGAACAAGATCCAGGAGACTTGGACCCTACGTCAGGAAACAAAAGAGGAGGCCATGAGGTAGGGGGGCGCTCCTACGCCCCCAGGGCACGCCCTCGACCCTCTTGGGCCCCCTGTTGCTCCACCGACGTACTCCTTCCTCCTATATATACCTACGTCCCCCCAAACGATTAGATACGGAGCCAAAAACCTAATTCCACCGCCGTAACCTTCTGTACCCACGAGATCCCATCTTGGGGCCTGTTCCGGAGCTCCATCGGAGGGGGCATCGATCACGGAGGGCTTCTACATCAACACCATAGCCTCTCCGATGAAGTGTGAGTAGTTTACCTCAGACCTTCGGGTCCATAGTTAGTATCTAGATGGCTTCTTCTCTCTTTTTGGATCTCAATACAATGTTCTCCCCCTCTCTCGTGGAGATCTATTCGATGTAATCTTCATTTTGCGGTGTGTTTGTTGAGATCGATGAATTGTGGGTTTATGATCAAGTTTATCTATGAACAATATTTGAATCTTCTGAATTCTTTTATGTATGATTGGTTATCTTTGCAAGTCTCTTCGAATTATCAGTTTGGTTTGGCCTACTAGATTGATCTTTCTTGCAATGGGAGAAGTGCTTAGCTTTGGGTTCAATCTTGCGGTGTCCTTTCCCAGTGACAGTAGGGGCAGCAAGGCACGATTGTTGCCATCGAGGATAACAAGATGGGGTTTTTATCATAGTGCATGAATTTATCCCTCTACATCATGTCATCTTGCTTAAGGCGTTATTGTGTTCTTATGAACTTAATACTCTAGATGCATGCTGGATAGCGGTCGATGTGTGGAGTAATAGTAGTAGATGCAGGCAGGAGTCGGTCTACTTGTCTTGGACGTGATGCCTATATACATGATCGTACCTAGATATTCTCATAACTATGCTCAATTCTGTCAATTGCTCAACAGTAATTTGTTCACCCGCCGTAAAATACTTATGCTCTCGGGAGAAGCCACTAGTGAAACCTATGGCCCCCGGGTCTATCTTCATCATATTAATCTTCCAACACTTAGTTATTTCCTTTGCTTTTTACTTTGCTTTTATTTTACTTTGCATCTTTATCATAAAAACACCAAAAATATTATCCTATCATATCTATCAGATCTCACTCTCGTAAGTGATCGTGAAGGGATTGACAACCCCTTATCGCGTTGGTTGCGAGGATTTATTTGTTTTGTGTAGGTGCGAGGGACTCGCGCGTAGCCTCCTACTAGATTGATACCTTGGTTCTAAAAAACTTAGGGAAATACTTACGCTACTTTGCTGCATCACCCTTTCCTCTTCAAGGGAAAACCAACGCAGTGCTCAAGAGGTAGCACCTACCCTCTCACCTTGGCTCAAAAGGTGTCGAACCGTTGAACATGAGGAGCGCTCACCCGAGAGCAAGATATGTGTTGAACTCGTGACCTGAATTAGCCCCAGAGCACGATCACCTTGACAAAAAGAGCACGCCGAGTTCAACCATGTCGCCAAAGATCTTGGACGGCAGAGCGCGGCGGGAAAGCCAACGAGCATAGCTGCAAGGTACGGGGCAGCAGGCCAACAAGATGAGAGAGAAGAAATTAGGCAGACACGTCGACCACTGGAGAGAAGAACCGAGAGCCCCCCGGCCAATGACGCATGACGACAGCCAAGAAGGGGAACCCTTTCCCCTTCTGCCAAAACAAAGATGGTGAACTGTTGTACAGAGCCACACACACCATTGATGGCCTGCAAGTGCATAGTGTTTAGTTGTAGCCTTTTCAAAGTAAGAGTATCGATCCCACAGGGAGCACAGGAATCAGACTTTTTCCTCTTGTAGTGAATTATGTATTTTTTATGCGTGTAGATAATTGTAGACTTAAAGCAAAGTGGGGGTGGTAATGATTTGTGATTGAGTAGTGGAACAAACTTTGAAGTAAATAACATAAAAGTAAATAAAGAACAATGCCTAGAGTGACTGATGGAACAGCAGAGGAGTAAGGCGTTCTTTTTGGGAAACATAATAGAAAACAAAAAAATCACCCTACAAACACCCACAGACAATATGAAGATGCATTATGCATATAGGGTTTGGATCAACAATCGTTACGGACTCCGGAGTGCAGCAGAAGTAGACGAGTTGGTGTAGATCATACTTGGAGTCCCGCAAACTGTTTATGATGAACACACGAACCGCCCTCAAACGATCCCTCGAAAGGAAAATTGAAAGCACGACGGCTTCACGATCCGGCAACGCTTCTGCGTCCAGAGCCAATTATCACTGTAGAATTAGAGGGAGGAGATTATAACCACATTGGGATTCTAATTACAGGGATTAGAGAAACTAGACAAAGCTCTAATTAGCCAACCAGGATCAACTAGAACTAGGGCTATATGAACTAGAGGAGGCTCCAGAACTTGTGTATCAAATAGGGCTAACACCTAAATGTATATATAGGTTAGAGGGGAGAGGAGGGGCTACCACCAAGGAGGGAAAGCCCTCCTTGGTGCATCGGCCAGGGGCTCCTCCTCCACTATGTTGGGTTCTACGATAGGGTGCGTCGACTGCAAATTAAAATTTTCCTACGCGCAGAACAACCAAGGTCATGCTACGGGAGATGGATCACAGATCGTTACCACTAGACGCACACTGCCGTGTAGCGGAAGAAGAGTTGGGGCAGCGCGACTGCGTGGATCGTCTCCTCCTTGTCCGATCTCCCTCGAATAGTCGGTCGGATCCCACCAACAGGTTCGTCGGAGCGGCGCATGTGCGCCACCTGTAACGATATCCGCGCGTGCAGGAGGAATTTCATGCGACGGACTGCTAGGTCCGATCACACAACCGGCGGCGAGTGGAGGTGGCTATTCCCAACACATGCAAAACCTAGTGACGGCGTCGAAGCGATCAAACGAATGAGTGTGCCGCACCCCCCACTTTATATAGGCGTCCGTCGCGGGCTCAACACTTGGGCCTCGCATGGATCCTAAAGCCCAAAGTCTGTTCGTCCTGGATCCGAGTCCAAGTAGGATCACACCTGATTCGTGGAGTCGGATCTGACCTCACATGTTCCTTCCCTTAAGCGCGCGACCCCTTAGGTTCAAGTCGGCTTGGTCGCAGGTCGGATCACCTCCGACCTGCTCGGTTGGTAGCGACCTCTAGCAAGGCGTGCCGATCACCAAGTAGACAATGAAGCCGGTTGGTGAGCCCGTACAACATGTCACACTTTTGTTCCCTTTACCACACGATATATGTTGTCGGGCTCAAGGCGAGCCTGTCATCCTTGTGCTAGCCCGACCTCTTTCTTGTTCCAGTGATGCCGACCACTAACCGGATTATCTCATAATCCCTGTCGCATGGCCATGCTTATCTTGGTCAGATCACACGAGGGGCCCAGAGTATATCTCTCTTGCTCGGAGGGGCAAATCCCATCTTGCTCGACCATGTCTCGCATCATGGGTCTGGACAAGCCCGAAACCTACCTTTGTAACTACCCAGTCACGGAGGAGCATTTGGTCAGCCTAAAGCAGGTATGTCACCATCCCGAGTACATACGCCAGCTCAGGTCTTAGGACATAGAACGCATGTTGTACTAGAGACTCACAGATGACATATCGCTGGGTCTCATAGTTGGGTCTGTCCGACTCAGACCTTATCTCAACTCGGATCCGACTATGTCGAATCCAACCAGATCCTTCCAAGTTCATATTATTCGGTTAGCATTCAATGCTCCATTGCTAGTGAGACCAAGCCATCGACCGTGTCATATGCTAGTCTAGTCAGCTGCGCGTCCACATAGCCCTTTCGACTAGGGACCTTTTAGGACAGTCATCATACATAGCATAGTCCCACAAACAAGTCACGTACTTGCTGTACACATCATTGATAATGTCCAAGGACTATCTTTATTCATAAACACATAGGAAATATCATCATACATGATTGCCTCTAGGGTATATCTCCAACACACTAGGATTCGCCCCTGCCCACAAGGAAAGGGGGGCGCCTCCTCCACTTGGGACCTTGTGGCCCAAGTTGCCTTCCTTCTCTTGGCCTTTTAAGTCTCGTTAATATTTAATTTAATGTAAAAGTCTTATAATAATTACTAGACCCTTTTATATATAATTTAACATCGCTAGAAACATTTTCCACCTATATATTAATAACCGAGACTACCCGGTACTGCGTGATAAACTGTGAAACCCTTCCGGTGACCCTGAAATGCTTCGCTTGCTGTCGGGACTATTTTGAATATTAATGAAACAATTTCACAAGTAAATCCTCGATACTCTCGTCCTAGTAACACTCGGCAAATCATGATTACCTTAAAATTGTGAACTCGTAGGTTCGGTAAATCATAGACATGAACAAAACCCCTTTGTCCATTGACAGATAGCGGAACCGTGGACGTCCATATCGATCCCTATGATTACAAAAATGACATTTTGAGTGAACCTTTGGTTATTATGTGATGTTCCCTTTGCTCCGTGATACTTTACAACACCTGGGGTGCATCGGTACCCTCCTGAGTCATGCACATGCTCACTATACTATTGATCCCATTGTCGGTATTGTTCTTCTTTCTGGTTGAACTATTCTAGCATCCTCGTAACGCAGTCACCTGTGTCTGGCTAGACTATGATGGATGTTATCACACCTAGAGGGTCTTAAGAATATCTCTCTAATACGACCCCAACGTATCTATAATTTTTTATTGTTCCATGTTATTATATTATCAATCTTGGACATTTTATATGCAATTTTATATAATTTTTTAAACTAACCTATTAACTCAGTGCCCAGTGCCAGTTCCTGTTTTCTGCATGTTTTTTTTTTAGAAAATCAATACCAAACAAAGTCCAAACACGATGAAACTTTACGGTGATTTTTTCTGGACCAAAAGAGACCCTAGAAGGTTCAGAAGGAGGTCAGAAGATACATGGGAGAGCCACAAGCTCACATGACATGCCCAAGGGGGCGCCACTTGAGCTTGTGGGCCTCATGTAGCTCCGTTTGACCTAATTCCACTTCTATAAATTCGCATAAATCCCAAACCAACAGAGAGCCACCCCAAGCAGTTTTTCCGCTGCCGGAAGCTTCTGTTCTTCCGCGATCCCATTTGGAGGCCTTTTCCGGTACTCTGCCGAAGGGGGAATCGATCACGGAGGGCTTCTACAACAACTTTGCTACCCTTCCGATGATGTGTGAGTAGTTCATCACAGACCTACAAGTCCATAGTGATTAGCTAGATGGATTCTTCTCTCTCTTTGATCTTCAATACAATGTTCTCCTCGGAGATTGATTTGATGTAATCTTCTTTTGTGGTCTGTTTGTTGGGATCTGATGAGTTGTGGGTTTATGATTGGAATATTCATTGAAAGAAATTGAGTCTTTTTTGAAGTTTATTATGCATGATTATTATAGCTTTATATTTCCCTCCGATCTATCCGTCTGGTTTGGTGAACTAGCACTACTGCAGGATGCTGCTAACATGACACTACGATCAGAGACCCTTCGAGAAACTGTGTGCGATGCAATAATCGCAAACGATGGTGTATGAAAACCGTCAAAAATGTATAAAACGTTTGCGATGATGGGTGCATCAAACACGGTTCAGATTTTAGTTGCGTGTGCGGTGAAGGGCATATGGTTTAGTTCAGTTAACTGTTTGCTATGAGGAGGAACAAAAGAAACGAGCAGCCAGATGAAGGCATGTGCGATACACAGCATACGGTTCACTCGGATGAACTGTTTGTGATTAGGCAACACAAAAGAAATGGGAAACCAGATGAAGGTGTGTGCGATGTACAGCATATAGTTCACTCGGATGAACTCTTTGTGATTAGGCAATACAAAAGAAACGGTTAGCCACATCAAGGTGTGTGCAATATACGCATGCGGTACGTTCACTCGGCCTTGTCGTCAGTGTGTGTGACCTCTGTGGCAACTGTTCGCTCCCCACTAGCCTCTTCTTCTACCGTGGCAACCGTCCACCGCCTCTTCGCCTTTCCCTCTCGATTTGGAACTACTGTCACAGGCTCTTCCTCTCTCCATTTGCCTTCACCCTTCCTTCTGCCATTGTTCGGTCATCTTCTCTATGGAGGGAACAGGCAAGAAATGACCCCGTTATTCTTGCCCCGATATGAAAGATGACATGGTGGAGGAACTCATTGATCGGTGCGACGTAAGGCGGTGGATCTGAGTTCGTGGTTCGTGGATGGCCGATATGGTTTTCTCCTCCAACGTCTTAGTCGGGTGGGGGTGCCAGATCTAAAGTTCGATGGCGTGTCTGGGGTGTTGCCCCGGTCTAATTCGTTCAATGGCAATGGTTTCACCTTTGGCGAGCCACCTTTGGAGGTCCGTGAAGCTGCACATCAGCGATGGAGCCGCTTCAAGCTCGGGGTGTGAAGGTGATCCGTCATTTTTTTCCTTTGGTGACTGTTGTGGTGGTGCCAAAGGCATGTGACGGGCGTTGGTGTCAAGCTCAAAGGATTTTTCGGTCTTGATTGTATTTTTACTTCTTGGCTGTGTTCATTTGTGCAAAGACTAGATTTCTGTTGTCTTTTCAGTTTTGTCAGGTCAGTGTATTTCGTGGTTTGTACTATGATTTTTATGATATAAATGAGACACATATTACCATGCAAAAAAAGTGATGTATTTTTACACAAAACATCCTCAATCTTTTTATTTGTGGAAAAAGTCAACCACTGAGACACATTTTTGAACAAAACACTCTCATATTTTTCTATTTACGAAAAAAAGGACCACAATACTATACATATATCCGAAAATTGACCAAAAAAGCGTGCGCGAGGACTCGAACCAGCCAAAAGTTTATTCAACACGAAATGGTGTAGCCACTAGGACATTCAGGTCAATATGGATAACGAGCATATACGTACACTTGACGACGATTCATGTGGATCTAAATTGGTCTGCGGATAATACGACCCATTGTGCGGGCGTTATTTTTAAAAAGATATTTATAAACCATAAGTAATAAAATTATTTTCAAATATTTGTGTATCAAAACATACAGTTAATGATTATTACATAAAAACATTTAATACAAACATGTGTATTATATATATACATACATATATATATATAATATGTAGTAAAATATAAGTAATAAAAACATTTAAGATATTTGTAAAACATAGGTAATAAAATTATGCTAAAAATTTACGTGTTAAAAATACTATACATGCAAACGATGATTAGTAAATAAAACATTTGAATATAAACATGTGTATTATATAAAAATATTTGGTAAATATGTACACTGATTTTTTATTAAATAAATATATCTAATGAATCCAAAAAATATACACTTGCAGCTTATATTTAAATTGTACAAAATGACGAACCCAAACATTTACTAAATATTGATGAATATTCACTTGTGTAAAAGTTTTACACATGACTTATATTCAAAAAAGTTGTATAACTTAAATATTAGTGAATATTCATTTCTGAGCTTGAGCTCATCGGCATCCTATGAACAATAAAATAAAAATAAAAAATTCCATTTTTTTTTGCATGGTAGATGTTTTAGTGCATGAGGTCTGTACCAAATTTTAGATCGTTCAGACATCTGCGTAGCTTTCATAAAAAACAAATTCGGTCCAAACAATACACGAACAATACACTTTTTCATAAACCCCAAATTTGTCTTTTTTGCTAAGAGCCTGGGAGCCCCTCAGATGTCGAAACAAGCTGAAATTTTGCACGAACCTCACGCTCTGAAACATCTTCCATGTAAACAAAGTTTCAGTTTTTTTAATCTTTCCAGTATTTTTTTATTTTACTATTCATGGTGGGTGTAAATGAGCTTGGGAGCCAAATCGCCCCTCTCAAATATTAGCCATGATTGAATATTCATATTAATAGTTTATATTTTAAGTTATGAATATTTTTAATTATACAAACATTGAGCTATACAAATGTGCGTATAATTATTGAAATGATTGTATAATTAAAATAATTTTTTAAAATTGTAATTTTGAAAACCAAATATGTAATGCGCACATTTATATAATAAACATGTTTATATATTTTAAAAAGTAGCGCAGGCAGAAGTGGATTTTCAGGTTATTGTCCAAAATAAGTGATGTTGTCGTTGTTTTCTTGCTGAGACAAGTTGAAAGATATCCACGCCTCCGTGATCAAGAACCAGGTCGCCGAATCTCCGGCGAGCGCGATGCAATCGAAGCTGCCGAACAGCATGCGCGAACTGATCGAGAACGCTCGCCTCGCCATGGCTCGCGCTGCCGCCGAAGAGTGGATGGTGGACATGGATTGGACTCACCCTGCCGCCGAAGAAGAGGCCAGCCGTCAGCGGGATATCGAGCGCAGCAGAGCGGAGGTCCGGCGAAAGGTGGAGCAGGTGGTGGACATGGTGCAATTCAACGACCCATACATTGATCCCTCCGACGTGACCAAGTTCCATGAGGAGCTTGTCCAAGCAAGACAAGAAGCATGGCGTGCTCAAGCTCAGCTCATCGAGATGGCTCGTCGACGGAACATGCATGAAGACGTTGCTCAAGTGATGCAGTTCCACGGATCTAACCAGTGATCGAATCAGAACAGTCTTGTTGCCGAGCAAAGCAGAGGAAGCAGAGTCTGCAAACTGCAGTGGTATTCTTACTTAGCTGAGAAAAGTAGAGTTTTGCATGTTTTTCAGTAGTTTTTAGAGAAAAGGCATACGCCCGACTTTATAAATAAAGCCATCAGGCAGAGTCATAACATAACCATCCAAACAACCACTCCGAACACAACATAGTTAAAGAGTGCAGGTACATGGCAACCAGCCAAATAAGGCCCGCAGGGCCGCAGAGATACCCAAAATAGCCGAAACTAAGCCATTCTTCTAGAAAGCCGCAGCAGAGAAGACGCCGTAGATCTCATCATAGATAGCATGTCGTCGAAGGCCTCTAGGTCCCCTCCCTAAGTCAATGATCTCCACTACTGCAAAAAAATATTGTCTTTAAATAAGCAACTGACAGGGTTAGCCGGGAAAGTGTGCTCAATAGTGAACTTGTTTCTCGTAGTCCAGAGCCCCCAATAGATCGCAGCCCAGCCCACCCAGAACAACCTTTTAGATCGCCCTGCTAAAGTGTTAACATAATGCCGCAAGTCCTCAAAAGAGGAGGGATTCCAATTAACATGAAGTCAAAGTCTAATACAGCTCCAGAAAAATTTAGCCAAAGAGCAGTGAAAGAATATATGCTCGGTGTTTTCAATAGCTCCACAAAGAGCGCATCTGTTAGATCCCGGCCCGTTCCTCTTCTTGATTTGATCAGCCGCAGGAAGTTTACGACGAAAAGCTTGCCAGAGAAAAAAAAATTATCTTAGGAGGAATACGGGCAGGCCAAATGTCCTTGTATTTAGCAGTACGGGCACCCGAGATAAGTTTGGAATAGGCTGATTTCACTGAAAAGCGCCCAGAAGCAGAGTGAGGCCAGCTAACCGAGTCATCTTCCTCCGAGAGCAAGGGGAAGCAGGCAGTAAGACGTTGTCAGTCATCCAACTCCACAGGAGAAAGAGGCCGTCAGAAGTCAAGAACCCAGCCCTGAGCCGAGAGCTCGAAGATAGAGATCTCGGGATCAGTGCAATAAGAAAACAAGGTCGGGTAAGCCACCGCTAGAGTGGAATCCCCTACCCACCAATCTAACCAAAAAAAGTAGACTTACCATTCCGAACTACAAATTTGATTAGGGATCGAAAAATAGGCCGAACTTTAACAAGCTGACGCCAAAACTGAGAGCCACCCGAATAAGAGGCGAACATTGGACTCGAGGGGAAGTACTTGGCTTTGAGGAAAGAAAGCCATAAGGGGCGCTCCTCGAGGAACATAATCTTCCACCACCATTTAATCATGAGGCATTTGTTCATAACCATAGTATTAATGATTCCTAAACCCCCCATGCTCTTAGGCCTGCAGATCAAATCCCACTTGACCATTCTATATTTGCGCTTATTATCAGAGGAGTTCCAATAAAAGTCACCCCTATGCTTATCGAAACCAGCATGAATCCCTCCAGACAGGAGATAGAAGCCCATTAGAAACATCGGGAGGGTGGAGAGGCACGCATTAGTAAGGGCAACCTTGCCCGCCTGGGAATTGTACCGGCCTCTCCACGGCAATACTCTATTACCAACCTTAGTCACTGTCGGGGCGAAATCTTTTGCCAAAAGTTTGAGAGGGGAAATTGGTAAGCCTAGGTATTTGAGAGGGTAAGATCCTAGAGAGCAATTCAGGAGGTGCGCCACTCTCTGAGCTTCCATATCAGGTACCCCAGTCACAATCACTTCGCTCTTAGAGAAGTTAATTTTAAGCCCCGAAAGCACTTCGAAACATAAGAGTATAAATTTCAGGTTCGTGAGGCAGGCCTCATTCAGTTCCACCATAATAATGGTATCGTCTGCATATTGAAGGTGGGTAATGCCATTGGGGATAAGGTGGGAGCTAACAGGCGAAATGCGCCCGGCAGCAGCCGCCCGAGAAAGGATATGAGACAGGGCATCCGCAACGAAGTTAAAGAGCAAAGGGGATGCCGGATCTCCTTGCCTTAGGCCCCTACCATTAGCAAAGAAGTTACTAGTCTGACCATTAACCACCACAGCCGTGTGCCCGCCCGTAACGAGCTGCATAAGACGATGGACCACCGCACCCTCGAAGCCCTTAGCAAGAAGAACCTGACGGAGGAAATTCCAGCTCACCGAATCGTAGGCCTTTTCGAAGTCAAGTTTAAGAACTACAGCCCGAGTGCCCTTGGTCCGCAGGTCATGAACAATCTCATGCAAGCAGAGAACCCCATCCAGTATGAATCTCCCCTTTATAAAAGCGGATTGGGAAGGACTAATGACACGGTGAGCGATCGGAGAAACCCTAGTGGCCAGACCCTTAGCCGGAATCTTCGCAAAGTTATTAATTAAAGCAATGGGCCTAAATTGGGAGATCAAGTTAGCGCCTTTGATCTTAGGAATGAGAGTGAGCACCGTGTAATTCAGTCTAGAAATGTCAACAGTTCCCAGCCAAAAACCTTGAATAATAGCCAAGATGAGGCCTTTTAGCTGAGGCCAAAATTGTCTAAAGAAGGGGATGGAAAAACCATCAGGCCCAAAGGCCGCATTGGAATTGGCATATCGAATCGCATCGAAAATCTCCTTTTCAGACGGGGGAATCAACAGACTTTCGTTTTCATCGCTCGAAACCTGTTCGAGGGAAGACCAGAAGGACGGCACCAACCTAAAACCCAAGTCTGGTTTACTAGATAGGAGGGTAGAGTAGAAGTGGACCACATGCCGCATGATCACCGATTGATCCGAGACCCTGACGCCCTCAACAAGGAGACTATCAATCAGGCATCTCCGACGACTATCAATGTTTTTCAGTAGTTAATGTGCATTATGATCACAATTGATCAATTAATGCAAGGGATTTGTTTTAGTATGTAAAGAATTGGATCTGAATCTGATGTATGCAAGCAGCACCAGATCTGCTTCTATTTTTTCAATCTGTTGTATGTTCCTTCCTAATAACAATTTTTTCATGAATAATGACAGGCACGCGATTCCACCAAGAAGATTACTTCTGTTCTTGAACTAATATTCTACTCCCCCTGTCCCATAATATAAGAACGTTTTTGACACAAGTGTAGTTTCAAAAACGTTCTTATATTATGGGACGGAGGGAGTAGATGAATGCTATTTTCCTTGAGAAGAACAGATATGCCTGGTCTAGAAAACTTTACACCACAACAATGCAAAATTTATTTGTCGCATCAAGAAGGCGCCAAAAAGCATGTTTACTGAACTCCTGAATCCTGATGCATACATGCATCATTGTTGCCAAATAGCTCATGTATACTTGTTGTCTGAATTTTGCAACTGCTGCAAATTTCGTTCCATACAATTGGTGCCAGTATCAAATCAAACTTCAGGTCACATTGCCAAAAAATAAATACTTGACAACAATGGTGCTTACTTCATTGAATATCTGAATCCACATATTCATTGACATAAATATGCTGAATAACGAGGGAACTACAAGGCCTGGTACATCATCTGAATTCACACTACACAACTTCATTCAAATTCAACTCAATTACAATGGAAAAAATTCACAACATTCACATGTGTTGCTGTTCCTCCTCTTCCTCTGCACCTTCAGCATCATCTGCAGCTTCTTGGTTTCCTCCTGAAGATAAATCACATGTGCCATTTTGACACGCTGATAAATGGAAAGATTAGCTCTGCTCTGTAACATGCTTTGTGTTGGATAATCAGCAACTGAATTCACAGGAGGGCCAAAGGCCAGTACATATACATGTGTGTGGTAAAGTGCAAGAGACCCCTTATATAATGGGGATAAACCGAAAAGGGCTATACACATCTAACACCCCCCTCAAACTCATGGTGGATCGACAACACCGAGTTTGGAGAGAAGAAACTATGCTGCGCTCGAGTCTGTGCCTTCGTGAAGAAGTCCGCCAACTGTAACTAAGAGGGCACATAGTGAAGAGCGAGAGTCGATCTGCTGCAGCAAAGACGCACAAAGTGGGCATCCACACCGATGTGCTTGGTGAGCTCATGCTTCACCGGATCACGCGCAATACTAATAGCACCAGTACTGTCTGACAATAAAGGAGTCGAGGTAGTAGCAAACACACCAAAATCCTCAAGTAGCCATCGTAACCAGATCACCTCAGCCGTCAGCACAGCCATGGCTCGCAACTCAGCCTCTGTACTCGAGCGAGAAACTACAGTCTGTTTCTTTGTCTTCCAGGCAATAAGAGAGCCACCAAGAAAGACACAATAAGCAGGCGGTGGCGTCGATCGGAGGATCACTAGCCTGTAGCATCGAGTAGGCCTGGAGCTCAAGAGAGCTGGAGCGGGGAAAGAAAAGGCGCTGAGAGATCGTGCCACGAAGATATCGTGGAACACGGAGGAGATGACTATAGTGGACAGAGGTGGGGCTGAAACGAACTGACTCAGAATGTGGACAGGATAGGAGATGTCAGGACGCGTAATAGCAAGATAGACAAGACTGCCAACAAGGTGACGATAGCGAGTGGGATTAGGGAGAGGGTCACCATCAGAGGCACAAAGCTGAACTTTGAGCTCCATGGGAGTTACAACAGTGCGCTCATCATCGAGAGCAGCGCGAGCAAGAAGATCCTGAATATATTTTTCTTGGGAGATGTAGAAGCCATCAGAGGTCGAGGAGATCTCAATCCCAAGAAAATAGCAAAGTGGACCAAGATCAGTCATGAGAAACTGGTCGCGAAGGCGAGCCTTAACAAAGGCAATGTAATCAGAGTCGTCACCAGTGATGATCATGTCATCAACATAGAGAAGGAGAAAAGTCCGACCACGAGGAGACGTGTGAACAAACAACGCGGGATCATGATTACTGGGCAAGAAACCAGCGGCAGTCACCACAGAGGCAAAGCGCTTAAACCAGGCGCGAGGGGCCTGTTTGAGACCATATAGGGAGCGGTGAAGTCTACAGACCATACCATCAGGAGCATAGTACCCCGATGGTGGCTGCATATAAACCTCCTCACGCAACTCACCATTGAGAAAAGCGTTCTGAACTTCAAGTTGAGAGATAGACCACTGACGAACAGAAGCCACAGCAAGAAGAGTGCGGACAATGGTCATGTGGGCCACAGGAGCGAACGTCTCATCATAATCGCGCCCCTGCTCCTGCTGAAAACCACGGCCACAAGACGAGCTTTGTAGCGCTCAAGAGAACCATCGGAGCGAGTCTTAATCTTGTAGACCCACTTGCAGGTGATGGGACGGACACCGGAAGGAAGGGGAACCAGATCCCATGTGCCAGAGCGCTCAAGAGCAGCAAGCTCTTCGGCCATCACAAGCTACCATTCAGGCTGAGTCATGGCAGTCCGATAGGAAGTGGGCTCAGCAATAACAGAGAGACCGTACCGATCAGGGGAGTAGCGATCAGGCGGGGGGCGAGGCCGAGCACGGAGGCTGTGAACTGGGGGAGGCGTGGGAGGTGCAACAGAGGTGGAAGGCTCGTCAGAGGAGACATCCTCAGTACGAGATCGACGAGTATAGTGGAGAGGAAACGGTGAGAGAGGGTGACGGACTAGAGATGAGGGTGGAGAGGTGGAGGAGGAGGATGGAGAAGACGGGGTCGGTGGTGAATGAGAAGGAATGAGAGGTGCCGGAGGAAGGGGTGACACAGGAGGCACGTAGTGGGGTGTATCGGGAAGGAGAAGGAAAGAAAGGTCGTCCACAGAGAAACTCGAGGAAGAAGAACGTGGGTAGTAAGAACGAGACTCGTCAAAAGTCACATCACTCGAGATGCGCAAGCGACGAACCACAGGATTCCAACATCGATAGCCCTTGTGCTCATCACTGTAGCCAAGAAAAACACACTCAACCGACTGAGCAGTCAGTTTGGTGCGTTCTCGGGGGACAAGGAGAACATAGCACACGCATCCAAACATACGAAGAGCTGAGTAGTCAGGAGAGCGACCAGTGAGACACTCCATAGGAATACCACCCTGAAGAGCAGTCGATGGCTGAATGTTGATGAGATAGGTGGATGCGGAAACAGCCTCAGCCCAAAAATGGGGTGGAAGGGAAGCAACAATCATCAGCGCACGAGCCGTCTCAAGCAAATGACGATGCTTGCGTTCGGCAACACGATTCTGAGCATGAGCACCAGGACATGAGAACTGGGCAAGAGTACCCTGTTCCGCTAGAAAACCACGCAACAACTGAGAGATATACTCCCCGGCGGAGTCAGCACGAAAAGTACGGATGAGCGTGGCAAACTAAGTGTGAACCATGGCAGCAAAATGTTTGTATATAGGGAGAACCTCGCTACGAGATTTCATGAAGTAGAGCCAAGTGTAGCAAAAGAAATCATCAATAAACAAAACATAGTAGCGATGACCACCTTTCGAATCAAAGGGAGCAGGACCCCAGACATCAGAATGGACTAAGTCAAAAGGACGCAGAGATACAGACTCACTAGTAGGATAAGGTAACTGAGTCTGTTTGCCAAGTCTGCAACCATTACAATGTAAGGAGACATCTCCAGATACAGACCCTAAGAAGCCCTGACGAACTAAAGAAGACAAGCGAGAGCCACAGATGTGACCAAGGCGATGATGCCACTGCTGGAATGACGCAGACGAAGAGGCAGCAAGAGCATGAGAGCTGGCAGAAGTAGTGGCAGCGGAAGGAACACAAAGCCAGTCAACCTCCCAAAGGCCCTCTGACTCACGGCGCCGGGGGCCAGCACCAACCAAAGCCTTGGTGCGACGATCCTGAATGGAGCAAGAGTCGGTATCAAGAATGACACGACAACCAGAATCAGTAAGTTGGGCAGCGGAAAAAAGATTCGTGGTAAGGCGAGGAACATGTGAAACACTCGGAACAGAAAAAGATGGAGTGGAAAGAATACCACGACTACCAACAGAAAGAGATGTGCCATCGGCAGTAAGAACATTAACATGCGAATCAAGAGGCCGGAGATAAGACAACGCGGAAGAATCAGAAGACATATGAAAGGAGGCTCCAGAATCCAAAACCCACGAAGATGTACCTGACTGGGTAGATGCCGGTGGTGGTGAGGAAGGGGATGCAGTCACAGCAGCAACGGAAGCAGTCGACGAGGAGCCTGAGGAAGCAAGAAGACGCTTGAGGCGAACAATGTCCTGGTCAGTGAGTGACGGAGTCGAGGAAGACACAGGAGTCCCATCGAGGAGGAGCGCCTGGTCTCGCTTCTTGGCGACAATCGACTGGGTGACCTGACCGGGAGCAATAACCACAGACGGTGTCACGGCGCGACGTGCCCTTCTCAGCATAAGGAGAACGGCTCACCCCCCGGAGGAGTAGGCAGGAGCGGCGGAGCAGTGAGGCGAGCAGACGACACAGGAGCCCGGGCGGCCAACACTGACGGAACCAAAAGCAACCCAGCAGAGCGAAGGCGGGTCTCCTCAGCACGAAGCTCGGCAAGTATCTCTGAGATAGGAACATGACCACGAGCAAGCATGTGCGCCCGTCGGGGCTCAAACTCAGACCGGAGACGAGATAAGAACTCATGAACCCTCTGAAACTCCAGATCAGACCGAGTAGTCTGACAGCAACGGCAGGTTCCACAAACAATTGTCCGAAGAGAGTCAAGCTGGCGCCAGATGGCAAAGCACTATGAATAGAACTCATCAACAGAAGAATCACCTTGCTGGAGGGCGTGCTCCTGACGCACGACAGAGAGGTAGAGAGCATCACCAAAGGGCTGATAGCGCTGACAGAGGTAAGACCATCGCTGCAACTGTGCCAAGTCCCATGAACTCTGAAGCAAACTGAGGGAGGACACTCGCAGTGAGAACAGCAGCAGCACGAGCATCATCATTGCACCACTGAGTGTAAGCAGACAGCTCATCACGGTACACAGAAAGAGCATCTGAATAAGCGGATACCTGCTGATCATAAGCATCAACCGCAACATCATCTAGGGCCTTGGCGGCATCCCGGTCAGCCTGAGAAGCATCAGCAGCAAGGACTGGCGGCACGGGTGGAATTAGGGCCACAGGCACAGCAGGACATGGCGGACAAGGGACCTCGCCAGACAGAACACCCCACAGAAGAATTCCACGCATATGGATGCGCATGAAGCCCACAAACTCAACATAGTTGGTGTCATCGAAGATCACCGAGCAGCGAGGAACAGCCACATAGCCCGAAGATGACATACTGAGATATCCCTTTCTCTCTCTCTTTTTTTTGAGTCAACGGGAACAGGAAGTCCCGGTCTGGATCGAAACGGAATCAAGCGCTCAATAGATCGAAGCCGCTTCGCTTCATGCTGGATGCCCTAAGCGCAAGACGCTCAAGATGTCCGCCGCCGACTCGGCGAGCAGAGGCCAGGGGCAGGCAGCAGGACCGACGGGAAGGAAGAAGCGGCCTGGCCGGTCGCGCCGCACGACCCGGCGCGAGAGGAGGAGCTCCCGAACGGGTAGAGGGGACGCACCCGAGACCAGCAGGAGCACGCTCGAGCCGGGGAAGGAGCCGCGCGGCCGTGGAACGGGCCGAGCCGAGGTCGAACGGGGCAGCAGCAAGTGGCGGATCCGGGCGGGATGGGTGCAGAGGCGGCGGCCTGAGCAGAGCAGCAGGCGGCGGCGGCGGCTTGAGGCAAGCTAGGGCGGGCCGGAATCGAGCCGGAGCGGCCGGAATCGAGCAGAAACAGCCGGAGGCGAGGGAGGCTAGAAGGAGGGAGCACGGAGTTGCAGCGTGCGAGGGGGAGAGGCTAGCCTAGTATCTGATACCATGTTGGGTAATCAGCAACTGAATTCACAGGATGGCCAAAGGCCAATACATATACATGTGTGTGGTAAAGTGCAAGAGACCCCTTATACAATGGGGATAAACCGAAAAGGGCTATACACATCTAACACTTTGTAGATCCTGGAGTGACCTATTCTTTTCCATCTTTGACCTCCTTTTAGCATAGCTTGCAACGTCAAGATGATGTAGACACAAAATAGTTCTGTTTCTGGTTGTCTGACTTGTAGCAGCTCTGAACTTCAGGGTTAATATTGATGTTTCTTACCCTAAATAGCACTTGCCATCGGCAGTAAAACGAACTATGCCAGTTAAAAAGATAGTATTATCATCTTGAATGGTCAAAACTTGGCCAGCGACACCATCCATCTTTTGCCTCCATTTGAACATCACCAGTCATCGGTCTTCAATTCTCAAGGCAAAACTTTCAGCTAGACATTCAGAATACTAGCCATCGCGGTCGGTGTGATGCTACTGACCATAGTTCCTACCCTATGATGGCCTGCACAGTGCACACTGCACGTCAAACTGGGGCTACCTTCTTTAAAGGCTACGGTATGGAGTACCTTCCATGTACAATGTGGGAGGTGATGAACAACACGGTCGAGGTTCAGAGCCTAGCACAATGGCCTAGTATGTGGCAAGATGGCCTAGTATGCAGGTCAGCTCGGGAGGCTGGAGGAGATCCATTTGGAGTTTTGGACCATACCGAAAAAAGCTTTCGCCCCGCTTTATATATAAAGCAATAACCCACAAGCATCCAGTACAACCATACGCTACGCCATCGCAACACACGCACACACCCAGGACGGGATACAAAGGCGCTGAGCGCAGCAACACTACTCCTAGCACTACCGCCCCGAAGATATGAAGCTACATATGACGAACCATGCGCTCCAAGGCGACGCCTTCAGGAAGGAAACGACGCCGGAGCGCCGCCACCGCCCGATCCAAGGATCAAAGTTTCCCCCGGAGCCGCATGATGGGCAATGAGAGCCGCGACGACGCCTTCAAGAAGGGAGCGATCTTCGCCGCCGCCGGTCCGTCCGAAGATAGAGCAAGTTTTCACCTCGGCCAACATTCACCGCCACCGAACGCCACACCCCGGCTACCACGCCGCCCACACGGCCATGATGAGCGGGCAGCACCAAGGCGCGGGCTTTGTCCAAGAGCACCGCGCCACCACCACCACCAGGGCCGCCGCCCCAGCATCCAAGACCTCAACACCACCTCACCCGTGACCCGGCGCACCCCAACGAAAGAGACGAGCGGAAAGGACCCACCTTTCGCGCCCCTGGGCAACCCCCAGCGTCGAGACCCAATAGGTCGGCCAGAATCGGCATCCACCAACCCATCCTGCTACCCCAAGCGCGAGATGAACTCGGTCCTGCAGTATCGTGCGCAAGACGAGCTCGGTCCTGCTGCATCGTGCGCGAGACGAGGTCGGTCCTGCTGCATCGTGCGCGAGACGAGCCCGGTCCTGCTGCATCGTGCGCGAGACGAGCTCAGTCCTGCTGCAACGTGCGCGAGACGAGCTCTGTCCTGCGGCATCGGGCGCGAGATGAGCGGTGGATCGCAGCTGGGAAAGGACCAGCCCTTTGATGGGAGTAGCGCCCGGGCGACGAGGAGATGGGGTGAAGGACGAGACGGCCCGAACGCAGACAAACCGACGCCGGAGGAGCCGGCCGTTGCCGCGGACAGATCCGTCGAGTCACCGTGAAGCCGCCACGACACCGGTAGGCCACCCAGACCTACCCATGTCCCCGCCCACGGCCGGAGCAGCAGCCACGCCCGCCGCTGCCCTACCCGCGCCGCCCGGGCGGGCTCAAGCGCCAAGCCGCTGCGCACGCACCACCGAGCAGGCGCCACCGCCGGCCCCAAAGCCAGATCCGGACGGATCCGCCCGAGACGGTCGCGCGCCACCTCCCGAGATGGGAGCACCGCAGCCGCCCGCAGCGCAGCAGCCCGAGGATCGCCGAGCACCGCCACAAAGAGCCACCCCCGCCACCCCACGAGATCGCCGCCGCACCGCTGGATTCCGCGGCGACCAGCACCGTCGCTCAAAGGGCCGCCAGCCAGCGCCCTCAGCGGACGGGAGGAGCCCCGCCGCCCGCCTCGCCGGGCTTTGCCCGACAAGCCTTGCAGCGCCAGCGGGGGGGGGAGCGAGCAGGGCCGAGGGGCACAGGGAGGACCCAGGCTGCAGCAAGGCCGCTGCCAGCTGGAGGGGAGGGGAGAGGGAAGGGGAGAGGGGAGGAGCGGGCGGGCGGGAGGCGCAGGCCTGGGCGGCCGGGCGGCGGGGGAGGGAACCCTAGGGAGGGGAGTCGGGCCGAGCTCTCGAGTTTTGGACCATAACAGCCATGCAAATATTCACTTTGGGCCTATAAAGCCAGGTGCCTACTTAGAGACCACCAAAAGCCATGGTCATAATACCGGATCAAGGTATACAAATCTGCACCCTCAAACTGTATGTAGGTCGAATACATACAGTGAAGTCACAGCAGTTACTTGGTACACTACAAACTGAGAATATGATCTATTAGTTGACACGAATCCGTGCCCCGAAGAGTGCAGCAGGACGATGATAATTATGTTTAAACAGAAGTTTCAAGTTCCTTGCATGTAAATTAGTACTCCTTTTGTTCCCTTTTATAAGAGGTTTGACACATTTCAGACACGCACAAAACAGTTCAAAGCGGACTGGCTAAAACGCCTTAAACAAAGAACGGAGGGAGCAGGATGCATGCATATTGATTACAAAAAACTACAGATATAATATTTTTTTAAAGGAAATGACAAAACCATAGATGCATATTTCAGAATCATAGTTATTAGAAGGGGAAGAAGGACATGGGGACTACTGAAATTCATATCGAGATTAACAAAACAAAAAAACACCTCAATTTCCCACATTTTTGGTCAAACATATAGGTGCTCAAATCAAAATGTCTAAAAGAGATCAACCGACGAAGAAAACCACCATTTTCTAAGAAGATACAATTATTCTCCTGTAAACAGTACTACTCCCTCCATTCACTTTTATAAGTCATTTCAGACAAGTGAAATTGAGCTATTTTGCACAATGTCTGAAACACAAAGCCTTATAAAAAGTGAACAGAGGGAGTACAAAAACATACACCAAACAAGTACTTATCAAACTTGTTTATGAACAACGGCGATGAGCCCGTTATCCAAAATAGAACCAACCATGACTTGAACACCGTTCCTTTGTCATCAGGACCCAATATCTCCACTCTCTCCTGTAAAGTATTGTCGAAGCGTCTCAACCCCCTGGACGGGAGCCCGCGTGCTTATATATTGATAGCGAGAGAAAACCTCTCGAGGAGATTACATAGCATACGGTTAGAGGACTAACCGGAAGAGTTTAGAGAAGATTGGGGAATAGAGATAGATGTAACTTAAACAGGAAAGGAAAACTATCTCTATCTACTAGAAGTGGCGCCCAAGAATAACTCTTGGCAGCCCACAATATTGGATGTTTAACACCCTCCCTTAATCTAAACTCCTCAAGTTGAGATTACGTTTAAACTCTTCAAACGGTCTTGTGGCCAAAGCTTTCGTGAAACCATCCGCAACTTGATCTCTTGAGGGTACAAAACGAATGTCCAGTTCCTTGTTGGCAACTCGTTCTCTAACAAAATGATAATCTATCTCAATATGTTTAGTTCTTGCATGAAACACAGGGTTAGCAGATAAGTATGTGGCACCAAGGTTGTCGCACCAAAGACAAGGAGTTTGTGTCTGATGAAGGCCAAGTTCCTTAAGAACAGCTTTCACCCAAATAACTTCTGATGTTGCATTTGCCAATGCCTTATACTCCGCCTCAGTACTTGACCTTGAAACTGTAGCCTGTTTCTTTGCACACCATGAGATCAAATTTGGACCAAGGAAAACTGCAAACCCTCCTGTTGACCGTCTGTCATCCAAACAGCCTGCCCAATCAGAGTCTGAAAAAGCACTCACAAGCGTGGATGAGGACTTGCTGAAGGTCAATCCAACACTCAAAGTGTGTTTCACATATCTCAATATACGTTTTGCTGCAGTCCAATGGGCAGTAGTGGGTGCATGAAGAAACTGGCAGACTTTATTGACTGAAAAAGCAATGTCAGGTCTAGTAAGGGTCAAATACTGTAGTGCACCTACCAAGCTTCGATAGTTGGTGCCATCCTCCTGACTCAAAGGTTCACCTTCAGTAAGAGAGAGTTTTTCTGAACTGGACAATGGTGTTGGTGAAGGTTTACAATTCTGCAACCCAACTCTCCTCAAAAGATCAGTTGCATATTTTTCCTGAGAAAGATGAAGACCACCTTCCTTGTTTTTCTTGACCTCAATACCAAGGAAGAAGTGCAAATCTCCTAGATCCTTGAGAGCAAATTCTGAATTCAAATCTGACAAAAGAGCTGTCACTGCTTCATTGGAAGAACTTGTAACAATGATATCATCAACATAAATAAGCACAAAGATTGATGTACGAGACTTGTTGAAGATGAACAGTGAAGTATCAGACTTTGAAGGAACAAAACCAAGTTGCTGCAATTTTGTACTTAAACGAGAGTACCATGCTCTAGGAGCTTGCTTCAGCCCATAGAGAGACTTGTCAAGCCTGCACACATGATACGGTTTGTTCTTGTCTTCAAACCCAGGAGGTTGCTTCATATATACTTCCTCTTCCAGAACACCATGAAGAAACGCATTCTGCACATCTAGCTGCCTGAGACTCCATCCTCTAGATACAGCAATAGACAATACAAGACGAATAGTAGCAGCTTTAACAACTGGACTGAAAGTATCCTCGTAGTCTATGCCATACCTTTGCTTGAAGCCCTTAGCAACAAGCCTAGCTTTATAACGATCTATTGTACCACCAGACTTTCGTTTTATGCGGAATACCCACTTGCAATCAATCACATTTTTACCTTGTCGTGAAGGAACCAAATGCCAAGTACGATTTTTCTGAAGAGCTTGAAATTCATCATCCATGGCTGCCTTCCACTTCGGATCAGCAAGAGCCTCAAGATGTGTGCGTGGTTCTCCTGTGGATGCAGCCAAACCAAATTTTGTTTTGTAATTTACAGGCTGAATAACACCTGCTTGGAGACGTGTGCGTGGCGGTGTAGCAGTTTGCGGCACAGAAGATCCAGTGACCGCAGGTGAAGAAGAATCAGCTGTAGGGCTCGGAATCGATCCCGAGAAGGCGGCTGCATCGGCCGTTGTAGCCTCCACGACCGCCGGATCGTCTGTGGCCGAACGAAGCACGGGAGATGAGGAAGGAGCCACAGAAGATCCCGGGGAAGCAGCAAGATCGGGGTCGGATCCCACACGGACGCACGCGCCGGGCGCAGTTGATAGGAGTGGACCCCGCCTGATGTAGACGCGGGGCTCAGGGGCAAACCGCGTTGGCCCAGCGCCGGAGGGGCCTGACGTGGCAGCGGACAAGTGGGTCGGGCCGGGTGGAGGCGAGCGCCCAGCCGCAGGTGGATGCGGGCCAGGCGTAGGGCGCGGGGCCGCTTGGCAGATCGGCAATCCCGAGGCCGATGTTGTCGGCCCTGGCGCGATCAGAGGCGCAGATCCCGAAGGCGATCGCACCGGATCGTCCGTGGCAGCTGCAGGACGTGTAGGAGCACCGTTTGCTGCCGTTTTTGCACCGTTTTCACCACTGTTGGCACCTGTAGCAGCACACTCAGATGCGGAATTAGAAGAATTAGTCGTAATTGAATCAATACAATCATCATTGCCCACACAATCAACTCCGGATAGATTAGAAGGGAGGAGAAGAATCTCCTTTCGTAGAAGGGCACCGGCATTGGGATGTAGTTTTTCAAAGGGAAACTGGGTTTCATCAAAGACAACATCGCGAGAAATATACACACGACCAGTTGGAATATCTAGACATTTGACACCCTTGTGTTGAGCACTATAGCCAAGAAAAACGCATTGTTGTGAGCGGAACATGAGTTTGCGAGCATTGTAGGGACGAAGATTAGGCCAACACGCACACCCAAAAACACGAAGTGTAGTATAATTAGGGGTGACTTGAAGAAGACGTTCAGTAGGAGTTTCATTGGCAATAGTGCGACTAGGCCACATGTTGATAAGATGGACAGCAGTAAGAAAAGCTTCATCCCAGAATTTCAAAGGCATGGAGGCCGCAGCTAGGAGAGCTAGGCCTACCTCAACAATGTGTCTATGTTTCCGTTCCGCGGAACCATTTTGCTGATGGGCGTGGGGGCAGGACACATGATGAGAAATACCTATCTTTTGAAAAAAAGAATTCAGCTTCTCATATTCCCCACCCCAATCAGATTGCACGGCAATGATTTTGCTATCAAACTTGCGTTCTACTAGAGCTTGGAAATTGTGTAAGACTTCAAAAACATCCGAGCGTTTTTTAAGAAGATAAATCCAGGTATACTTGCTAAAATCATCAACGAAGCTTACATAGTAAGAATGTCTACCAACCGAAGTGGGTGCAGGACCCCATACATCAGAAAAAATAAGTTGTAAAGGTTTGGTAGATATACTAGTGGAAACAGGGTACGGTAATTGATGACTTTTTGCTCTTTGACATGAATCACAAATAGTTTCTGAATCTCTCTCACCAACAACTGGAAGTTTATTTCTACTAAGAATTTGATGAACAGTGGAAAAAGACGGATGACCTAAACGACTGTGCCACCTTTCAGCGGAGAGTTTGATGGCACCATAGACTTGTTTATTAAACTTGCAGTATTGAGGAAGCAACGCATACAGCCCTTGAATACAGACACCCCTATGGAGAACTCTCTTCGTGGCCTGGTCCTTGATCAAAAAGAAATAGGGGTGAAATTCTAGAAAGACGTTATTATCAAGAGCAATGCGATGGACTGAAAGAAGAGTTTTGGAAGCATTAGGAACATGCAAAATTTCTTTTAGGACAAGATCTTTATGTGGGGTTTTGATAATTGATTGACCAATACGATTAATCTCCATACCTGCACCATTAGCGGCGGTGTAGATCTGATCGTGGCCACGATAATTGTCATGCATGGTCAGCTTCTCCAACTCTCCAGTAATGTGGTTTGTTGCACCCGTGTCCATGTACCAATTGGTATCGACACCATATGATCCTTCTGCTGCAGCTGCAATTTTCTTTTTCTGGGAGTTGTCATCGGCGTAGCGCCAATCACAGTCCTTAGCAATGTGGTTTGTTTTCTTACATATTTGGCACTTGCCTTCATAGCCCTCATAGCCTTGGAAGGGGCGCCGGTTGTTGTTGGAGGGGGGTCGTCGATTGTTGTTGCTGCCATTGTTGTTGGAGGAGTGATAGTAGCCGCTGCCACCACCACCCTGATAGCCGCCACCACCATTGTTATGGTGATAGCCGCCGCTGTAGCCTCCGCCACCACCATTGCTGTGGTAGCCGCCGCCACCACCACTCCCTTGGTAGCCACCACCACCACCATGAGGGCCACCGCCGCCACCAGAGTGGCCGCCGCTGCCAGGGCCTCCACGGGATCCGTTGCCAGGGCTGTTCTTCTGGTTGCGATAGCCACCTCTGCCTCCCTGCCTGCCTCGGGAAGCAGAGTTTGCTGAGGATTTGAACCCGCCTCCGTTGTTGCCGTGGTATAGTTCGACCCGCTGATCAAAATTGGCCACCAGAGAGAAAAGGAGATCGACCGTGATAGGCTCGGTGCGGACATCAAGCGCGGAGATAAGTGGCTGGTAATCCATATCAAGGCCGGCGACGATGAACGAGATGAGTTCCGGCTCTCCAAGAGGTCTGCCCGCCGCCGCGAGCTCGTCAGAGAGGGAACGCATATAGCCGAAGTATGTTGAGGCAGATTGTGTGCCCTTTTGGGCGTTGGTGAGGGCAGCACGAAGATTGTTGACGCGAGAGAGGGAGACCGCAGCAAACATGTTGGAGAGCTCCGTCCATATTGCATGCGAGGTCTCCAGCGAAGCCACCTGGACGAGGACCTCCTTGGAGAGGTTTCGGAGAAGGTAGGCAACGATTTGCTGATCCTGGACTAGCCAGGGGGCATAGGCAGGGTTTGGCATCTCCTGATCCTTGCCATCTTTATTCTTGGCGATGATTGTCTTGGGAGGCTCCGCTATGGTTTTGTCGACGTAGCCATACAAGCCGGCGCCCAGTATTTGGGATCGGGCTTGAGCTCGCCAAAGGACATAGTTCGTCCTGGTGAGAGGCTCGGAGATGTTGTAGTTTAGGCCGGAGGAGGAACAGCGGAGGAGGAGGACATGGCGGCGATGGAGTTGATCGATGAAGGTCGATGGGGATGATCGATGGAGGTAGATGAGCTAGATGCGATGGAAAAGGCCTGCTCTGTATACCATGTAAAGTATTGTCGAAGCGTCTCAACCCCCTGGACGGGAGCCCGCATGCTTATATATTGATAGCGAGAGAAAACCTCTCGAGGAGATTACATAGCGTACGGTTAGAGGACTAACCGGAAGAGTTTACAGAAGATTGGGGAATAGAGATAGATGTAACTTAAACAGGAAAGGAAAACTATCTCTATCTACTAGAAGTGGCGCCCAAGAATAACTCTTGGCAGCCCATAATATTGGATGTTTAACATCTCCAACTATGGTGTAAATCTAAATGTAACTTCGATGCACTTCTCTTTTATTCTCTTAACTTTCAGGTGTAGCTAGGAACAAAATTCATCACCTCAGACCTCAGTGCTAGGGGGAGAATCATTAATCCAAACTGAAATAGTCCAAACGCACAAATTCCTTGCAGCATCTGTTATGGATCATTTACATGAGTTGTATAAATTGGATAAAGTATAAACACCAATTCTCCACAGATATTGAATTGTGCAATTTAAAAGTCACTGCAATGAATTAACTTGCTAAGACTAAAAATGCCAACAATTTTTTTTTTCAATGTGATAACCCACCCAAGACATTGTTTTGAGCAGTCTTCTTACAAGGTCGCGCGTTGACATACCAGGATAAGACATCCATCATAGACAAATCACTGAATGTACTAATGTAACATTTCTGATACACCTAATGTGAAGAGGAAGATAGTCTATTAGAGCTATTCTAGAACTTGTATAAATCACAACAACATTTTTCCAGCTGCAGTTTCAATCAAAATGAAAAATGACTTCATTTTTTGTAAGCTTCCTAATTTTTGCTCACAGCTGAAAAGAAAAACTTCAAACCCAGAAGCCAACCCATTATGGATACGACAGGTTATAAAAATCAGGCACATCTACATGATTATTTGCATGATCTTACTTTTTCACACAAGTAGAATAATAATATCATATCCGTATACATCACTTGCAGCTACATGATAGGGTATAAAAACCATGTACTTCTACTTGCATGCAATCTACGAAGCACAAGGGAAATTTTTATCAAAGAGCGCAACTGATGAACAACTTTATGCCGCAGTTGCTCCTGCTGCTCTTGTTCTTCTTCCAGGTTCAACCACATGGCATATTAATAGCGGAATCATACTAGCAGCAACCCGGCATCATACGCAGGCATCAGAATGTTCAGAACTATTACAAAATGCCAATTAAAGATAACGTGCCAGCTGTTCTAATACTGAATTTCGTATTAATTGTTCCCCAGGTGTGAGTGAGTTTTGGCTTGTTAGGATCTCTAATACTGAATTTGGATGTTGAACTGGTTTCATGTTTAATGGAACTGGGCGTGGGCATTTTGTTCTAAGAAAAATTCAGATAACCTGAACCAAGGCCAAATATGCGGTTCCATAAATACAAATATCTAATTTTTATCATATAAAACTTAGATATAAAAACAGAGAAAAGTAACATAGTTTGAACTTTCAAGCACTATTCTACCATCAGCTTGCAACCACAGTACATTGTGTTGTTTTCAGAGAAATGGACTGGCTGGCTGGGATAGGGAGCAATCAACAGATTTTGGGCAGCTTGGCGCTGACTTAGGTTTTCTGGTATCGATTTCTGGTTCAAAGAGAGCAGCTAATCACAATTGTTTGTTCAGGCATCAATTAATGTTTCTTGGCATTTTGTCATGCCAAAAGGGCATTGCCTTCCCATGACCTTTAAAAGCTGGTTTTTATTCCATATGCGATATGTAACCTCTTGGCAATGAGTACTCCTTGACATTATACACTTGCCACCAAGTTCTGTTTAAGAGTTTGACTCTCTTCCTAGCTCTTTCATAGTCACTTAGTAAGGACGCAATTTCTGCTTGCTTCTGTAAAATGGCAGAGGATGGGTACACGAATCAGTTGGGAAAAACTATCTTTAGACATGAAACTGTACTCTAGTGAGCTCCAAAATGTAAAGAAAGACAGTCAGGTATAGTAGCAAAGGCAAATTTTGAGTAAGGATTATGGGCTTTTTACGGCTCAGGTAATGTGCATATTTGAGATATCAAGACCAGTTTTGTGGAGTGAAAATAAAATGTGTGTGTGGTACCAGTTACCAGACTGATTTTCCATCAGCTACATTGTAATCCAAACTCGTATAATGTTTCATGTTTTTCTGCTACTACTCTAGCCACTTCTTAGTGAAGTTTAGCCAGGTTTGCTCATGTTCAGTTATTCACATGTTCTTTTATAGGGACATAGGCACATTCAATTTGAGAATGAGAAATCATCAAACTTCAGCTTGACAAGCAGCAACCACAGAGCTCGGAGTTCAGATCTGTAGCTGCACACAGTACGAACACATCAGGATATCAAAATAAGTGTTGTTCAAGATAAAAAGAAATGTTCTGAATGCACAATGGTGGTTAAGATGTTAACTCTGAAAGTTAACAAGCAGGCATTCTTCTGATTTTGGCCCACTCTGATTCAGACATTCGTGCCAAAATTGATTCAGACATTCGTGCCAAAATTGATTCAGACATTCGTACCATCATGTTTAATCTTGCTCTTCTGGGCTTTATGCAAGGAGAAGTCATTTGTGCTTTCTCTAAGGCGTTGGAAAGATGGCAAGCAATTTGAATCCGAGTCTCCTGCCGCCAGTTTTAGCTATGCATGCCTGGGCCGACTCGGATTCAAAAACGAAAGTGCGCGTTTCCTGCGTCCCCGATTGCCTGCCTGGGCCGACTTCGACTCGCATTCAAATTGCTTCCCGCGTCTCTTCTTTCTTGCTCGTCCCGTCTCCCAAATTCCCGATCTATCTCACCTCAAACTCCACCGCATCCTCTTCCTCCCTCCCGTCCCGCCGCCGGATCCCTGCTCTCGCGATCGTTGTTTGATCGTTGCTCCCGCGACTCCGCGGCCGCGACCATGGCCGGCACCACGGTGCTGCCGCCGTCTCTGCTCCCGCGCCGTAGCGCCGCCGCCTCCGCCGACCTGCACTCCTGCTCCTCCCGCGTGCGCGTGAACCCCGCCTTGATGGCGAACCCCGCGGCTGCCAAGAAGCCAAAGCGCCCCGGATCCGTGCGCGGCGAGCAACCGCCGCCGGCGAAGCGCGTATGCGGTGCCTGCTCCGGGGGCGAGCTCCATGTCGCCGTCCCCGCCAACATCAAGAACGGCAGCAAGCTTCCGTCTCCCAGCAGCGGCAAGGATCCGCTCCACTCCTCCGCAATCAAGAACCAGGTCGCCGAATCTCCGGCTGCCGCGACGCGATCGAAGCCGCAGATGAGCATGCGCGAACTGATCGAGAAAGCTCGCCTCACCATGGTTCGCCTCGACAAGGCTCGCTCTGCCTCCAAAGAAGAGGCCAACCGTCGGCAGGAGATCGAGCGCAGCAGAGCAGAGGCCCGGCGAAAGGTGGAGCAGATGGCGGATACGGTGCAGTTCAACGACCCCTGGATCCATCACTCTGACGTGACCAAGTCCCCTGAGGAGCTGCTCAAAGCAAGATAGCACGCATGGCGTTATCAAGCTCACCTCCTCGAGATGGCTCGTCGACGGGACTTTGCTCAAGCGATGCAAATCCACGGATGATTGCAATCCACGGGTGATCGAAGTAGAGGAAGAAATCATCAGCAGTGCAAGCTTCTTGGTGCTAGTCTTACATCAGAGGAAACAAAGCAGAGGAAGCAGAGGAACCAATTCCTTTCTTGAGTCCGTGTGGGTGAGCCTTCGAGTTAAGCTAGTCCTTCCTAAACCATTCACACATGAGTTTCATTTAATCTTTGCATCTCTAGGTTCTGCACTTAATCACCAAGATTTCTAGTGTTCTTTCAATCCCTTTCAGTCATTAGTAATTTTACAAGCGTGTCAGCAGAGTCTCCATCTAGCTAGGCAGCAAAAACCTTGTTAAGATGTGTACGGCATAGTTACACTACATCCACACCTGGTCCTAAGTAAGGGTTTAAGTAAATAAAGGGCATTTTCAATAAATCAAAGTAAAGCAGATGAGCCTAAAAAGGAAGCTCATGTACTGCAATTCCGGCACGAGACAGAGCGTAAAACGCACTCGCCGCAAAATCCAAAACGCCCGTTTGCTACCCGGCTTGTAGCAGGAAAAAAGGAGTAGAATTGAACTTGTCGATACACACAATAATCATGTGAGCTGCCTAGCGTCTGGAGACTATGCTGACCCTCTTGTAAAATTAATCTTGGCTGACTTGGATTCTTAGGCATTGGCGTCGTGGTGAGTTAAAGTTGCAGTTTCTGACGAGTAGCATTGGTTGGTGAACTCTTGTGTGTATGTGTGAGTGAAGCTTTGAGCTAAGCAAGTCCTTGATGTACCGACTATCAAGTCATACCGTAATCAATTTTGGATATGAATGAGAAATTTGTTGGTCTGAATTTTGCAGAGCATTTGAGTAATCTTTTCGTATCTATTTATTCTTGTATGCTTCTGTGGCTTCTTAAAGCATTATGCTGCTCTAGTCGGAAAAGTGTGTGCTGAGGCACAGATCCAATGGATTCATCTTTGATTTCAGAATACTTCGTTTGACGGGACTTTGCTCAAGCGATGCAAATCCACGGATGACTGCAATCCACGGGTGATTGAAGCAGAGGAAGAGATCATCAGCAGTGCAGGCTTGTTGGTGGTAGTCTTGCTTAGCTGAGCAAAGCAGAGTCGCTAGTGTAGTCTTGGTTGCAAGTGTGTAGTATGAGTATTCCACTGGCATGTTTTTCAGTAGTGCAAGTGAGATTCATTAGTGTGCATTATGATCACATTTGGTCAAATAATGCAAGGGATTGTTCTATGTAAAAGCACTGGATCTGATGTGTGCAAGTAGCAGCAGATCTTCTTTCTATGTTTTCAATCTGTTGTAGTAGTATGTTTTTTATGTAAAAGCATTGGATGTGATGATCCCACCAAGATCACTTCTGTGCTTGAACTACTATTCCAGATGCCTTCTATTTTCCTGGAGAAGAACAAATATGTGTGCTCGGTCCAGAAAAGTTTACACCACAACAATGCAGAATATATTTGTCGCATCAGGAAGGCGCCAATAGCTCATGTGTAATTGCTGTCTGAATTTTGCAACTGCTGCAAATTTCGTTCAGAGCAATTGCCAGACCAGTTTCATGTCACACTGCAGAGAAAACCAATACTTGACGGCAATGGTGTTTACTTCACTTAATTAGCATATTCATTGACATGGATCCACTAAGTTAACGTAATTACAATGCATGATGCATCATCTGAATTCAAACTACACAGCTTCGTGCAAAATTAACTCATTAACTAAAATGAGAAACGTTGGCAACATCCACATGTATTGCAGTTCTTCCTCCTCTGTACCTTCAGTGTCATCCACAGCTTCTCGGCTTCCTCCTGAAGAGAAATCAGGCGTGCCCATTTTGACATGCTGGGAGATGACATGACCAAGGAGGAGAATAATCAATACTTCAAAAGTGGCACGGACGAGAAGAATAATTCCTTGAACAAAAGAGAAGGAGTTTACCCATGGTTTTTATCCATTGCATTTTGCCATGATTAATACTTCAAAACTTCCAGCAAGACTTTCAGAATACTAGCCATCGCGGAATTTGTTCCAAGAGACTGTTGTTTTTCAGAAAAAAAAAAGTTGACATCTCAACAACGCAGCATTTGTTTGTCGTATCAGGGGGCTGTGGGGCACCAAAAAGCTCATGCGCACTTGCTTTCTGAATTTTGCGACTGCTGCAATTTTTGTTCAATACAATTGGTGCCAATATCAGACAAATTTCATGTCACATTGAGAGAAAATCAATACTTGAACAATGGTGTTCACTTCATTGAATTCACATGTTCGGTGAGATATCCATTGGATTACAATGGAACTACAATGCCTGATACATCATCTGCATTCACAGTACACAACCTCGCTCAAATTCAACTCAATTACAATGGGAAACGTTGGCAACATTCACAAGTGTTGCAGTTCTTCCTCTTCCTCTATAATCCCGATTGAACGAGAGCAGCGGCCAACAACAACAAAGCCAACTGGGGCGGCCTCGGCAGAGAACCTGAGCAGCATCAACCAACTCAACCGAGCATCAACATGGCGCAACCCGGTGGTGCAGAGTAGAGCAGTAGAACAGGTGTAAATAATATAAGCAAATGGAAATTTGTTCACTCATAGTAAAATGTGTGCTGTGATTGGTCTTTAAAGTCTATAGATTTTTCTTATATTTTAAAAATATATTTCTGTTGTCTTTTTCGCTGGAATGTGGAAACTCAGAGATGCATTGACCTACACAGGCAATGGAACTGAAATTGTTTCACCTTGCATATGTAGGATTACTAGATTAGTAGTAGAAGTTTAAGGCCTCAATGTGTTTGGTTGCAGGACGAATGGTAAGAGTTTGACATCGTACCGTGTCTTCAAAGAGGAAAGGTGCCATTAGGCTGAGTTAAACATATTCTCTAGAAATGTTTAATGACCCTTGGAAGGCATACCGAATCTACAGACCTCATGTCAAGAAAGCATTGTTGAATTCTTTAATCTGATGACAAATACCATTGTACAAAGTGGATGTCTATTGGTTTTCTGGAGCCATTGTTCTTTCATAGAAACTGAACTCTGGGTACACAATAAGATTATATTGCTTCATGAAATTGTCTGCCATTCCTATCTGGACTGCATATTGAACACTGCAAATAATTTCATTGGATTGGAACCGTTTTAATTGAAATAGTTTGATGGGCGACCTGTAATAATTGGCTATATAACTGAAGCGTGTCTTATATAAACCGTAGTCATCACACTGCACAAACAGAAATGCAGGGATGGTTGGAATCTACTGCACAAACAGATACTGCACACAGAAAATTACAGCGACAGAATAGGAATGGGGGAACGCACTGATAAGTTTTAACAAAGCGCACAGGCACACAACAAGAGAGCAAAATATTGCTGAAGAATTCGAGGGTAAAATGCTGCGATTTCTATTCTATTCCCTCCGTTCCTAAATAATTGTCTTTCTAGAGATTTCAACAGGTGACTACATACGGAGCAAAATGAGTGAATCTACACTTTAAAACATGTCTACATACATCCGTATGTTGTAGTCTATTTGAGATGGCTAGAAAGACAAATATTTAGGAACGGTACTACATCCAAATACTGAACACTGAACAATAACAGCGAGATGCGGCAATTACAATGAAGACAATGAACACTGGACAACCATAGCTAGCTATGCTACGGATCTTGCTGGCGGCGAGACGTGGATTCGACCGGACCGGCGCGGGCTAGCCGCCGAAGCCGTAGAGGGTGCGGCCCTGGCGCTTGAGCGCGTAGACGACGTCCATGGCGGTGACGGTCTTGCGGCGGGCGTGCTCGGTGTAGGTGACGGCGTCGCGGATGACGTTTTCCAGGAAGATCTTGAGCACGCCGCGGGTCTCCTCGTAGATGAGCCCCGAGATGCGCTTCACGCCGCCCCTGCGAGCCAGACGGCGGATGGCCGGCTTCGTGATGCCCTGGATGTTGTCGCGCAGCACCTTCCGGTGGCGCTTGGCGCCGCCCTTGCCCAGCCCCTTCCCTCCCTTGCCGCGACCGGACATCTTCGACGACGCTTCTCTCTCCGACGACCTTCCCTTCGCTGGTGGCTTGGCGGTGGCTGTTGCGGCCGTGTGGTGTGGTCGATGGTGGTGGCTTGTGGGGGATTTATGGCTGCGAGGTTTCGGGGGGAGAAGAGGGGCGTGATCCGTGTGCTGCGAACGTGAACCGTCAGATGGGAGTGAGTGGGAGAAGAAGGGTGGCGCGGATCGGTGACATGGCAGGGCGCTGGGACTCGGCGGGAGGAGGTGTGTTTTACTTTGAGGTAATAATACCAGCGGTGCAAACTTGTCATTGATGTTCGTGCCTAAATTTGAAAAATACATCGAATTGGTTTTATAACTTGGCGGTATGATTCAAATCACGTCGTCCAGGTATGTAAGGCCAACTCCACCGCACGACCCCAAATCGTCCGGGTTCGTCCGTTTGGGGTAAAACGGACAAAACCAACGACCCAACGCGCAACCCCATCTTGCCTTTTTGTCCGTTTAGTGTCCACTTCGGCCCCATATCCAGAGCAAACTTGGGATGGATTTGAGGCAAAGTGGACAGCCGCGGACAGCCCGTCTGTGTCCTCGCGTCCGCACATGGCCCGCATGGCAGCCACTTGCCCCTGCTTTTGTCCCCTTCCCCTGTTGGGTAACGTAGTAATTTCAAAAAATTTCCTACGATCACGCAAGACCATGGGGATGGCATAGCAACGAGAGGGGAGAGTGTCCGTCCACGCACTCGTGAGACCAAAAGCGAAGCGTTATATCAACGCTGTTGATGTAGTCGACGTCTTCACGATCCGACCGATCCAAGCACCGCATACTCGGCACCTCCGAAGTTCTTAGCACACGTTCACTCGATGACGATCCCCGGCTTCGATCCAAAGAAAGCGTCGGGGAGGAGTTCCGTCGACGACGGCGTGGTGACGATCTTGATGTTCTATCGTCGCAGGCTTCGCCTAAGCACCGCAACAATATGACCGAGGTGGAATATGGTGGAAGGGGCACCGACACGGCTAAGGAACGATCATGAAGATCAACTTGTGTGTCCTAGGGTGCCCCCCCCGCCTGTATATAAAGGAGCAAGGGAGGGGCGGCCACCCTTGGGGCGCACCAAGGGAGGGAGTCCTCCTCCTAGTAGGAGTAGGACTCCCTTTCCTAGTCCTACTAGGAAGAGGAAGGGAAGGAAAGAGAGGAGAGGAGAGGAAAGGGGGCTGCGCCCCCTAGTCCTAGTCAGTCGGACTCCCCATGGAGGGCGCACCTCCTGGTGCAGCCCCTCTCTCCCTCTTGGCCCAATAAGGCCCATAACTTCCCGGGGTTCCAGTAACCCTCCCAAGACTCGGTTTTCTCCGAAACTTAGGAACCTTTCCTGTCCGAATATAACCATCCAATATATCAATCTTTATGTCTCGACCATTTCGAGACTCCTCGTCATGTCCGTGATCACATCCGGACTCGAACTCCTTGGTACATCAAAATACATAAACTCATAATATAACCGTCATTGAAACTTTAAGCGTGCAGGACCCTACGGTTCGAGAACCATGTAGACATGACCTAGAACCATTCTCATTCAATAACCAATAGCGGAACCTGGATGCCCATATTGGTTCCTACATATTCTACGAAGATCTTTATCGGTCAAACCGCATAACAACATACGTTGTTCCTTTGTCATCGGTATGTTACTTACCCGAGATTCGATCGTCGGTATCCAATACCTAGTTTAATCTCGTTACGGAAAGTCTCTTTACTCGCTCCGTAATACATCATCTCACAACTAACTCATTAGTTGCAATGCTTGCAAGGCTTATGCGATGTGTATTACCGAGAAGGCCAGAGATACCTCTCCGACAATCGGAGTGACAAATCTAATCTTGATTCATGCCAACTCAACATATACTTTCGGAGACACTTGTAGAGTACCTTTATAATCACCCGATTACGTTGTGACGTTTGGTAGCACACAAAGTGTTCCTCCGTAAACGGAGTTGCATAATCTCATAGTTGCAGGAACTTTGTATAAGTCATGAAGATAGCATAAGCAACATACTAAACGATCAAGTGCTAAGCTAATGAAATGGGTCATGTCAATCACATCATTCTCCTAATGATGTGATCCCATTAATCAAATGACAACACATGTCTATGGTTAGGAAACATAACCATCTTCGATTAATGAGCTAGTCTAGTAGAGGCATACTAGTGACTATCTGCTTGTCTATGTATTCACACATGTATTATGTTTAGGTTAATACAATTCTAGCATGAATAATAAACATTTATCATGATTTAAGGAAATAAATAATAACTTTATTATTGCCTCTAGGGCATATTTCCTTCATCCTCCCTCTCCTCTGTTGGACGCCGGAGCCGCTTTGCCCTGCAAGCAACGAAGCTCGGGCGAGGCCGGGCGAAGCGTGGCGTGGGAGGTGGCGTGGCGTGGCGGGCGAGGCCGAGGCGAGCAGGCGGAGCTCGGGCGAGGCGGGCGAGCAGGGCGGAGCTTCGAGACGAGGCCGGGCGAAGCGTGGCGTGGCGAAGCCGGGTCAAGACGCACTCGCCACCACCCACACGGATCCAGATCCATGGCGGCGCGGCGGCCTCAGCAGCATGGCGCAGAGGAGCCATGGCCGAGCACGCCGGCCAATTGTTGGACCGCGAAAGCGGGGCGGCAGACGGCCGTTGCCGGCGCGCGCCGACGGCGGCGACGCTGGCGGCTGGGGGCGCTGCCACCGCGACCACCGCAGTGAGGCGAAGCGCTGGCCGGGCCGCTGCGAAGCTGCCGCGGACGGGCGGTAGGCGCGGCGCTGCGGCGAAAGCCGCTTTTGACGAGGCAGGGCGGACGAAGCGAAGTGAGCGCGGGCGAAGCAGGCGCGAGAAAGACGGACGGAGGGCAGAGACGCGAGGCGCTGGCGGCGATTATTCGGCGCGCCGTGTCCGTGTCCCCATTGCCCCCGACGCTGTTTTGGCGGTTCTCCGGTGTTTACGCCGCCCCTACCGCCGGCGGCCACAGAGATCGATTGACGCTTGGCGAGTCGCTTGGCGCTGGCCGGGCTAGCCAGCCGGTGCGCAGTGAAGTGAGAGCGAACGCGCGGCCGGGCGCGGCGCGATAGGACACGGCTGCATGCGCATGCGAGCATCAGCGGCTTCATGCGCGGGACAATGGCCAGGTTTTGTTCTCTGTACATGTGCCCTTCAAGTGTTTGAAGAAATGACAGACTTGACAAAATCGGACAGCGTTTGGGATGAGTTCACTACGTTGGGTGCACGCATGACCGCCCGGACAAGAACATCCGTTTTGCTACCTATCGCTACCCCAAACGGACAAAACGGACGTCCGTTTGGGGTCTTGCAGTGGAGTTGGCCTAAGTTTTGTTGACTAGATATGCCAACGTGGGGCGGGGCCCACTTACAATGCCGAGACAAGATCAACTCACATGGAAAGAGCGTGTCTAAATGACCGCTAGGGGTTGGGGCGGCACCTTGTGCCGCCTCTTGAGAGGAAGCTGGGCGTTGCCAGGTTGGCAAACGTCCATTCCACTTGCTTTCTTACTATCTTGTAATACATGGACATAGCAAGTAAGAAGTTGCACTACAAATTTCAAAAGAGCTAAATAACTGACATTGAACACAAAGAGATTAGGGCGTGTGAAACAGAAAACACTTCATACTACTCATTAAGTAATGAATCAACATATACTGCAGTTATGCAATGGTAAGTTCAATTGTGACATGAAGTGCTACACCAAAACAATAAGAACATTCAATATTCAAGCCAAATGCTCAAATTGTAAAATCACCAAATGTCATCCAGTTCCACAGAGATCTTTGGCTACCAGTTCTTTGGCATTCTGAGACATCACAAATTGAACAAATAGGTAATCAGGGTTACATCCTTGAGTAAGAATAACTAATTAATGTTGCGGTTCCTTTACAAAATGTTGGTAGCAGCGCAGTGCATGAATTTAACTGTACCATATGGAAATGAAATGCCGTCAGTTCATATCATATTGATGCAATAACGATGTATGTAAAATAACCAACACCACATCCTTCCTGTGAGTGTGTAAACAAATTCGTAAAATTAAGGTAGGTCCTTTTGATTCAGTTTTGTAAAAGTTTGGAATGAAACATGTGGATGCATGGCATGATCATGCTTGAACAATTGCATTACAGATTTTGTCGTCAGAATAAAATGTTGACTGAAATTAGGTGGAAAAGAAGATCCAAATAGAAAAGGCCACGCTTGGTGAATTGTGAAATGTAAATAATGAGAGTTGGAAGTAAAGGAACGATAGTACAAATAGAAATTAGGTTGTAGATATGAAGATTATCATATAGTCCAGTGGATGAAAAACAAATCTTGTTCAGTTAGAAAAAAAATCACACACTCAATGACAAGTATTGAAAGTATTCAGTAAATAAGTATCTGCCTGGTAGTGCGTAATGAAATATTCACATGATATTTTATAATTGGTTGATGGATCAGATTAGTTTCTGCTGGCAGCACTGGAAATTATGAAGAGCCTGATTACTAAAAAACAGCATAGTTTGAAGAAATGCAGTCCTGTGGTAAGAGAAAATAGTCAGCATTGCAGTGTATGAATTTATCTGTAACATAAAGAGGAACATATGGTGCAGTGGTTGAAAATGAAATTCTCCGAGTTCCAACTTTCATGTCATTGTCAAAACAGATTCTTAAACAAAGGTAATCTGTTTTGATTCAGTTTTGTAAAAGCATTGAGTGGAGCATAGTTACGTAGAAGATAGTCATGCTAGAACAGTCTCAGCATAAATTGTGTGGTGAGAATAAAGTGGTAAGTGAAGCCAGACGGAAAAGCAAATGTAAACATAATAAGAATGCAGCAACTGAGATGTTGAATGTAAACAATGGAACTTCGGTCATGTGACTGTTCGAATATGTTAAGTTGATCCCTTTGTCTTTGTTAGACCCGTTCTTTCAAAATTCTATAGTGAACAGGAAGCTAGCTTCACAAATTTAGTAGCAAACTTGCACAAAAAAGACCAAATGGTTAGCAAACCTATCGGTCATCCTGGACCTAGTTTAGTAAGAGAGAACATTTAGCAAAAAAAAGGAAGCTTGCAATGAGCATGCAATTTGTGGCACTGAATAATTCAGAAAAGCATGATGCATGTGTTCAGATGGTTATTGAAAAAGGATGTCACATTGTTCCAACGCAGCATGTAGTGATACATAAACATAGTAGATGTTATCTGCATTCATTGGTTCAGATCACATGGCTCAACAAGATGGTGCTGCAAAAGCATGTTATTTTTGAGAAATTAGCACCAAAGCTGCAGTGCAAAAAAAAACATCAAATTGTTAGCAAACCTACCATCTGCCCTGAAGCTAGTTTGCAGGTACTCTAACAACATAACCAAAAGCGCCCAGTAATGACCAAAAAAAATGACATCTTAGCATTCAAACATCACACCATCGATAGGTAGAAATACAAACAGTATATCTGTAATAGTAGATGTTTCCAATGACAAACTGAATCATTTTCCTCCTCTTCTTCAATTTTCCTGTAGTTTCACTTAATTTTCATTGTCTAATTAATCATCGAGGGAACACGAGATTTTGAGTCTCGCGTGTCTACCATTTCACCATCAAGGCATCTTGAAAGTGAATCGTATTCCATGAATATGATATCTATCTAATGTGATATATGGAATATATGACAAAGGTGGAGTCTTGGAGTATTTCGATCGATCGGTCATATAGGCCTGAGTCAGACATCAAATAGCTTCGATTTGCATTATCCGTAGGACACCTTATATGTATCAAAATCGATATCAAAATCAAAAAGATGAAAGATGTACAATCCAATTTCTCGATTCAATAGAGACAATTATGAACAACTCAACACTAAATTTTAATGCCAACAACCTTCCACAAAGCAGATAGAAGGTAATACAACTCTTCTATAGATAAAGACAATATGGATGCCGATAGACTATTAACTATAACTTCACCATGCACGAAGTGTTGGTAGCACAACCATAGTTATGTATGCTTTCTCTAAGAAATTAACCTTGCGAAGTTCCAGAAACACCATGTACATTTGATCCAAATACATGGCACAATGTTTTCACCTGATACATGATGGAATAATCCCATTAAGAAAGCAGTTCAAGACGTTCTACCCAATTAGACCTTATTCTGGATGCTAATTACCATAGACTCTGATTCCTTCTTGAGTGTCAGAAATAAATTACAACAAGTAACACCAGCAGCCAGCTTTTCAAGATCATGCATATTTTTTTAAGAAGAAAACATAGCAAGAATGTTGTATTCATCACCTTGATGGAGCAAATTTTGGTTGACTGCTGCAACATCCGGTTGATTAATTTCTCCATGTATGTCATTACTCCGCAAGTGCATCTAAATCTGTATGATAGCAAAACAGTAATATCAACAGGAGAACATAGTACTTCCATGTAAAGAACCATATAGAAAGGTATAAAATAGGAGTTTGAAGAAAATATATGCTGAAAACATCGCAAAAAATGACCAGAAACTGGACATTAGACATTAGTACAGATTAGGCATGTGCGTGTGTGTATCTGTCAATAACATCTTACAGTAAATGAAAACCTGGCAGGCAAACATGAGCTTAGCAAGCGAAGATTAGGCAAACCAAAATCAAGGAATTTTTAATCTGGAAACTATCAAGTTCGTACATTTGTTTTAATAGGAACATCCACATTGATGTGGCCATGGACCAAAAAGAAAGGCATAAATCATGAGCTATATTTAGGAACGATGCTAAGGCATAGACTAATCAACATCACATCGGAACAGAATTTCTTCGAGCAGCCCACGCTGCTCCTGCCGAGGGAGATGAGGCGTTTTGGGAGTTAAATCACGAGACCCCTTAAATGAAAAATAGCAGTGGAACAAAGAGCAGCCATGCCAATAAACTAATAATAAATTCTGTGATACATCCGAGAAACACGGGACTGCAGCACAGATTAGAATCTAATTTAAACAAGAGTAGATCTACAACATATTTTCAATCATAAGGTGCCATCCCAACTTAATTCAAGACATCCATTCCTAAGGATCTAATTTGAGAATCGGACATAGAACAAATCTGAGGAACAAGGGACTACGACATGCCAACAACAGAGAATAAACATGCAGATATGAACAAATAATAAATCTGTAATTAATCTCAGAGACAAGGCACTGCATGACGAATTCTACAACAGCCACATCTGATTATTCAGAACAAATCATATCACATCGTGCGCGTAAGAACAGAACAGGGACCGCACGCAACCACGGAGATCTCATCTAACAGACGATGCACGGTACACAGCGAGTCGAGAGGAAGGGAGGGATGGACGGGGACGCACGTACTGAAGACGGTGTTTGTGGGGTTCATGGCGACCTGGTTCTTGGCGGCGGCGCCGATGAGGCGCTCGGTGTCGGTGAAGTTGACGTAGGAGGGCGTGGTGCGGTTGCCCTGGTCGTTGGCGATGATCTCGACTCGGTCATGCTGCCAGACGCCGACGCGGGAGTAGGTCGTCCCGAGGTCGATGCCGATCGCCGGCCCCTCGCCCTTGGCCATCTCCGCCTCCTCTCCTCTCCTGGGAATCGCTCGCTCGCTTTTGGGGTTCGCCGGAAGACGAGAATGGCGGCGCTCTCTGTGTTTTGCCTGGTGCGATTTGCTTTGCCTCTCTTTGATTTCGATTTCGAACGGGAGTGGGGAGGGAGGGGGTAGGAGAAAAATCAGGGGGGCTACAGGGGTGTGGGTACCTGGGGAGGCCAAGTACGGCGAGGCTGGTTGCCGGCGGCAAGATCCTCTCCCCTGACAGCATCGTGTCGACTGGGTATGCCGCCACCCAGTCTGCCCGCCCTCTTTCGCAAGGTCACCCTGCATCTCCTCTTGCCCACCTTCTCCAGTAGCCCGCCCTAGAATCCTAGATCCCCCACATCACACGACCAGTTGATCTGGGCAGAGCCTCCATCGTCAACGGGATCGTTGCCGCACAACATGTCGAGGAGAGGGATGGGGGCGAGCAAGGGAGGAGCTGCGGCGTAGAAGCCGAGGAGTGAAAGATATGTCACGCACAAGATGCGACCCTATACTAAAGGAACTCAAAGGTCCCACTAGGATAAGCGCGTCTTCAAGACGCCTGAAAGTGGATATGATTACATCAACATTACATAATAGTGGGGATACATCCAAGACATACAATGTCACATGAATACAACAATACATCATATACAAGATCAACATCCGGCTACGGATGAAACGTAAACAAAAACTCAAACGACATCCATCTCGCTAGCCAGCCGCCGACACGGAACCTATCCCGATCGAAGAAGCGAAGAAGAACTACAAAACAAGTAAACATCGTTCTCGCCATGAGCATCACATAACCTGTACCTGCAATCGTTGTTGTAGTAATCTGTGAGCCACGAGGACTCAAAGAATCCCATTACCATGGGTATCAAGACTAGCAAAGTCGAATGGGAAAGGAAGGGTAAAGTGGTGAGGTTGCAGCAGCGACTAAGCATATATGGTGGCTAACATACGCAAACAAGAGTGAGAAGAGAAGCAAAGAAACGGTCGTCAACTAATAATGATCAAGAAGTGATCCTGAACTCCTACTTACGTCAAACATAACCCAAAACCGTGTTCACTTCCCGGACTCCGCTGAGAAGAGACCATCATGGCTACACACGCGGTTGATGCGTTTTAATTCGGATCTGGTGTCAAGTTATCTACAACCGGACATTAACAAATTCCCATCTGCCCATAACCACGGGCACGGCTTTCCAAAGTTTATACCCTGCAGGGGTCTCCCAACTTAGCCCATGATAAGCTCTCGCGATCAACGAACGATATTCCTTCTCCCGGGAAGACCCGATCAGTCTCGGAGTCCCGGTTTACAAGACATTTCGACAATGGTAAAACAAGACCAGCAAGACCTCCGCGTCCGACACCTCGATAGTAGCCGCGTATCTCGCCTCGAGCCACGACCGGATGAGCAATCCGTACAACTAAAACCAGGCCTCGAGTTTCCCAGGAGGCGCTGCAAGGACTCTAGTTCGGACCAACACTTAGATAAGCATTGGCAGGGGTGCTAAAATAAAGATGACCCTTGGGTTAATTACTCCCAAGGAAAGGTATAGGTGGTAGGCAAATGGTAAAACCAATGTTGGGCCTTGCTGGAGGAGTTTTATTCAAAGCAAACTTTCAAGGGGGTCCCATAAATCAACCAACCGCGTTAGGGACGCAAAATCCGGGAACATAATACCGATATGACGGAAACTAGGGCGGCAAGAGTGGAACAAAACACCAGGCATAAGGCCGAGCCTTCCACCCTTTACCAAGTATATAGATGCATTAATTAAATAGGAGATATTGTGATATCCCAACATAAAACATAATCCAACATGGAGCAATCTTCATCTTCACCTGCAACTAGCAACGCTATAAGAGGGGCTGAGCAAAAGCGGTAACATAGCCAAACAATGGTTTGCTAGGAAGGGTGACAAGGTTAAAGGTTCATGGCAATTTGGGAGGCTTGATAAGCAAGTGGTAGGTAACGCAGCATAGCGATGGAGCTAAGCAACTAGCATAGCAATGATAGTAATGAGATCCAAGGTGACGGTCATCTTGCCTGAAATCCCGCAAGGAAGAAGAACGAGTCCATGAATAAGATGAAGCCACGAAGACGAATCAAGCGTAGACGAACGAATCCTCACGATCGCAACGAAAACGGGAACTATCGAGAGAAGCACACAACATGGTAAACACACCGCACATAGACAAGACATGATGCACAACAATCATGATGCATGACAAGGCTACATGAAGCTACTCATGGCAAGAGATGATGCAAACAAGAGCAACACATCAAGACAAGTTTAAATGAGGCCGGAAACAACATATAACAATTCCGGTAAGTCCTCATATGCAAATTTCGAAATTGGTCCAGATCTGAATAAACCTTATGTTCAAGTTGTTAACAGCAAGTTAAGATGCACCAAGATGATCTACACGAGATTCTAATCAAGTTACATATAAAGTTCATTAGATTTGGAGCTACGGCCTGGAAGATATGAGCAAAACAAGTTAAACATGGCATTGATGCAAAATGCATACAAACATCAAGCAAACACCTCAAAACAAGGATGCAACATGATAATATGAAACTATATGCAAAATTAAGCAAGTTTCATATAGAGCACACTCAAAACGGAGCAACGGTTCAACACACACACTATACAAATTATAGCAACAATCTGTCTAAAACAGCAACTAGGCATATTGCAAGCATCAAAACAACATGCTACAACACCACAACATGAAAACAAAAGACATTGACATTATGTACAGGTAATGCATAACAAAACATGAACACTGAGCTATCTCCGGAAATCAATAGAACATGCTCAAACACACATGACAAGATTCCAAATAATAACAGTTTCAAACTTTGCAGAAATAACATCAGGTTGCAATGTTTAGAGCTATCAAACAACATGTTACAGGAACTTATAATGGCAAACAAAGGCTTTGCATGAACCTACTAAATGCATAGAACAAAAGTCCTTTACTGACCATGAGCCAAAAAGGATCAGAAGATATGATGGCACCCAGGTAAACATGTCAAGTTATATGACAGATTCATACATGGCAGGAACAACAATAATTAGGCATGTTGGTGAGCTTGTACCACTCACCACAGAGAGCCATACATGGCATTACAAGGTAACCAACAGTAAGAAGACATGTTTATGAATCTAAGAATGGCAAGAGCAAGTCCATAGGTTGCATGGATCACTAACAACAATCATGGCAACAACTGAACTTAATGTTAACAGGCTGACAGCAACATTATTTAGCAACTTTGTAGCAAGTTTACAACAAGCTACAGTAAGCTATAAATGCAACCACGGGCATGGATGGATAGAGCATGACATGTATAACAAAAGATCCTTAGTGAACATCTCCAGATTATGCATAGAATGACTTGTAGCAGCAGGTTTACATAGCATCATAATATAGCAGAATCAACCTAGCAAAACAGCAAGAGCAAGAACCCTACTTAACAAGCTTGATGCTCTCACTACACAACTCACAAAAATACATGGATGGCACACCTATAAAGATGGCATGGAATAGTTCAAAACACATGTGGACATCAACCTCATAGGATTCACACATCAAATGCAACAAAAATGACAAATCACCAAGTTATAACAGTTTCAGCAGATTAACATCATATAGCACTCTTGCAACGATTATTCGGGCATCCATATGAACTCAAAAGAACATGGTGCAATGGAACGAAATGTAGAGAATCTCACAGCGAACATTTTGATATATTATATGCATAAAATGGAACTACGGATGCAGAGTTATGATGTGATGAACAGGTGCACAAAATGCTGAAAATCTGGGACTTGGCAGTTTTCTGAAAAAAAAAACAGATGAGCGCTATGTAACTAAAACACGCATGGGCGAGGGATAGGGCTGGTCAGGGGCTCACCTAGTGGGCTTCGGCCCAGGAAGGAGGGAGGCAGGCCGGGCGAGGGGAAGCTGGGCCGGCCTTGCTTGCGGGGCCCACGAGGGGAGGCCGGGCCACGAGGCCGGCGGCGCCTGCGTCGTCCTCGCGCTCACGCGAGGAGGCAGGGGAGGTCGATGGCGCGAAGAAACCCCGCGAGGGCGGCGTGCCGGCAACGGAGAAGGTCGGGAACGGGGCGGATCCGGCCGCCTGGGCACCGGATCTGGCCGGAGCGAGGCCGGACGGCGGCGATGTCGTCGGAGCTCGAGGCGGCGGAGCTCTCATCGGGAGAGAGAACCGGTCGAGGGAGAGAAAGAGAGGAAGAGGGCGGCGGGGCGGCGACCGCAGGCGGCGCGGGTGCTCCGGGCGACGGAGCTCGCCGCGGAGGCGGGTCACGAGATCGGGGTCGAGGCTCCTCCTCGATCCAGATCGGGAGCGCGCGCGGCGCGACAGGTGGGAGCGGCGGAGGCGGCTCAGGCCTGATTCGGCCCACGATGGGCTGGATCTGGGCCTTGGAGGGCCCGACGGCGGGGAGGCGGCTGAGGAGGCAGGTGGCGCATGGGGGTTGGCTGGCGCGGGCGCTAGGGCGACGTGGCGGCGCCTCATTGGCCGTGGCGATGTGGCGGCGGCGGCGCCAAGTGGCGGGCAGGGGCGGCGGCGCCAGATCCGAGGTGGGAGGTGGCGGCTGCGGGGATCCCGAGGGTGAGGGTAGATGGTCAGGTTTAGGCCAAAAATGGACGTTGGGGGTGTCCATTTATAGGTAGGAGGGCTAGGTTAGGGGAAAATGGGGGCTTTTGAAGCCCTCCGATCGCGATCCGATGGATCCGATCGAGGGGGAGGTTAGGCGGGCTTGGGAGAGGTTGGTGGGCTGTGAAGAGGAGCTGGGCTGAGAGAAGAGAAGAGAAGTTGCAGCCCGGCGGCAGTTTGGAGATCAAACGCGTCGATTTAATATACCGACTATATTGCGGTTATATATTTAACGGTTGGGCAGTCAAACGAACTCCGAACGCGACGAAATTTGGCAGGCGGCCTGTCTACACTATAATAAGACCGCACGCCAACACTCACCCCATTCCGAGAACATTTTTATGCCACTTATAAAAATAATATTCGGAGGTGCCGCGGGTGCGTGTGAGTGTGTCTGGACTCTGAACGGACAACGGAGAGAACCGGCGGAACCCGAACGGATGCAAGTTTTGAAAAACATGCAGATGAAATGCAGATGCTGACATGGCAAAATGCAACATGCAAGCACAAGACATGGAAATGACGGCGAATAACTGGCAGACACCTGGCGCATTGGGTCCGGGGCGTTACAACACTCCTCCACTAACAAGAGATCTCGTCCCGAGATCTTAGGACCGAGACGGAAGGGAAAAGGGATGAGGTGAAACAAGAACTCAAGAGAAGTAGCAAAGAATCGAGAGCACTCGATAAGAAGAGAGGAACAACGAGAATGATGAGAATCGAAAACTCACGGAATCAGATAGACTCTGAAACCACTCCGGTTAGACAAGGCAGATAAGAATACGCACGAAAGAATTTGGACAGCACTCCGGCTGAAAATGGAAGGAATAGAACACGAGCTTCACCCAAAGAGATGGCACTTGACGAGATGACCAATGCAATGCCTCCGGAAGAATTGAAAGAATGGAATGAAAAGAACTTAGAAGGTAGGACTGAATGGAGTTGTTGAGAAGATCAACAACGAAAAGAATAAGCTTGTCGTGGACTTATGGATACCATCTCAAAATTATGAGCTGATCATCGACCACAAGCGGAAAAGATTAAATAGCTGAGGAGAACGAAGAAATGCAAAACTCCACTTCAAAAGGATATGGAGAATTAATTGCACTTTGAGATGCAAGAAGGAAGATACTAGAAATCCTTGAACAAGAATCTTGATGAACACTTGAGGAATGAATTAAATCCTGACGAACCAACGTGAAAAGCTCCGTTGACAAATGGATGATGAGATAGAATGAGGGAAGAAAGAATAAGATGAGCCTTCCGATGATTTAGATGGGGATTCCGACGAAATGGCCGAGGAAATTTGAACTCCGGAAAATAAAAGATGAAAACACTTGGAACTAGAATTTATTCATCGAGAACAAACTCCGAAGAAAAGGGATTACTAGACGATGATGAAATAAGAATAAGAATTACATTATGCTTATCCTTATCCAATTTAATGGGTGACGAGCGGATTTGGCATGCAACTTATTCCTCTTGAAAAGGATTGAGAAATGACATATCGCAAACTTGAGAAGGTCTTCATGAACCACCGGTAGGATTGAAAAGAACGAATGAATTGATATGCTAATCAAGGAAAAGAATCTGAAGGAACCACCTTAAGAATTTGAAAATGACTGACGAAAGAGAATGAATCACCGGGAAGAATTAGAAGAACAAATAAGCTAGAGGGGATTAGATGCAAAAGAACACATAGATCATGAGCTGATTAACTAACACTTGAACGAAGCACCGGGATAATTGGATAATGGTAGCTGAAATGTGAGGACGAAGAATTCTTCTGGAACAATGGCCTCCGGTGAAAGGAAACAGAAATCAACTCCTGACAAACTCCGGATGGGTGAGAAAAGGAATATCTGACAAATGGAATAAATCGAGAGGATACCATGAATCTAGAACCATGAAACTTCGAGAGAACAGACAAGATTTAGAGGAAAAACTCTTCTTCGGTCTTCAAATGATGACGAGAAACACCACCAAAATTACTGAGATACTCCGGGAGAATGAAAACGAAGAGGTTGAGGCAACCATGAAAAGAATTTGAACGAGATCTTGGAAAGGCATCTGACTGATGAAATTCATACTTACGTCACACTTGAATAACTCCGGGGGAATTAGAAGAGTCAGGTAAGATCCTGGAAAAAGACATGTGGGTTAGGGCCCACTGAAGAGCTAACACCGTTGAAAATGATTGTTGAAAAGATATATGATGCACCAGAACAATTGAAATATTTGAATGAGGTGACAACCTCGAATTAATTGGAACACAGACGAATCTCTTGATATGTCTTGAGCACTCTGGAAGGACAAACTGGCGAGAGGCAAACGAGCAGGGAAAACACTTGAGCCGAGGAAAAGAATATAATCACTACCGAAAATTGGAATTGAATCCACCGGAAAAGAGATGAAGAATGTCAAACGAGACGAGAATTCACCGGTTGAAACAATTGAGGGAAGACTGAAGAGGATCCGCACGAATGAAATTGATGCTCGAAAGAGACTCAGGCTCTGGGAAGAAGAGGGTGGGAGGGCGGGAAAACAAAGGCAACTTTGAAGGGGGAACCGACGAATATCTTGAAGAGAAAACACCGGTTGAAATCATTGAGGAAAGAAAACAAAGACTTCGCACGAGTAGGATGGATACTCGATTACGGACTCCGACTCCGAGATGAAAAAGGGTGGGTGGGTGGGAAAAGAAGATAACTGAGGATTGAACTTGGCAACGATGAAGAGGCTCGAGTCGACTTGACGAGAAATGCACCGGATGAAAAAGAGATGAGAACCAACGAACGAAAACTAACCGCGTGATCCTGAAGAAAAATTTGAAAGGGAATAGGAGTAATTCAAAACACCTACGTCAAGATTCCTTACCAGAGCGATGAAGGGGCAGAGGAGTAAAAAGAATTCCTACTCTCTGATATAACTAGACTCCGAAAATAGTTTTTATTCTAGACTCAACATCGGCCAGATTACACGATCAATCAAGGGGGCTCCTAAGGTCGGTCGAGGCTCTGATACCAACTTGTCACGCCCAAGATGCGACCCTATCCTAAAGGAACTCGAAGATCCCACCAAGGATAGAAGCGCATCTTGAAGACGCTTTTGCAAGGTGGATATCATTACATCAACATTACATAATAGTGGGGATACATCCAAGACATACAATGTCACATGAATACAACAATACATCATATACAAGATCAACATCCGCTCACGGATGGAACGTAAATGAAACTCAAACGACATCCACCCCTGCTAGCCTGCATCGCCGACGGAACCCATCCCCTGATCGAAGAAGCAGAAGAAGAACTCCAAAACAAGTAAACATCGTTCTCGCGTCATGAGCATCACATAACCTGTACCTGCAACTGTTGTTGTAGTAATTTGTGAGCCACGAGGACTCAGCAATCCCATTACCATGGGTATCAAGACTAGCAAAGCTGAATGGGAAAGGAAGGGGTAAAGTGGTGAGGTTGCAGCAGCGACTAAGCATATATGGTGGCTAACATACGCAAACAAGAGCGAGAAGAGAAGCAAAGGAACGGTCATCAACTAGTAATGATCAAGAAGTGATCCTGAACTCCTACTTACGTCAAACATAACCCAAAACCGTGTTCACTTCCCGGACTCCGCCGAGAAGAGACCATCACGGCTACACACGCGGTTGATGCGTTTTAATTCGGGTTTGGTGTCAAGTTATCTACAACCGGACATTAACAAAGTCCCATCTGCCCATAACCGCGGGCATGGCTTTCGAAAGTTTATACCCTGCAGGGGTGTCCCAACTTAGCCCATGATAAGCCCTCGCGATCAACGAAGGATATTCCTTCTCCCGGGAAGACCCGATCAGTCTCGGAATCCCGGTTTACAAGACATTTTGACAATGGTAAAACAAGACCAGCAAGACCTCCCAGCGTGCCGACACCCTGATAGTAGCCGCGCGTATCTCTTCTCAGGCCACGACCGGATGAGCAGTCCGTACAACTAAAACCAGGCCTCGAGTTTCCCCGAGGAGGCGCTGCAAAGGGCTCTAGTTCGGACCAACACTTAGACAAGCATTGGCCCGGGGGGGGGGGGGGCTAAAATAAAGATGACCCTTAGGTTAATTACTCCCAAGGGAAAGGTATAGGTGGTAGGCAAATGGTAAAACCAATGTTGGGCCTTGCTGGAGGAGTTTTATTCAAAGCGAACTGTCAAGGGGGTCCCATAAATCACCCAACCGCGTTAGGGACGCAAAATCCAGGAACATAATACCGATATGACGGAAACTAGGGCGGCAAGAGTGGAACAAAACACCAGGCATAAGGCCGAGCCTTCCACCCTTTACCAAGTATATAGATGCATTAATTAAATAAGAGATATTGTGATATCCCAACATAAAACATAATCCAACATGGAGCAATCTTCATCTTCACCTGCAACTAGCAACGCTGTAAGAGGGGCTGAGCAAAAGCGGTAACATAGCCAAACAACGGTTTGCTAGGAAGGGTGACAAGGTTAAAGGTTCATGGCAATTTGGGAGGCTTGATAAGCAAGTGGTAGGTAACGCAACATAACGATGAAGCGAAGCAACTAGCATAGCAATGATAGTAATGAGATCCAAGGTGATGGTCATCTTGCCTGAAATCCCGCAAGGAAGAAGAATGAGTCCATGAATAAGATGAAGCCATGAAGACGAATCAAGCGTAGACGAACGAATCCTCACGATCGCAACGAAACGGGAACTATCGAGAGAAGCACACAACATGGTAAAAACACCGCACATAGACAAGACATGATGCACAACAATCATGATGCATGACAAGGCTACATGAAGCTACTCATGGCAAGAGATGATACAAACAAGAGCAACACATCAAGACAAGTTTAAATGAGGCCGGAAACAACATATAACAATTCCGGTAAGTCCTCATATGCAAATTTCGAAATTGGTCCAGATCTGAATAAACCTTATGTTCAAGTTGTTAAACAGCAATTTAAGATGCACCAAGATGATCTACACGAGATTCTAATCAAGTTACATATAAAGTTCATTAGATTTGGAGCTACGGCCTGGAAGATATGAGCAAAACAAGTTAAACATGGCATTGATGCAAAATGCATACAAAATCAAGCAAACACCTCAAAACAAGGATGCAACATGATAATATGAAACTATATGCAAAATTAAGCAAGTTTCATATATAGCACACTCAAAACGGAGCAACGGTTCAACACACACACACTATACAAGTTATAGCAACAATCTGTCTAAAACAGCAACTAGGCATATTGCAAGCATCAAAACAACATGCTACAACACCACAACATGAAAACAAAAGACATTGACATGATGTATCGGTAATGCATAACAAAACATGAACACTGAGCTATCTCCAGAAATCACTAGAACATGCTCAAACACAAATGGCAAGATTGCAAATAATAACAGTTTCAAACTTTGCAGAAATAACATCAGGTTGCAATGTTTAGAGCTATCAAACAACATGCTACATGCACTTATAATGGCAAACAAAGGCATGGCATGAACCTACTAAATGCATAGAACAAAAGTCCTTTAGTGACCATGAGCCAAAAAGGATCAGAAGATATGATGGCACCTAGGTAAACATGGCAAGTTATATGACAGATTCATACATGGCAGGAACAACAATAAGTAGGCATGTTTGTGAGCTTGTACCACTCACCACAGAGCTATACATGGCATTATAAGGTAACCAACAGTAATAAGACATGTTTATGAAGCTAAGCATGGCAAGAGCAAGTCCATAGGATGCATGGATCACTAACAAAAATCATGGTAACAACTGAACTTAATGTTAACAGGCTGACAGCAACATTATTTAGCAACTTCGGAGCAAGTTTACAACAAGCTACAACAATCTATAAATGCAACCATAGGCATGGATATATAGAGCATGACATGTATAACAAAAGATCCTTAGTGAACATCTCCATATTATGCATAGAATGACTTGTAGCAGCAGGTTTACATAGCATCATAATATAGCAGAATCAACCTAGCAAAACAGCAAGAGCAAGAACCCTACTTAACAAGCTTGGTGCACTCACTACACAACTCACAAAAATACATGGATGGCACCCCTGTAAATATGGCATGGCATAGTTCAAAACACATGTAGACATAAACCTCATAGGATTCACACATCAAATGTAACAAAAATGACAAATCACCAAGTTATAACAGTTTCAGCAGATTAACATCATATAGCACTCTTGCAACGATGATTCGGGCATCAATATGAACTCAAACGAGCATGGTGCAATGGAACGAAATGTATAGAATCTCACATCGAACATTCTGATATATTTTATGCATGAAATGGAGCTACAGATGCAGAGTTATGATGCGATGAACAGGTGCACAAAATGCTGAAAATCTGGGACTTAGAAGTTTTCTGAAGAAAAAAACAGATGAGCGCTATGTAACTAAAACACGCATGGGCGAGGGATAGGGCCGGTCAGGGGCTCACCTAGTGGGCTTCGGCCCAGGAAGGAGGGAGGCAGGCCGGACGAGGGGAAGCTGGGCCGGCCTTGCTTGCGGGGCCCACGAGGGGAGGCCGGGCCACGACGTCGGCGGCGCCTACGTCGTCCTCGCGCTCACGCGCGGAGTCAGGGGAGGTCGATGGCGCGAAGAAACCCGGCGAGGGCGGTGCGCCGGCAACGGAGAAGGTCGGAAACGGGGCGGTGCGGGGCGGATCCGGCCGCCTGGGCACCGGATCTGGCCGGAACGAGGCCAGACGGCGGCGATGTCGTCGGAGCTCGAGGCGGCGGAGCTCCTACGGGGGAGAGAGAACTGGGTCAGAGGGAGAGAAGGAGAGGAAGAGGCGATGGGCGGCGACTGGCGAGGCGGCGGGTGCTCGGCGACGGGCTCGCCGGCGGAGGCGGGTCAGCGAGATCGGGTCGAGGGCTCCTCCTCGATCCAGATAGGGAAGCGTCGAGGAGGGCGACGGCGGGAGGGCAGCGGCGGCTCAGTTCGATTCGCCCACGGCTGGCCGGATCTGAGCCTGGAGGGGCGCGCGGGAGGCGGCCGAGGAGGCAGTGGCGATGGGGTTGGTGGCGCGGGCGCTTAGGGCGACGTGGGCGCTCATTGAAGGTGGCGATGGTGGGCGGCGGCGCCAAGTGGCGGGGTGGCGGCGCGCCGATCCGAAGTGGGAGAATGGCGGCTGCGGGATCCCGAGGGAGGTAGATGGTCAGGTTTAGGCCAAAAATGGACGTTGGGGGTGTCCATTTATAGGTAGGAGGGCTAGGTTCAGGGAAAATGGGGGCTTTTGAAGCCCTCCGATCGCGATCCGATGGATTCGATCGAGGGGGAAGTTAGGCGGGCTTGGGAGAGGTTGGTGGGCTGTGAAGAGGAGCTGGGCTGAGAGAAGAGAAGAGAAGTTGCAGCCCGGCGGCAGTTTCGGAGACCGAAACGTCCGACGAATATACCGACTATATTGCGGTTATATATTTAACGGTTGGGCAGTCAAACGAACTCCGAACGCGACAAAATTTGGCAGGCGGCCTGTCTACACTATAATAAGACCGCACGCCAACTCTCACCCCATTCCGAGAACATTTTTATGCCACTTATAAACATAATATTCGGAGGTGCCGCGGGCGCGTGTGAGTGTGTCTGGACTCCGAACGGACAACGGAGAGAACCGGCGGAACCCGAATGGATGCAAGTTTTGAAAAATATGCAGATGAAATGCAGATGCTGACCTGACAAAATGCAACACGCAAGCACAAGACATGAAAATGACGGCGAATAACTGGTAGACACCTGACGCATCGGGTCCGGGGCGTTACACGATAGGAGGGCAGAAGATTGCGTGCGGGCTGATGCGTGCAGCGGTGGGCTAGATATTTCCTTCACTCCGAAGCATGTGGGCCAATGGGCAGAAGGAATCCACGCATGGATCGTCGGGTTGCCCGCCCAGCACCCTCGCTGACACAAGGGCCAGCAAAACGGGAGAACCCACTTCACCCTCGCTGACACAAGGGCCAGCAAAACGGGAGAACCCACTTGCAGAGACCAACAGCCAGAGTTTCTCTAGGCGATGACATGCACCAACACCACGCACGGACGTACAACCAATGGACAATGAGCACCATGCAACGATGAACAACCAATCGGCAAGGAGCAGACGAACAGTGCACGGTGCGGACATGTCACACACGAGGGGGCGCCTTTGATGCACAGCTGAATGGTTTTAATAATTGGGCGACCTGTGCGTTGCGAAGGGCTTTTGCAAACCACTTCACCAGGCAAAGTTAGTTGACTATTACGCATTGCTAACCTTTATCTAGCTAATTAGACCGTAATGCCAATTTTCACATGCTAGTTATTTTTCGTTTTTTTAGAAAAATATTCAAACTATAGTCACAATATCAAATAAATAGTTAATGGCCCCTCAAAAAATGTTAATGAAATTTTACATATTCACAAAATTAAAATAATACAAAATAATTAATAAAATGGTTTCATAATATTTGTAAGGATTTACATATATAATAAAATAATTTTGCTAATTTTAAAAGTTATACATTTTAGAAATGTTATTCTAATTATCAAAATCTTCATGTTTAAAAAATATCACGTGGTCCTTTTTTAAAACTATTAGTTCTTTTTCCTTTTGATGTGACCCATCGACGTGTAAGTTTCTTTTTCGGTTTTAGTAATTCTAAAACTTATGTGGATTTATTGTATTTGTAACAAAAATAAAGCTAGGATCTTCTTGTCTTAGAAATAATATCCATAAAAATTATTTTAAAACATGTTAATGTATTTTTCAAAAATATTTAAGTGTTAATGAAAACTCATGTAATTAAGATGTTTTAACTAGACAAATATATGTGTAGTTTAATTTTATTTAATTTAAATACATGAATGTATAAAATGCTGGGAGAACACTAGGCCATTGTTTTTTTCACACATATTTTAAAATTTATTTTTATTTGAAAATATATATTTATTAAAACACATGAACACTTTTTACAACTAGAAATACATTTCCTAAAATCATGAACACTTCATATACTACCTGAATATTTTGTAATTTCTAAAATAAGAAAAACACCTAACATGTGGAAAATGGGTGCACTAACTGCAGCCCATTTAATTCCACGATTGCGTCGGATATATAAAACGTTGCAGTGCATAAAAGACAACAAACTTACATGGGGCAGTTGGTTGGCGCATGTCCTTTGTGGCGCACAAATTGCCGGTTCAAAACCCAGCCTTGCAACTTTTTTGTTTATTTCAGTTGTGCACTGACAGGTGGGACCCGATGGTCATTGCGACACACACTCTTTCTGTCAATCTATCCCGACACTGCAAGTGGGACCTGCGCCACACTGACATGTCTAGTCAGCAATACATACATATTTAGACGTGATTTGAACTGTATTTGAACCATACTATGAAGTTATAGAACCGGTTCGGTGTATTTTTCAAGTTTCAGGCACCAAAGTGAACATCGATGGCAACTTTAGGCACCACTAGTGTTATTACCTCTTCTCCTTTCTTTTACAAATAGGGTCAAGAAGAGTATGGCTTTGAATTAACGAAACCATCAACCCCCCGAGATCACAAAAGACCATTATTACAAGCACTGAACGAAAGACAACAAACAGTCAAAGAATACAAAGAGGGCACCCTGAGAAACTTATAAGAGCAACTCCAACGCGCCGACCCAAACGGACGCATGATTTGTCCGCTTTTCGTCTATTTAGGTCGGCCAGACGGACATGCGCGTCCGCTTTTTCATTTGTGTCGTCACGTGCGCCTAACGGGAGGCATGCCCATTTTTGCCGACCTGGCCAAAACTGACTAATTAAGCATAATTATACATAAATGGCCGGTCAAAAGCCGGCCAAAGTCCACTTAAACATAACTGAACATTAAAAAACTCTAATAAATGCCCGCGCGCTGCCCTAGAAGACCGCCTTGCCCTTGCCCTTGTCGTCGTCGTCGTAGCCACCAGTGAGATCGATGAAGATGGGAGGCGGCCCAGCCCAACCGAACGCGGCTTGATAGGCCTCCAGGGCAGCCTCCTCCGGCGTCTACTGCGGGGGCGGCACTGTGGCGAGGCGGGCACGCTCTGATACGTCTCCAACGTATCTATATTTTTTGATTGCTCCATGCTATATTATCTACTGTTTTGGACAATATTGGGCTTTATTATCCACTTTTATATTATTTTGGGACTAACCTATTAACGAGGCCCAATTTGAATTGATGCTTTTTTGCCTATTTTGAGTTTTGCGTAAAAGCAATATCAAACGGAGTCCAAACGGAATGAAACCTTCGGGAACGTAATTTTCTCACCGAACGTGATCCAGGAGACTTGGACCCTAAGTCAAGGAAGCTTCGAGGAGGGCACGAGGTAGGGGGCGCGCCCACCCCCCAAGGGCGCGCCCTCCACCCTCGTGGGCCCCCTGTGGCTCCCCTGATGTACTTCTTCCTCCTATATATACCCATATACCCTAAAAACTTCGGAGAACAGAACATATCGGGAGTTCCGCCGCCGCAAGCCTCTCAGAGCCACCAAAACCAATCGGGACCCTGTTAGGCACCTGCCGGATGGGGAGCCTCACCGTGGCCATCTTCATCATCCGGCGCTCTCCATGACGAGGAGGAGTAGTTCACCCTCGGGGCTGAGGGTATGTACCAAGAGCTATGTGTCTCTCTCTCTCTCTCTCTCTCTCTCTCGTGTTCTTGATTTGGCAAGATCTTGATGTATCGCGAGCTTTGCTATTATAGTTGGATCTTATGTTTCTTCTCCCCATCTACTCTCTTGTAATGGATTGAGTTTCCTCCGGGTTATCTTATCGGATTGAGTCTTTAAAGATTTGAGAACACTTGATGTATGTCTTGCCGTGCGTATCTGTGGTGACAATGGGATATCACGTGATTCACTTAATGTATGTTTTGGTGATCAACTTGCGGGTTCCGCCCATGAACCTATGCATAGGGGTTGGCACACGTTTTCGTCGTGATTCTCCGGTAGAAACTTTGGGGCACTCTTTGAGGTTCTATGTGTTGGTTGAATAGATGAATCTGAGATTGTGTAATGCATATTGTATAATCATACCCACGGATACTTGAGGTGACATTGGAGTATCTAGGTGACATTAGGGTTTTGGTTGATTTGTATCTTAAGGTGTTATTCTAGTACGAACTCTAGGGCTGTTTGTGACACTTATAGGAATAGCCCAATGGATTGATTGGAAAGAATAACTTTGAGGTGGTTTCGTACCCTACCATAATCTTTTCGTTTGTTCTCCGCTATTAGTGACTTTGGAGTGACTCTTTGTTGCATATTGAGGGATAGTTATATGATCCAATTATGTTATTATTGTTGAGAGAACTTGCACTAGTGAAAGTATGAACCCTAGGCCTTGTTTAAACTCACTGCAATACCGTTTACGCTCACTTTTATCATTAGTTACCTTGCTGTTTTTATATTTTCAGATTACAAAAACCTATATCTACCATCCATATTGCACTTGTATCACCATCTCTTCACCGAACTAGTGCACCTATACAATTTACCATTGTATTGGGTGTGTTGGGGATACAAGAGACTCTTTGTTATTTGGTCGCAGGGTTGCTTGCGAGAGAACATCTTCATCCTACGCCTCCCACGGATTGATAAACCTTAGGTCATCCACTTGAGGGAAATTTGCTGTCCTACAAACCTCTACACTTGGAGGCCCAACAACATCTACAAGAAGAAGGTTGTAGTAGACATCAAGCTCTTTTCTGGAGCCGTTGCCGGGGAGGTGAGTACTTGAAGGTATATCTTTAGATCTTGCAATCGAATATTTTAGTTTCTTGTTTTATCACTAGTTTCGTCTATAAAAGAAAACTAAAAAAATGGAATTGAGTTTACCTCATACGCTTCATCTTTTAAATATCTTTCGTGAGTATGATGGGAAGGAAAATTGTGCTCAAGTACTAGAAGAAGAATTACATAGAATGCTTGGCATAAAATATGTGAATGATGAGCATGATTGCAATGTTGTTAGTATGAATTCTTTGAATATCCATGATGCTAATGATATGCAAAGCCACAAGCTTGGGGAAGCTATGTTTGATGAAGATGATATTTTTTGTCCCCCAAGTTTTGATGAGCAAATTTATTATGATGAAAGCATGTCTCCTATTTATGATGATTATATTGATGAAAGTGGATTTGGAGAGGTCATGACTTTATTTAGTGATGAATCCACTACTTCGGAAGAGGTTCCAATTGATTATGAGAATAAAGTTGCTATATATGATGATTATTGTGATGACATGTATGCTATAAAGAATAATTATAACCATGAAACTTGTCATCATGATTTTAGTTTTCAATTAGATTATGCTTCACATGATAGTTATTTTGTTGAATTTACTCCCACTACTATTGATGAGAATAAATTTGCTTATGTGGAGAATAGTAAAATTTCTATGCAAGTAGATCATGAAGTGAATGCTTTAGGTGCTAGTTATATTGTTGAATTCGTTCATGATGCTACTAAAAATTATTGTGAGGGAGGAACATATGCTTGTAGGAATTGCAATAATATCAAGTTTCCTCTCTATGTGCTTAAAATCTTGAAGTTATGCTTGTTTTGCCTTCCTATGCTAGTTGATTATTGTTCCCATAAGTTGTTTGCTCACAAAATCCCTATGCATAGGAAGTGGGTTAGACTTACATGTGCTAGTCATATTCTTCATGATGCTCTCTTTATGTTTCAATTCTTATCTTTTATGTGAGCATCATTGAAATCATCATGCCTAGCTAGGGGCGTTAAACGTTAGCGCTTGTTGGGAGGCAACCCAACTTTATTTTAGTTTCTTGCTTTTTGGTTCTGTTTAGGAATAAATAATCCATCTAGCTTCTGTTTATATGTGGTTTTGTGTTTTAATTAGTGTTTGTGCCAAGTAGAACCTTTGGGAAGACTTGGGTGAAGTCTTTATGATCATGCTGTAAAAAACAGAAACTTTAGCACTCATGAGATTAGCTAAAACTTTTTACTGGAGAGTGCTATTTAGTTGATTATTTTTGCAGATGATTACTAGACAAATTCCTCATGTCCACCAATTTATTTTAGAATTTTTGGAGTTCCAGAAGTTTGCGTTAGTTACATATTACTACAGACTGTTCTGTTTTAGTCAGATACTATTTTCATTGTGTTGCTTGCTTATTTTGATGAATCTATGGCTAGTAAAATAGTTTATAAACCATAGAGAAGTTGGAATACAGTAGGTTTAACACAAATATAAATAAAGAATGAGTTCATTACAGTACCTTGAAGTGGTCTTTTGTTTTCTTTCGCTAACGGAGCTCACGAGATTTCTGTTGAGTTTTGTGTTGTGAAGTTTTCAAGTTTTGGGTGAAATCTTTTGATGGATTATGGAACAAGGAGTGGCAAGAGCCTAATCTAAGGACACCAAAAAGCCAAAGCTTGGGGATGCCCCGGAAGGCATCCCCTCTTTCGTCTACTTCCATCGGTAACTTTACTTGGAGCTATATTTTTATTCACCACATGATATGTGTTTTGCTTGGAGCGTCATTTTATTTTATTTAGCTTTGCTTTCTGTTTGAGTAAAGTATCAAGATATGAAATTCTTAAAATGGGAGAGTCTTCACATAGTTGCATAATTATTTGACTACTTATTGCTTCACTTATATCTTTTGAGTTATATAGTTTTGCTCTAGTACTTCACTTATATCTTTTAGAGCACGGTGGTGGATTTGTTTTAAAGAAACTATTGATCTCTCATGCTTCACTTAGATTATTTTGAGAGTCTCAAATAGCATGGTAATTTTCTTGAATAATCTTAATATGTTAGGTATACAAAAATAGTAAAAGCTTTCTTATGAGTGTGTTGGATACTAAGAAAAGTTTGATGCTTGATGATTGTTTTGAGATATGGAGGTGATAATATCAAAGTCGTGCTAGTTGAGTAGTTGTGAATTTGAGAAATGCTTGTGTTGAAGTTTGCAAGTCCCGTGGCATGCACGTATGGTAAACGTTATGTAACAAATTTGAAACATGAGGTGTTCTTTGATTGTCCTCCTTATGAGTGGCGGTCGGGGACGAGCGATGGTCTTTTCCTACCAATCTACCCCCCTAGGAGCATGCGCGTAGTGCTTGGTTTTTGATGGCTTGTAGATTTTTTGCAATAAGTATGTGAGTTCTTTATGACTAATGTTGAGTCCATGGATTATACGCACTCTCACCCTTCCATCATTGCTAGCCTCTTGCACGTGCATTGCCCTTTCTCACATTGAGAGTTGGTGCAAATTTCGCCGGTGCATCCAAACCCCGTGATATGATACGCTCTTTCACACATAAACCTCCTTATATCTTCCTCAAAACAGCCACCATACCTACCTATTATGGCATTTCCATAGCCATTCCGAGATATATTGCCATGCAACTTTCTACCATTCCGTTTATCATGACACATTCATCATTGTCATATTGCTTAGCATGATCATGTAGTTGACATAGTATTTGTGGCAAAACCACCGTTCATAATTCTTTCATACATGTCACTCTTGATTCATTGCATATCCCGGTACACCGCCGGAGGCATTCATACAGAGTCATACTTTGTTCTAGTATCGAGTTGTAAATAAATAAAAATGTGATGATCATCATTTAATAGAGCATTGTCCCAAAAAAAAGAAAGGCCAAAAAAAAGAAGGCCCAAAAAAATAAATAAAAAGGGGCAATGCTACTATCCTTTTTTCCACACTTTTGCTTCAAAGTAGCACCGTGATCTTCATGATAGAGAGTCTCTTGTTTTGTCACTTTCATATACTAGTGGGAATTTTTCATTATAGAATTGGCTTGTATATTCCAACAATGGGCCTCCTAAAGTGCCCTAGGTCTTCGTGAGCAACCAAGTTGGATGCACACCCACTTAGTTTCTTTTGTTGAGCTTTCATACATTTATAGCTCTAGTGCATCCGTTGCATGGCAATCCCTACTCCTTGCATTAACATCAATCGATGGGCATCTCCATAGCTCATTGATTAGCCTCGTTGATGTGAGACTTTCTCCTTTTTTTGTCTTCTCCACATAACCCCCATCATCATATTCTATTCCTCCCATAGTGCTATATCCATGGCTCACGCTCATGTATTGCGTGAAGGTTTATAAAGTTTGAGATTACTAAAGTATGAAACAATTGCTTGGCTTGTCATCGGGGTTGTGCATGATGAGAGCATTCTTGTGTGAATAAAATGGAGCATGACTAAACTAGTTGATTTTGTAGGGATGAACTTTCTTTGGCCATGTTATTTTAAGAAGACATAATTGCTTAGTTAGTATGCTTGAAGTATTATTATTTTTATGTCAATATGAACTTTTATCTTGAATCTTTCGGATCTGAATATTCATATCACAATTAAGAAGAATTACATTGAAATTATGCCAAGTAGCACTCTGCATCAAAAATTCTATTTTTTTATCATTTACCTACTCGAGGACGAGCAGGAATTAAGCTTGGGGATGCCTGATACATCTCCAACGTATCTATAATTTTTGATTGATCCATGCTATATTATCTACTGTTTTGGACAATATTGGTCTTTATTATCCACTTTTATATTATTTTTGGGACTAACCTATTAACCGGAGGCCCAGCCCAGAATTGCTGTTTTTTGCCTATTTCAGAGCTTTGCAGAAAAGGAATATCAAACGGAGTCCAAACAGAATGAAATCTTCGGGAACGTGATTTTCTCACCGAACCTGATCCAGGAGACTTGGACCCTAAGTTAAGGAAGCTTCTAGGAGGGCACGAGGTAGGGGGGCGCGCCCACCCCTGTGCGCGCCACCCCTGGCGCGCCCACCCCCTGGCGCGCCTCCACCTCGTGGCCCCCCTGTGGCTCCCCTGACGTACTTCTTCCTCCTATATATACCCATATACCCTAAAAACTTTGGAGAACAAAATAGATCGGGAGTTCCGCCGCCGCAAGCCTTTGTAGCCACCAAAAACCAATTGGGACCCTGTTCCGGCACCCTGCCGGAGGGGGGAGCCCTCACCGGTGGCCATCTTCATCATCCTAGCGCTCTCCATGACGAGGAGGGAGTAGTTCACCCTCGGGGCTGAGGGTATGTACCAATAGCTATGTGTTTGATCTCTCTCTCTCGTGTTCTTGATTTGGCAAGATCTTGATGTATCGCGAGCTTTGCTATTATATTTAGATCTTATGTTTCTTCTCCCCATCTACTCTCTTGTAATGGATTGAGTTTCCCCTTTGAAGTTATCTTATCGGATTGAGTCTTTAAAGATTTGAGAACACTTGATGTATGTCTTGTTGTGCGTATCTGTGGTGACTATGGGATATCACGTGATTCACTTGATGTATGTTTTGGTCATCAACTTGCGGGTTCCGCCCATGAACCTATGCATAGGGGTTGGCACACGTTTTCGTCATGATTCTCCGGTAGAAACTTTAGGGCACTCTTTGAGGTTCTATGTGTTGGTTGAATAGATGAATATGAGATTGTGTAATGCATATTGTATAATCATACCCACGGATACTTGAAGTGACATTGGAGTATCTAGGTGACATTAGGGTTTTGGTTGATTTGTATCTTAAGGTGTTATTCTAGTACGAACTCTAGGGCTGTTTGTGACACTTATAGGAATAGCCCAATGGATTGATTGGAAAGAATAACCTTGAGGTGGTTTTGTACCCTACCATAATCTCTTTGTTTGTTCTCTGCTATTAGTGACTTTGGAGTGACTCTTTGTTGCATGTTGAGGGATAGTTATATGATCCAGTTGTGTTATTATTGTTGAGAGAACTTGCACTAGTGAAAGTATGAACCCTAGGCCTTGTTTCAACTCATTGCAATACCGTTTACGCTCACTTTTATCATCAGTTACCTTGCTGTTTTTATATTTTCAGATTACAAAAACCTATATCTACCATCCATATTGCACTTCTATCACCATCTCTTCGCCGAACTAGTGCACCTATACAATTTACCATCATATTGGGTGTGTTGGGTACACAAGAGACTCTTTGTTATTTGGTTGCAGGGTTGCTTGAGAGAGACCATCTTCATCCTATGCCTTCCACGGATTGATAAACCTTAGGTCATCCACTTGAGGGAAATTTGCTACTGTCCTACAAACCTCTGCACTTGGAGGCCCAACAACGTCTACAAGAAGAAGGTTCTGTAGTAGACATCACACTCCTTCTCCTCCTCCTCGCACCGCAGCACCTCCTCCTCGCAGCGCAGCTGCTGCTCCCGGCGCATCTGTTGGTCGGCATCGGCCCCCTCCTTCACGATCCAATGCACCTTCCCGCGCTCAAGGTGGGCCACCTCCTCTTCCGGCATGGAGGTGAAGTGGCAGGGAGGCACGCTCGCGGAGCTCACCGGTCCACGAGTAGGACTCCTCGGGCCAAGTGAGGGGCGGCGATGACAGCTTCCGTGTGGGCGTTGTCTCGTGCTCCGGCTCGGCCTTGGGCTCGACGAGGGGATGCGCCAGCGGTGGTGGCGACACGAACAGGGGCACGTGGATGGAGTCCCCCGCCACAGACAAAGCAAGGGCTTGCTCCAGCCCATCCCAATGGGCATCCTCTTCGAGCTGGCTCACCTCCAGCGTGTGCTGCTGAGCCTGCTCAAGGGCGGCTTGGTACTCCGCCTCCGCCTGCTCTTCCTTTGGATTTACCCGCGGCGGTGGAACGCCGTGGTCGATGTGGGCGCCGAGGCGGCTCTCCTCATAATGCTCTAGCACAAAACCAGCGCTCCCCAGTTGGGAGAGTCTGGCACGTAGGAATGCATGGCGCGCTGGTCTGGCGTAAGGAGCTTGCGCGGACGAGAAACCTCCTCCGCGTGCGCACGCGCGGACCGCGAAGCTGCTGAGATGGGGATGCGCCACGGGTCCAGATGCCAGCCATGCGGCAAGTTCACATTCGGATATGGCAGGGGCTGGCGGTACTCCAAGTGCCACCGTGCCTGGTGGACTGGGATGTATAGCCGCTCTGGCTCACGCGGTGGTGTTCCGCGTCTAGCCGCGCGACGGTGGAGGAGGGAGCCCGCGGGAAGAGCTCGCTCCAGCGCCGAACCTCCCCTTCCTCCCTCCCTCCCCGCGGAAGATGCCCATGGCTTTGCTAGGGTTTCTGGCTGGCTGGCTGGCTAGGGTGTTTTGGTCGCCGGCGAGAGAGCAAAGGTGGCCAAATGTGGACGGGGAGTGGATGAGGCCGCCCTGCCGCACGCGTCCATTAAAAATGACGGGTACATGACACTTTGATAACCCACAAGTATAGGGGATCAGTTGTAGCCTTTACCGATAAATAAGAGGGTCGAACCCAACGAGGAGCTAAAGGTAGAACAAATATTCCCTCAAGTTCTATCGACCACCAGTACAACTCTACGCACGCTTAACGTTCGCTTTACCTAGAACAAGTATGAAACTAGAAGTACTTTGTAGGTGTGATAGGATAGGTTTGCAAGATAATAAAGAGCACGTAAAAAAATCAAGGGACTGTTTAGATAAAGAAATAACTAAGTTAGTTTTAGTAGGGAGCTTTTTGTCACAAGAAAGTTATTTGTCCCTAGGCAATCGATAACTAGACCGGTAATTATTATTGCAATTTTATATGAGGGAGAGGCATAAGATAACATACTTTCTCTTCTTGGATCATATGCACTTATGGTTGGAACTCTAGCAAACATGCGTAACTACTAAAGGTCATTAAGGTAAAACCCAACCATAGCATTAAATTATCAAGTCCTCTTTATTCCCGTACGCCATAACCCACTTATCTATGTTTGTGTTTCTATCACTCACGCAACATAGACAAACCAAACCATGAACATATTGCAAACCCTACAGCGGGGATCCCTCACGCTTGCGCGACACGGAGAGCACCATAGGATAGCACCAATAATAAAACACACAACTCAAACCAATCACGATCATCAATCAACCCATAGGACAAAATGGATCTACTCAAACATCATAAGATAGCCATACATCATTGGGAAATAATATATAGAGTTGAGCACCATGTTTAAGTAGAGATTACAGCGGGGAGAAGAGGTGTTACACCGCTGCATAGAGGGGGAGAGAGTTGGTGATGACGGTGGCAAAGTTGTTGGTGTAGATCGCCGTCATGATGATGGCCCCGACGGCGTTCCGGCGCCACCGAGAAAGAGGGGGGAGAGCCCCCCCTCCTTCTCCTTCTTCCTTGACCTCCCCCTAGATGGGAGAAGGGTTTCCCCTCTAGTCCATGGCCTCCATGGCAGCGGAGGGGCGAGAGCCCCTCCGAGATTGGACCTCTCTCTGTTTTCTTCTGTTTCTGCGCTCTCTGATTCTGGCCTTTCACCGTTTCTTAAATTCCCGGAGATCCGTAACTCCGATTGGGCTGAAATTTTAACATGATTTTTATCCGGATATTAGATTTCTTGCGCCAGAAGAAGGGAACCAACCGCCTTATGGAGTGGCCACAAGGGCCCAAGGTGCGCCCTACCCCCTGGGGCGTGTCCCCTGCCTTGTGGACTCCTCAGGCATCGTCTCACATTGATTATTTTTCCCAAAAATCACATATATTCCAAAAAAATCTCCGTAAGTTTTTATCCCGTTTGGACTCTGTTTGATATGGATTTTCTACAAAACAAAAAACATGCAACAAACAGGAACTAGCACTAGGCACTGGATCAATATGTTAGTCCAAGAAAATCATATAAATTGTTGCCAAAAGTATGTAAAAGTTGTAGAATATTGGCATGGAACAAAAAATAATTATGGATACGACGGAGACATATCAGCATCCCCAAGCTTAATTCCTACTCGTCCTCAAGTAGGTAAATGATAAAAAAGATAATTTTTGATGTGGAATGCTACCTAGCATAATCTTGATCACATAATCTAATCATGGCATGAATATTAAGGCACGATTAATTCAAAGCAATAGTCTATCATTTGACATTAAGATAATAATACTTCAAGCATACTAATAAAGTAATCATGTCTTCTCAAAATAACATGGCCAAAGAAAGTTATCCCTACAAAATCATATAGTCTAGGTGCGCTCCATGTTCACCACACAAGGTATTTCATCATGCACAACCCCGATGACAAGCCAAGAAATTGTTTCATACTTTTAATGTTCTCAAGCCTTTTCAACTTTCATGCAATACATGAGCGTCAGCCATGGATATAACACTATAGGTGGAATACAATATGATGGTGGAGGTTGTGTGGAGAAGACAAAAAAGGAAGAAAGTATCACATCGATGCGGCTAATCAATGGGCTATGGAGATGCCCATCAATTGATGTCAATGCGAGGAGTAGGGATTGCCATGCAACGGATGCACTAAGAGCTATAAGTGTATGAAAACTCAAACTGAAAAACTAAGTGGGTGTGCATCCAACGTGCTTGCTCATGAAGACCTCGGGCATTTGAGGAAGTCCATCATCGGGATATACAAGCCAAGTTCTATAATGAAAATTCCCACTAGTATATGAAAGCGACAACATAGGAGACTCTCTCTATGAAGAACATGGTGCTACTTTGAAGCACAAGTGTGGTAAAAGGATAGTAGCATTGCCCCTTCTCTCTTTTTCTCTCATTTTTTTGTTTTCTCTTTTTTGGCCTCTTTTTTATTTTTATTTTTATTTTTTTCGTCCGGAGTCTCATCCCGACTTGTAGGGGAATCATAGTCTCCATCATCCTTTTCTCACTAGGACAATGCTCTAATAATGATGATAATCACACTTTTATTTACTTACAACTCGATACTAGAACAAAGATATGACTCTATATGAATGCCTACGGTGGTGTACCGGGATGTGCAATGATCTAGCATAGCAATGACATCGAAAACGGACAAGCCATGAAAACATCATGCTATCTATCTTACGATCATGCAAAGCAATATGACAATGAATGCTCAAGTCATGTATATGATGATGATGGAAGTTGCATGGCAATATATCTCGGAATGGCTATGGAAATGCCATGATAGGTAGGTATGGTGGCTGTTTTGAGGAAGATATAAGGAGGCTTATGTGTGATAGAGTGTATCATATCACGGGGTTTGGATGCACCGGCGAAGTTTGCACCGACTCTCGAGGTGAGAAAGGGCAATGCATGGTATCGAAGAGGCTAGCAACAATGGAAGGTTGAGAGTGCGTATAATCTATGGACTCAACATTAGTCATAAAGAACTCACATACTTATTGGAAAAATTATTAGCTATCGAAACAAAGTACTACATGCATGCTCCTAGGGGGGGTAGATTGGTAGGAAAAGACCATCGCTCGTCCCGGACCGCCACTCATAAGGAAGACGATCAAAAACAAATCATGCTCCGACTTTGTTACATAACGGTTCACCATACGTGCATGCTACGGGAATCACAAACTTCAACACAAGTATTTCTACCAATCCACAATTGCTCACTAGAATGACTCTAATATCACCATCTTTATATCGCAAAACTATTGCAAGGAATCAAAAATATCATATTTAGTGATCTACAAGTTTTATGTAGGATTTTATGAGTAACCATGTGAATGACCAATTCCTGTCAACTCTCTAAATAGATATAAGTGAAGCATGAGAGTTTAAATCTTTCTACAAAAGATATGCCCATGCTCTAACAAATATAAGTGAAGCAAAAGAGCATTCTACAAATGGCATTTTTCTATGTGTAGAGAAACAAGCAATCCAAACTTCAAATGATATAAGTGAAGCACATGAAGCATTCTATATAGCCATACTCAAAAGATATAAGTAAGTGCAAAGAGCATTCTATAAATCAACCAAGGACTATATCATACCAGCATGGTGCGTTTATTAAAATAAAAATAAAAAGGCACATGGCGCTCCAAGATTTACGCATATCATGTGATGAATAAAAATATAGCTCCAAGTAAAATTACAGATGATCGTTGGAAGAAAGAGGGGATGTCTTCCGAGGCATCCCCAAGCTTAGTTTCTTGGGAGTCCTTGAATATTACCTTGGGGTGCCTCGGGCATCCCCAAGCTTAGGCTCTTGCCACTCCTTATTCCTTCATCCATCGTGATCTCACCCAAAACTTGAAACTTCAATCACATAAAACTTAACAAAACCCTCGTGAGATCCGTTAGTATAATAAAACAAATCACCACTTTAATTACTGCTGCAAACTCATTCATATTTTAATTTTGCATTGTAGCTAATGTAATATAACTTTTCCATGTCTTATACCACCGATACAATCAATAGTTTCATCAGAACGAGCAAAACAATGCATAAAAAACAGAATCTTTCTTAAACAGGACAGTTAGTAGTAATCTAAACATCAACCTTACTTATGTAACTCCAAAAATTCTGAAACATTAGGAAAAAATAAAAAATTTGTATAGAATTACTGTGCAAAAAGTTTCAGAAGCTTTTGACATTCCAGTAAAAAATGTAAATTCACGCACTACAACCAAAGTTTCTGTTTTTCCACTGCACAAACCAAACAAGCAATCTAATCATCCTAAAGGCAAATCTTGGCACATTATTTTATAATACAATGGATTTGTACAAGGGGATAATTATTTTTGTTGAAAAGTTTCTGTAATTCAAGATTTGAAAAGTTTCCTTGGGCATCACTACAAAAAAGAAACACTTCCGTGACATTACCAAAATTATCATCACGAAAGTGTCCACTTCCATGATGATAAATTGCGCGTCATAGAAGTGCTTTTGTCAAGGGTGACCGACACGTGGCATCCACCGTAACGGAACGCCATTAAGCTATCGGGTCCGGTTTTGGATCCGATAACCCGCCAACAGCCCTGACCAATGGGGATTTTCCACGTGTAAAATCATCATTGGCTGGAGGAAACACGTGTCGGCTCACCGTTGGGACAGATGTCATCCACTCATTGGACCCAAAGCACCTATGATACGTCGACACGTGGCATGGCCCAACAGAGGCCCATTCCTGTGAAAAGGCCGGCTAGTTTGACTTGGTCAAAAGGTGGCGGGCCGGCCCACGGCAAGCCTATTAACAGCATGTTCGCATATAGCCCATTTACAACCCGCTAACCCAGGGCCCGTTTACGGCCTATCCGAATTAGGCCCAGTAGCGTCATCTGGGCCGTCCAATATAATTCCAGCCCATTTTAACTTCCGACCCATGTATGGCCCATGACGTCTTTTGGCCCATCTGAGGCCCTTAGTAACCCTCGGCTCGTTAACGGCCTGTGGTAAAACTGGCCTGTTATGAACATTGTATCACTTTATACCCATTGACGGCCCATTATACCGTTGGGCCATTTCCAGCCAATGTTATCTTTCGGCCTTCTCAGGGCTCATTTATTCTTGGGCTTATTTCCAGCATTCGTTTACTTACGGCCCGTTACAGGCCTTTTATGCTTGTGGGCCAAATTCAGCCCGTGGATACAGTCGGCCCGTTTGTGGCCCGTTAATCTGTTGGGCCATTTTCATAGCATCATCAAATACGGCCGTTTAACGACCCGTTATGGTCAGCCCATAAAACATACGGTTTCCACTCTAGCCCGTTTACGGCCCCTTATACGGCCCGTACAAGGCCCATATATGAGATGGCCCATAGAAGGCCCATTGACCCGACAACCCACAGAAGGCCCATTGACCTGACGACCCCTAGAAGGCCCATGGATCCGCTGGCCCATGGAAGGCCCATGGATCCGACAGCCGATAGAAGGCCCACGGATCCGACAGCCCATAGAAGGCCCACGAATCCGACGGCCACAAAAGGCCAGGGATCGTCCGTCCCGTGGATGGCCCATGGAACGTACAACCCGTGGAGGGCCATGGTCACTACAACGTTTGGGCGATTTGGCCCCCATTTAAATGATATAGCATATTCAAAGAATTATCCTACTCTATACTATCACCTCTAAAAAACATACACTATACAATAAAGAGACTAAGGCATAGAAACGTAGAATAATCCTACACTATACAATAAAGAAATTACAGCCGATTATACCCACTGGGCATTATGGTTCGGCACCAGTGATAATAAAGCATACACAAACAACAAATTACATACACTGGGCAAATACAACTCATACATCATGGACGCGCATCAACATAACTTACCATTTGAACTATAATCTCTTCAGAAAATAGGATTGGCCGGATTTAGATAGCAGAAATTTCAGTCTGCAAAATCTCTAATTCCTTCATTGTTACCTCAGTGTCTTGTTTCATTTTTTGACTCCTGCATCTAATACCTGCATGTCCAGTCTCAACTTGTTGATTGCATGTTCAGAATCATGTACACGTTGTCTTGCCACCTCTAGTTGATGCTCGAGAACATCAGCACATTCCAATTCTAATCCATAATCATTCGGTAACGGCCATGCCGCATCGCCGCAGATCTTTGTGTTGATGTCACTTCATCCTGAAATGTTTCTGTAAGTACACATGACTAGGGCAAAAATATAGTTACAACAGTGAAGTGAGCAAGACAGACTATTTTGTACATGGCAAAACAGGACTAACAATAATGTTACACGTCATGAAGCATAAGCAGGTGATATTTTAAAAATTATAAAAAAGGTAGTCTGTGCAGCCTGCGTATAGAAATCTCTCTTAGCTCACCAGAGGCGCATGATGTTGGGGCCCAATCCAAAACACAGACAAGTTACAAATTTAGACAACACATAGCGTAGAAGTAAGCAAGCAATTGGCCATTCTGTAGCTCAATTAAAGTCTTAGGGAGCATAATGAACAACAGAGGATTTCATACAAACATACTACAACAAGCAAAACTATGCAATCATTAGCCTAGTATAAACTAGATTGTGAGCCTCATTCAATAATAGGTTGTTAATAGACTTCAAAGCTTCAGGCACACTTCTGCAGAGTAATTAATGAAGGAAATATGCCCTAGAGGCAATAATAAAGTTATTATTTATTTCCTTATTTCATGATAAATGTTTATTATTCATGCTAGAATTGTATTAACCGGAAACATGACACATGTGTGAATACATAGACAAACATATAGTCACTAGTATGCCTCTACTTGACTAGCTCATTAATCAAAGATGGTTATGTTTCCTAACCATAGACATGTGTTGTTATTTGATTAATGGGATCACATCATTAGGAGAATGATGTGATTGACATGACCCATTCCGTTAGCCTAGCACTTGATCGCTTAGTATATTGCTATTGCTTTCTTCATGACTTATACATGTTCCTCGTAACTATGAGATTATGCAACTCCCGTTTAACGGAGGAACACTTTGGTGCTACCAAACGTCACAACGTAATCGGGTGATTATAAAGGAGTACTACAGGTGTCTCCAAAGGTACATGTTGGGTTGGCGATTTCGAGATTAGGTTTTGTCACTCCGATTGCCTGGAGAGGTATTCTAGGTTTTCTCGGTAATACACATCACATAAAGCCTTGCAAGCATTGCAACTAATAAGTTAGTTGTGAGATGATGTATTACGGAACGAGTAAAGAGATTTGCGGTAACGAGATTGAACTAGGTATTGATACCGACGATCGAATCTCGGGTAAGTAACATACCGATGACAAAGGAATAACGATGTCGTTATGCGGTTTGACCGATAAAGATCTTCAAGAATATGTAGGAACCAATATGGGCATCCAGGTTCCGCTATTGGTTATTGACCGAGAATAGTTCTAGGTCATGTCTACATAGTTCTCGAACCCGTAGGGTCTCGCACGCTTAACGTTATGATGACAGTTTATTATGAGTTTATAAGTTTTGATGTACCGAAGTTTGTTCGAGTCCGGATGTGATCACGGACATGACGAGGAGTCTCAAATGGTCGAGACATAAAGATTGATATATTGGAAGCCTATGTTTGACTTCGAATAGTTTCGGTGAAATCGATTTACCGAAAACCGGGTTACGGAACCTCCCGGGGATGTTGGGTCTTAATGGGCCATAAGGGAGAAGAGGAGGACCGGCCGGGGCAGGCGCGCGCCTCCCCTAGTCCGAATAGGACAAGGAGAGGGGGGCGCGCTTCTTCCTCTTCCTCCCCAAGTCCTAATCCAACTAGGGGGGGAGTCCTACTCGGTGGGAGTAGGACTCCTCGCCGCCTCCTCCTAGGGCTGGCCGCACCCCTTGCTCCTTTATATCTGGGGCAAGGGGCACCCCATGACACACAAGTTGATCTACGGATCGTTCCTTAGCCGTGCAGTGTGCCCCTCCACCATATTCCACTTTGGTCATATCGTCATGAGCTTAGGCGAAGCCCTCGCGCCGGTAGAGTCATATCGTCATGAGCTTAGGCGAAGCCCCGCGCCGGTGGAGCATCATCATCGCCACCACGCCGTCGGTTGACGGAACTCATCCCCGACGCTTTGCTGGATCGGAGCCCGGGATCGTCATCGAGCTGAACGTGTGCTGAACTCGGAGGTGCCGTGCGTTTGGTACTTGGATCGGTCGGATCGTGAAGACGTACGACTACATCAACCGCGTTGTTATAACGCATCCGCTTACGGTCTACGAGGGTACGTGGACATACACTCTCCCCTCTCGTTGTTATGCCATCACCATGATCTTGCGTGTGCGTAGGAATTTTTTTGAAATTACTATGTTCCCCAACAGTGGCATCCGAGCCAGGTTTTATGCGCTGATGTCATATGCACGAGTAGAACACAAGTGAGTTGTGGGCGATATAAGTCATACTGCTTACCAGCATGTCATACTTTGGTTCAGCGGTATTGTGAGATGAAGCGCCCGGACCGACATTACGCCAGACGCTTACGCGAGATTGGTTTCACCGCCGAGCACTCATTGCTTAAAGGTGACCGCGGTGTCTGCTTTCTCACTTTAGTTGAACTGAGTGTGGCTACGCCCGTCCTTGCGAAGGTTAAAACAGCACCAACTTGACAAACTATCGCTGTGGTTTTGATGCGAGGTAAGAACGGTTCTTGCTCAGCCCGTAGCAGCCACGTAAAACTTGCAACAACAAAGTAGAGGACGCCTAACTTGTTTTTGCAGGCATGTTGTGATGTGATATGGTCAAGACGTGATGCTATATTTTATTGTATGAGATGATCATGTTTTGTAACCGAGTTATCGGCAATCGGCAGGAGCCATATGGTTGTCGCTTATTGTATGAAATGCAAAGTTATGTAATTGCTTTACTTTATCACTAAGCAAGAGCGATAGTCGTAAAAGCAATAGTTGGCTAGATGACAACGATGCTACGATGGAGATCAAGGTGTCGCTACGGTGACAATGGTGATCATGATTTGCTTGGAGATGGAGATCACAAGCACAAGATGATGATGGCCATATCATATCACTTATATTGATTGCATGTGATGTTTATCCTTTATGCATCTTATCTTGCTTTGATTGACGGTAGCATTATAAGATGATCTCTCACTAAAATTATCAAGAAGTGTTCTCCCGAGTATGCACCGCTGCAAAAGTTCTTCGTGCTAAGACACCACGTGATGATCGGTGTGATAGGCTCTACGCTCAAATACAACGGTGCAAAACAGTTAGCACGCCGAATACTCAAAGTTAAACTTGACGAGCCTAGCATATAACAGATATGGCTCGAACACGGAGACCGAAGGTCGAGCGTGAATCATATAGTAGATATGATCAACATATTGATGTTCACCGTTGAAACTACTCCATCTCACGTGACGATCGGACATGGTTTAGTTGATTTGGATCACGTGATCACTTAGATGACTAGAGAGATGTCTGTCTAAGTGGGAGTTCTTAAGTAATATGATTAATTGAACTTTAATTTATCATGAACTTAGTCCCGTAGTATTTTGCAAATTATGTTGTAGATCAATAGCTCGCGTTGATTGCTTCCCTATGTTTTTATATGTGTTCCTAGAGAAAATTGTATTGAAAATGTTAGTAGCAATGATGCGGATTGGATCCGTGATCCGAGGTTTATCCTCATTGCTGCACGTAAGAATTATGTCCTTAATGCACCGCTAGGTGATGACCTATTGCAGGAGCAAATGCGACGCTAGAACGTTTATTAGCTCAATATGATGACTACTTGATAGTTTAGTGCACCATACTTAACGGCTTAGAATCGGGACTTCAAAGACGTTTTGAACGTCATGGACCATATGAGATGTTCCAGGAGTTGAAGTTAATATTTCAAGCAAATACCCGAGTTGAGAGATATAAAGTCTCCAACAAGTTCTATAGCTAAAAGATGGAGGAGAATCGCTCAACTAGTGAGCATGTGCTCAGATTGTCTGGGTACTTCAATCGCTTGAATCAAGTGGGAGTTAATCTTCCAGATAAGATAGTGATTGACAGAATTCTTGTAATATCCCAAATTTTCAATTTGGAATGTTATACATTAGGTCATCATGCATATCATATTTTCTCGCATTTTTCCGATCCTAGAAAATTTCACGCAACTCAAGGACCCTCGGAGAGAGTTGGAGATTTCATTATTTTCATATTTGGGATTTCTCAAATTATGAAAATATAGGATCATTGGATTTATTTAATTATCTTCATAAGTTTTTCCGATAAAAAATTAAGAGAGGGAATAATATGACTTTCCCAACATTTAGGAAAATGAAGATTTTATAAATAAATCAATTTTGGTTTTTAAAAGTTTATTTGCTTTAAGCAAAAAAATGAGCATTTTAAAATATACTTTTGCCCTGCTTTAAAGTTCATTTTGTTCGACTCATTTTTAGGAGTCGGGAAAATTAATTTTATTTAATTTGGAGTTCGCTTGGTTGATTTTTATTTTGTTTAGTTTGGTTTAAAAAAAACGCGCCCACTTCGGGCTAAGGGCCCACTGCCCAACTGGCCGCCTGCCCCTCCCTCTCTCTCTCACACACACACACACACACGCCGGCCTTGGCGAGTCCGAGGAGGACTCCTCCTCCCCGGCTTGCCCCCTACCCCAAGGCAGCACCCTCCTATTTAACCCCGCCGACCCCACCTCTCTCACCCTCACCGCCGCCTCTAACCGAGCCGCCATTGAGCCTGAAGGCCGCCGCCGCCGTCCGCCGTCGCTCGACCTCGCCGCCCTCGCCACCCACCGACCCCGCCACACCACCACGACCCACGACCTCACGGAGGTCGGAGCCTGCCGGCGACCACGGAGGTAGCCGCCACCACCCCCGGTCCGGTTTTTTTTCAAAACCCGATCCGTTTTTCTCGCGTTGTTCGGTTTTTTAAAACCCTAGATGGTTTTATTTTTTCGGTTTTATTATTTAGTGAACGCTCACCGACCCGCTCGCTTCAATGAACGTGTTCGTCGGATTAGTTCTTTTAACGAACGTCCGCTGTTTAATCTGTTCGTCTTTTTCTTTTAATCAGATTTAATCCGTTATTTTCGATTTTGATTTCGATTCAATTTCAAATCTGTTTATTTTCTCGCCGCTTATCGGAATCGGGTGATTCAAGCGCTGGAGTTTCGTTTTAAACCGCCGTTCGAATAACCTACTTAAACAAAGTTTTGCTACTGTAAAATTTTGACCTAGTTTCATATTGCTAAACCGAGTCGTTCTCTCTCGAGTTTCGACTTTCGATGCTTTATTTGATTCGATTCTTTTGCAACCAGGGTTCTTAAGTTGAACTCTCCGTTAGATCGTTTATTCGAGATTTCCTGTGCATTAGTTGAGTACTTATTGTATGCTTGTTGTTTGTCTCGTTAGATCACCCGAGTGCGCCGCTTGTTACTTCAATCTCTAGGTCTCGCGGATCATCAGCAAGGCAAGTAACACTTGATCATACCTTTTCTACTACCCAGTTTTTATGCATTAGATCAAACCCTCAAACACTTGCATGTTTAGGATCTAATTAAATTGTGGGATTGGGAAGTAGATTGAGGTAGTACCTATTACCTGATACTTATGAAACCTTGGGAGTTACTTCTATGTTTGCTTATTATGCCATGCTATGCTAGTAGACGTGGATTGGGTGAGTGAATATCCATGACAGATGTGAGATTGTTAATTAATGGTTTATCTAAGGTGGCAACCTAAACACACATCCTGGGTGGATTGAGGCACTGGTTTCTATCAGACTTGCTCAGATTTCTTCTGACCGCCACCTGTGCTCTAAGGGATCATGAGATTATTCAAACTAGAAACTTCCGTGCAGCCACAAGCCAATTATGGGCTCGCGAGTTGACTAAGTTGTGCGAACTCTTACGGGTAGGCTAGCTGATGTAGGGGATGTAGGTTGGTACGGTCTACCCACATGTAAGGTGCTAGCGCTTCGAAAGACTATGTCTCGGCCATCCGTGTCTCAAACACCATGTAGTGCGAGAACCAAGCGGAGGCGATCGAGTCTTGTGGGGAAAAGTGCGCAAACCTCTCGCAGAGTGTATAAACTAATCATGATTAGCCGTGTCCCGGTTATGGACGTTTTGAGTATCCGTAATTGAATATCATGTGAATCTCAACATGTTACCGCTAATAAATGTTATTGGGTTTTGATGAGTACTTTTAATTGGGATTGAGGATGCTGTCAACCATTCTCAATGTTTAACAACCACCATGATAGTTAAATAAAATTATTCCTTTGTTGTAGGGAAAACTAGCTTTATGCAAAATGTAATCAGAGAGCCTTACCACCAGCCATATATGCATGTAGTATAGCTTATTCCTTCATTGCTCTCTATGTGTTACATTGCCAAGATATTCCATGTGTGAATTTTTTGGCTGCAACTTTCACGCTGTGCACTTTTCGCATTTACAGTAAGGTGTTAGGTCGTGGTTCTATACTCGGTGATGCCGATGGAGTTGATGGACTCACTTATCTTCCAAGCCTTCCGCTGTTATTATTAGATGGCCTTAAGCCATATTATTGTAATAAGTTCCCTTGTGGACAACGATGTAATAAGTGTGTGATTGCTACTCGCTATAAATCCTTCGGCATGTGTGGTGTCAGACATCGATCCAGGATGACACCGAGCACGAGACTTGATCCATTCGGTCTGGTCGCCTGAGATGGTATCGAGCACACGCCGATCAGAGGACACCACCACTAAGTTAAAGCCATAGATCACTACTCTCTTCTCATTTTCTAACTCCTCATCTTTTCTACTCTTTAGGATGACGGACGCCAAGATCAAGTACACCCAACCGATGAAGGCACACCTTTTGATTTCACTTGAAGGAAGTCACCAAGTACCGAATATTGACTACCCAGCTTCACCGGAACTTTCAACGCCACTCGCTCAAGAGGAGCGCTGGAAGATTCAAGCTCACGCTCCAGAAGGACATTTGCCCCAATCACCAAGCCTATAGATAGTGTTTTCAAGGCACCAACTTGAGTCCAGGAAAGAGCATGGCAGCTCACATCACCATGGGACGATTGGAGAAGTTTATCAAGGAGACCTCAAGGACACTATCTACCAGATTTGCGGACGCCGAAATGACAAATGGGACATCGTCAAGACCAAGAAGGATAGGTCCATTGCAGCTTTCATCCAGAGTTAAACCAGACATTCGACGCCAGAGAACCAAATGTGCAACGATATGTTGGAGTTGCGAACGCAAAGGGAAGGATCATCGAACTTGAAGAAGAACTAAAGACTACACGCAAGGACTACATGGACGAGATCGTAGCTCTAGCAAGACACAATAACGATCTTAAGTATGAGATCAAGAACTCAAGAAGAAGTTGGCGCCAGAATGAAGACCAAGATGTCGGTTGCCCAAGCGACTACATCAACATCGACGACACCGATTCGGATCCAAGTGAACCCGACTTTGAAGACGGTCGAGCAGACATCATGGAGTCTTCCACCGCTTCAAATTAGTAGAAGTCCCCACATATTAGTAGTATTCCTCCATGTAAACATTTTAGTACACGACTTTTGCGATAGTTAGATCGTTGTAAGCCCTTGTTTGATTGAATGAAGTGATTTTGTGTGCATTTGCTCATGTGCATTTGGGTAGTGATTCCCTTAGACCTCATTCTATTCTTAAGTTCTCGCTTTTCTAAACCCATCGATGCCTCCGAGACGCGACCCCGGTTCGCTTTTCCGCCAGAGATCACCCAATTGATTCAAGAAGAGAATACCCGATTCAAACATTGGTGCGTAAACAGGCAACAACAACAACAACAACCCACCACCACCACCACCACCGCGGATCACCGACTCGCTTTTCTTAGATGAATCCGCGGTGCATTCCAAAGAGCACCGAGCCGATTGTGGCGTATGATTGGCTCCGCAAGATAGGAAGGAGTTGACCACCGCAGGATGCATGAAAGAGTGAAGTTTGCAGACATCAGCTTGAAGGACCCGCAGAAGATGGTGGGAGAATTTTACAGCCACTTACCCAGAGACACCGCCACATGGGACCAGTTTCAAGAAGCTTTTCAGACCGCCCATGTTTCAACAGAGGAGCTATGGCTATGAAGAAGCGCGAGTTTCGCAACTTACGCCAAGGAGGAAGGATGTTGCACAAGATGTGGATGATTTTAGTAAGTTAGCACGTTATGCCCCTGATGACGTTGCTATGATGCAGCTAAACAGAGAAGTTTCTAGAAGGACTGAATGATGAGTTCAAGATGCCGTTGATGGTAGCAAGTTTCAACAACTACCGGAGTTGGTAGACCGAGCCCTCATGATTGAAGGAAAGCAAAGAAGAATTGAGAACTGCAAGCGGAAGTATGGACAGGGAAGTATAACTCGAGCCCAAGCAGAAGCCTCGTTATACCCCTAAATCAGAATTCAGTTTCAGATACCCATGGAGGAGGTAATTCAGATAACCATAATGGCACCAAGAATGGGAACGGAATGGAGGAAGCAATGGATGAACCGCACCAACCCGCCAACACCATCCAAAGTAGACCGAGTCATATCACTTGCTTTAAGTGCCGCAAGATCGGGCATTATGCCAATGATCGCCCGTAGGCCGTAATGGAAATGGCAATGGAAGCTCGAAAGAAGCCCAACCCTTTCAACAGGGGATGTGAACCACATTGATGTGGAGGAGGTTGAAGATCAGCCCGATGCAAGAATCGGTAAGTTTTTGGTTAAGTCATTTATCGCAGCTTGTTCTTTTCGACATGGTGCATCGATTCATACATATCAAGGGATTTGTGGATAAGTACAAATTACCGACCCAAGCCCTTAGGTCACCCATGCTAGTAACCTCACCCGAGCAGAGTACATGGCTAGTAAATGGTGTGATCGACCGCCATTAAGGATTGGACACTATGTTTTCCCTCGCACCTAATAGTTCGGAATCCCAAGGATTGATGTGATATTAGGAATGGATTGGTTATCAAAGTATGGAGGAAACATAGATTGCACCACAAAGTCGATTTTGCTCACTACCCCGAGAGGGAAGAAGGATCAAGTATGTATCACAAGACGAGCCGAGGAGAGCGCAAGTTAATTGCTTATCGTGAGTGGTGCGTGAAGAAGTACCAGGTGAAGGATTTTCCTGATGTATTTCTAAGAGTTGCTGTGAATGCCACCGGATAGAGACATTGAGTTTTTGATCGAGCTGTTGCCGTGAACAGCCCGATATCGAAACGACTGCATGTGATGCCCGCATGTGATTTGGCGGAAATCAAGAAGCGATTAAGGAACTATTGATAAAGGTTTTATACGCCCAAGTTCTTCACCATGGGGATCACCCGTATTGTTAGTGGAGAAGAAGGATGGATCGTTAAGAATGGTTGTTGATTATCGTGGATTGAATGAAGTAACAATCAAGAACAAGTACCCACTACCTATGATAAATGATCTGCTTGATCGCCACAAGGAGCTAAGGTGTTTTCCAAGATCGATTTGCGATCGTGGTACCATCGATTGAAGATTCGAGAGCAGGACATACCTAAGACCACGTTTACCACGAGATATGGATCAGATGAGTATACCGTTATGTCATTTGATCGACTAACGCACCAGCCTATTTCATGAACCCGATGAACAAAGTGTTTATGGAATTTTTGGACAAGTTCGTCGTGGTGTTCATTGATGACATTTTGATTTTCTCAAGGATGAAGAGGAACATAAGGAACATTTGAGATTGGTTCGAGAAACCGAGAGAACACCAGCTTGTATGCCAAGTTCAGCAAATGTGAGTTTTGGCTAAAGGAAGTTGTATTTCTGACATGTTATATCCGGAGAAGGAATAGCAGTTGACCCCACAAAGGTTGAGACCAGAACTAAATGGGAAGCACCAACGACAGTTGAGAGATTCGAGTTTCCTTGGACTCGCAGGATACTACCAAGATTCATTGAGAATTTCTCAAGGATTGCCAAGCCTATGACTGAATTGTTGAAGAAGGATAACAAATTCATATGGACTGAGGACCGTGAGGCAAGTTTTCAGGATTTGAAGAAAAGATTGGTTACCTCACCAGTTTTAATATTGCCGATCGACCAAGGATTATGAGGTGTATTACACGCTTCACGCCGAGGACTTGGAGCAAAGGCTTATGCAGAAGGAAGAGTTGTTTCAGATGCTTCACGACAACTTAAGCCCCATGAGTTGAATTATGCCACCCATGATTTGGAGTTAGCGTACGCCAGCATGCCCTAAATACCGGAGACATTTTCTCATTGGAAATCATTGTGAAGTATATACGGATCACAAGAGTTTGAAGTACATCTTCACACGTAAGGAATTGAATCTCGCATAAAGGAGATGGTTAGAGCTTATCAAGGATTATGATATGAGAGGCTAATGTCGAGCAGGCACGCATTGAGCCGTAAGAGCCACGCCAATACCCTAATGATGGGAGGGATACCCAATGAGTTAGCCGAGGACCTCCGAGAGCTATGTTTGGAAATAGTTCCAGAGGCTATGTAGCAGCATTGGAGATTCATCAACACCGATGGACAAAATCGAGAAGCCCAAAAGGCAGATAAGGAAGTTGCCTCTATAAAGGAGAAAATGAGCAAAGGAAAAGCTAAAGGATTTCGTGAGGATGAGCACGATACCCTATGGTTTGAAGACCGTGTTTATGTGCCCAATAACCCGTAGATCGTGAAGTTGATTTTACAAGAAGCTCATGATTCACCTTATTCGATTCACCCAGAAATACCAAGATGTATTTGGATTTGAAGAATACTTTCCGTGGACCGAATGAAGAAGGATATTGCGGAGTATGTAGCAGTTTTGCGATGTATGTCGAAAGTAAAGGCAGAGCATCAGAAGCCAGCAGGATTGTTACAACCATTGCCGATACCCGAGTGGAAGTGGGATAAACTAGGCATGGATTTCATCACAGGTTTGCCAAAGACTCGTTCAGGTTATGACTCGATTTGGGTTGTAGTCGACCGCTTGACGAAGGTAGCTCATTTTATTCCAAATAAGACTACCTATAGCAGTGCTAAGTTGGCAAAGATATACATGACCAGAATTGTGTGTTTACACGGAGTTCCGAGGAGCATCGTATCGGATAGAGGAACCCAATTTACCTCAAAATTTTGGAACCAGTTGCATGAAACATTGGGAACCGGATCGAGTTCAAGACAGCTTTCCACCCACGTAATCGATGGATGATCGAGAGGGTCAATCAGATTTTGGAGGATATGCCGAGAGCTTGTGCACTAGATTATGGGTCTAGTTGGGATGATAATTTGTCGATGCAGAATTTTCTTACAACAACAGCTACCAAACCAGCCTAAGGATGGCACCTTTCGAGGCTCTTATGGAAGAAGATGTAGGACACCGTTGTCATGGGACTAAACCGAGATCGCCGCTTGTTTGGACCAGATTTGATTAAGGAGTCTGAAAGAAGGTTAAACTGATTCGGATAGTCTCAAGGTAGCCCACCTGCATAAAAGAGCTATGCCGATCCAAAGCGCAGCGATTGAGTATGAAGTTGGAGACAGAGTATATCTTAGAGTATCCCCGCTCGAGGAGTTAAACGCTTTGGAGTTAAAGGAAAGTTAGCACCACGCTTCGTTGGACCATATAAGATTTTGCAACGCATGGGAGAAGTTGTTATAAGTTGGAATTGCCGTAAGGACTGTTAGGAGTTCATGATGTATTCCATGTTTCTCACTGAAGAAATGTCACCCGAGATAGCAGAGATACCGTTAAGAGACACACAAGTACACCGAAGCAATTCAGTTGAAGGATGATTTAACATATGAGGAAAAACCGTTAAGATTCTCGATTATGCTAGCAGAGTTACTCGCAGCAAGGTTATCAAGTTTTGCAAAGTTCAAGGAGCCACCACATCAAGATGAAGCCACCGGGAAAGAGAGGAAGTTTTGCTCAAGGACCACCTCACCTATTTTCTAGTTAACCCAATCTCGAGGGCTAGATTCATCTTAATAGTAGGTTTGTAACATCCCAAATTTTCAATTTGGAATGTTATACATTAGGTCATCATGCATATCATATTTTCTCGCATTTTTCCGATCCTAGAAAATTTCACGCAACTCAAGGACCCTGAGAGAGTTGAGATTTCATTATTTTCATATTTGGGATTTTCAAATTATGAAAATATAGGATCATTGATTTATTTAATTATCTTCATAAGTTTTTCCGATAAAAAAATTAAGAGAGGGAATAATATGACTTTCCCAACATTTAGGAAAAATGAAGATTTTATAAATAAATCAAATTTTGGTTTTTAAAAGTTTATTTGCTTTAAGCAAAAAAAATGAGCATTTTAAAAATATACTTTTTGCCCCGTTTTAAAGTTCATTTTGTTCGACTCATTTTTAGGAGTCGGGGAAAATTAATTTTATTTAATTTGGAGTTCGTTTGGTTGATTTTTATTTTTGTTTAGTTTGGTTTAAAAAAAAACGCGCGCCCCCGCCTGGGCCAAGGGCCCAGCCGGCCCAACCGCCGCCGCCTGCCCAGCGCATTTCTCTCCTCATGGCACACACAAGGCCAAGGCCATTGGCGAGTCCGAGGAGGACTCCTCCTCCCACTGGCTTGCCCCTACCCCAAGGCAGCACCCCTCCTATTTAACCCCGCCGACCCCACCTCTCTCTCACCCACTTGCCGCCTTCTAACCGAGCCGCCTTGCAGCTCAAGGTCGGCGGCCGCCGCCTGCCGTCGCCGCCCGACCTCGCCGCCTCGCCACCCCGCCGACCCGCCGCCACCTCACCGACTGTCAGCCGACTTCACGGAGGCGGAGCCCGCCGGCGACCACTGGAGGTAGCCGCCGCCACCACCCCCCCGGTCCGGTTTTTTTTTCAAAAACCCGATCCGGTTTTTCTCGCGTTGTTCGGTTTTTTTTAAAACCCTAGATGGTTTTTATTTTTTTCGGTTTTATTATTTAGTGAACGTTCACCGACCCGTTCGTTTCAATGAACGTGTTCGTCGGATTAGTTCTTTTAACGAACGTCCGCTGTTTAATCTGTTCGTCTTTTTCTTTTAATCCGATTTAATCCGTTATTTTCTGATTTTGATTTCCGATTCGAATTTCAAATCTGTTTATTTTCTCGCCGCTTATCGAATCAGTGATTCAAGCGCTCGAGTTTCATTACTAAACCGCCGTTCCGACTAACCTACTTAAACAAAGTTTTGCTACTGTAAAATTTTGACCTAGTTTCATATTGCTAAACCGAGTCGTTCTCTCTCGAGTTTCGACTTTCGATGCTTTATTTGATTCGATTCTTTTGCAACCAGGGTTCTTAAGTTGAACTCTCCGTTAGATCGCTTATTCGAGATTTCTGTGCATTAGTTGAGTACTTATTGTATGCTTGTTGTTTGTCTGCGTTAGATCACCCGGAGTGCGCCGCTTGTTACTTCAATCTCTAGGTCTCATGGATCATCGCAAGGCAAGTAACACTTGATCATACCTTTTCTACTACCCAGTTTTTATGCATTAGATCAAACCTCAAACACTTGCATGTTTAGGATCTAATTAAATTGTGGGATTGGGAAGTAGATTGAGGTAGTACCTATTACCGATACTTATGAAACCTTGGGAGTTACTTCTATGTTTGCTTATTATGCCATGCTATGCTAGTAGACGTGGATTGGGTGAGTGAATATCCATGATGATGTGAGATTGTTAATTAATGGTTTATCTAAGGTGGCAACCTAAACACACATCCTGGGTGGATTGAGGCACCTGGTTTCTATCAGACTTGCTCAGATTTCTTCGGACCGCCACCTGTGCTCTAAGGGATCATGAGATTATTCAAACTAGAAACTTGTGCAGCCACAAGCCAATTATGGGCTCTGGCGTAGTTGACTAAGTTGTGCGAACTCTTACGGGTAGGCTAGCTGATGTAGGGGATGTAGGTTGGTACGGTCTACCCACATGTAAGGTGCTAGCGCTTCTGAAAGACTATGTCTCGGTCATCCGTGTCTCAAACACCATGTAGTGCGAGAACCAAGCGGAGGCGATCGAGTCTTGTGGGGAAAAGTGCGCAAACCTCTGCAGAGTGTATAAACTAATCATGATTAGCCGTGTCCCCGGTTATGGACGTTTTGAGTATCCGTAATTGAATATCATGTGAATCTCAACATGTTACTGCTAATAAATGTTATTGGGTTTTGATGAGTACTTTTAATTGGGATTGAGGATGCTGTCAACCATTCTCAATGTTTAACAACCACCATGATAGTTAAATAAAATTATTCCTTTGTTGTAGGGAAAACTAGCTTTATGCAAAATGTAACAGAGAGCCTTACCACCAGCCATATATGCATGTAGTATAGCTTATTCCTTCATTGCTCTCTATGTGTTACATTGCCAAGATATTCCATGTGTGAATTGTTTTGGCTGCAACTTTCACGCTATGCACTTTTCGCACGATTTAGTAAGGTGTTAGGTCGTGGTTCTATACTCGGTGATGCCGATGGAGTTGATGGACTCACTTATCTTCCAAGCCTTCCGCTGTTATTATTAGATGGCCTTAAGCCATATTATTGTAATAAGTTCCCTTGTGGACAACGATGTAATAAGTGTGTGATTGCTACTCGCTATAAATCCTTCAAGCATGTGTGGTGTCAAGATTATCGATCCAGGATGACATCGAGCACGTAGACTTGATCCATTCGGTCTGGTCGCTATAATTTTCTAGTCACCATCACCAAGTTAGTAGAACTTTGTGATGAACTATAATATGCAAGGGATGACAAAAGTAATTCCCAAGCTCTTCGTGATGCTGAAATCGACGAAGGTAGAAATCAAGAAAAGAGCATCAAGTGTTGATGATTGACAAGACCACTAGTTTCAAGAAAAGGACAAAGGGAAAGAAAGGGAAACTTCAAGTAGAATGACAAACAAGTTGTCACTCCCGCGAAGAAGCCCAAAGCTGGACCATAGCCTGAAACTAAGTGCTTCTACTGCAAAGGAAATGGTCACTGGAAACGGAAATGCCCTGAATATTTGGTGGATAAGAAGGATGGAAAAGTGAACAAGGGTATATTTGATATACAGGTTATTGATGTGTGCCTTACTAGTGTTTATAGTAGCCCCGAGTATTTGATACTGCTCGTTGCTAAGATTAGTAACTCAAACAGAGTTACGTATAAACAGAGACTAGTTGAAGGGAAGTGACGATGAGTGTTGGAAGTAGTTCCAAGATTGATATGATCATCATCGCACACTCCCTATACTCTCGGATTAGTGTTGAAACCTAAATAAATGTTATTTGGCGCTTATGCTGAACATGAATATGATTTGATCATGTTTATTGCTATACGGTTATTCATGTAAGTTAAAGAATAATTATTGTTCGCTTACATGAATAAAACCTTCTATGGTCATACACCCAATGAAAATGGTTTGTTGGATCTCGATCGTGTGATACACATATTCATAATATTGAAACCAAAAGATGTAAAGTTAATAATGATAGTGCAACTTATTTGTGGCATCGCAGCTTTAGGTCATATTGGTGTAAAGCGATGAAGAAACTCCATACCGATGGGCTTTTGGAATCACTTGATTATGAATCATTTGATGCTTGCGAACCGTGCCTTTTGGGCAAGATGACTAAAACTCCGTTCTCCGAACAATGGAACGAGCTATCGACTTGTTGGAAATAATACATACCGATGTATGCGATCCAATGAGTGTTGATGCTCGTGGCAAGTATCATTATTTTCGACCTTCACAGATGATTTGAGCAGATATGCGATATCTTCTTGATGAAACATAAGTCTGAAATAGTTGAAAAGTTCAAAGAATTTCAGAGTGAAGTAGAAAATCATCGTAATAAGAAAATAAATTTTCCGCGATCCGATCGTGGAGATGAATATTTGAGTTACGAAGTTTGGTCTTCAATTAAAACAAAGTGGAATAGTTTCACAGCTCACGCCACCGAACACCACAACGTTATGGTGTGTCCGAACGTCAGAATCAGTATTTTATTTTGATATGGTGCGATCAATGATGTCTCTTACCGATTTACCAATATCGCTTTGGGGTTATGCATTAGAGACAGCTGCATTCACGCTTAATAGGGCACCATCTAAACTGCTGGGACGACACCGTATGAACTATGGTTTAACAAAGAAACCTAAGTGTCGTTTCTTAAAAGTTTGAGTTGTGATGCTTATGTGAAAAAGTTTTCACCTGATAAGCTCGAACCCAAATCGGAGAAGTGCGTCTTCATAGAATACCCAAAGGTAACTATTGGGTACACCTTCTATCACAGATCCGAAGGCAAGTTTTTCGTTGCTAAGATGGATCCTTTATAGAGAAGAAGTTTCTCTCGAAAGAAGTGAGTGGGAGGAAAGTAGAACTTGATGAGGTAATTGTACCTTCTCCCTTATTGGAAAGTAGTTCATACAGTAAATCAGTTCGGTGATTCCTACACCAATTAGTGAGGAAGTTAATGATGATGATCATGAAACTTCAGATCAAGTTGCTACCAAACCTCGTAGGTCTTCCAGAGTAAGATCCGCACTGAGTGGTACGGTAATCATGTTCGGAAGTCATGTTACTAGACCATGATGAACCTACGAACTATGAGGAAGCGATGATGAGCCCAGATTCCGCGAAATGGCTTGAGGCCATAAAATCTGAGACAGGATCCATATATGAGAACAAAGTGTGGACTTTGGTTGACTTGCTCGATGATCAACAAGTCAAGTTAAATAAATGGATCTTCAAGAGGAAGATGATGCTGATAGTAGTGTTACTATCTACAAAGCTCGACTTGTCGCAAAAAGGTTTTCGACAAATTCAAAGTGTTGACTACAATGAGATTTTCTCAATGTAGCAATGCTTAAGTCTGTCCGAATCATGTTAGCAATTGCCACATTTTATGAAATCTGGAAATGGATGTCAAAACTACATTCTTTAATGGATTTATTAAAGAAGAGTTGTATATGATGCAACCGAAGGTTTTTCAATCCTAAGGAGCTAACAAAATGTGCAAGCTTCAAATGATCCATCTATGGACTGGTGCAAGCATCTCGAGTTGGAATAAACGCTTGATAGTGTGATCAAAGATATGGTTTTATCTGACTTTTGGAGAAGCCTCGATTTACAAGAAAGTAAGTGGGAGCACTACAACATTTCTGATAAGTATATGTGAATGACATATTGTTGATCGGAAATAATGTAGAATTATTCTGCAAAGCATAAAGGAGTATTTGAAAGGAGTTTTTCAAAGAAGGACCTCAGTGAAGCTGCTTACATATTGGGCATCAAGATCTATAGAGATAGATCAAGACGCTTGATAAGTTTTTCAATAAGTACATACCTTGTCAAGATTTTGAAGTAGTTCAAAATGGAACATTCAAAGAAAAGTTCTTGTCTGTGTTGCAAAGGTGTGAAATTGAGTAAAGACTCAAATCCCGACCACGGCAGAAAAAAGAAAAGAGAATGAAAGTCATTCCCTATACCTCACCATAGGTTCTATAAAGTATGCTATGCTATGTACCGCACCTATTGTATACCTTGCTCTGAATTTGGAAAGGAGTACAATAGTGATCTAGGAGTAGATCATGGACATTGGTCAAGAACATCCTTAGTGAGGACTAAGGAAATATTTCTCGATTATGGAGGTGATAAAAGAGCCCGTCGTAAAGAGTTATATCGATGCAAGCTTTTTACACCGATCCAGATAACTATAAGTCTCAATCTGGATACATATTGAAAGTGGGAGCAATTAGCTAGAGTAGCTCCGTGGAGAGCATTGTAGACATAGAATATTTGCAAAATACATACGGCTCTAAATGTGATGAATCTGCTGACTAAGCTTCTCTCACAAGCAAAACATGATCATACCTTAGTACTCTTTGGGTGTTAATCACATAGCGATGTGAACTAGATTATTGACTCTAGTAAACCCTTTGGGTGTTGGTCACATGACGATGTGAACTATGGGTGTTAATCACATACATATGTGAATATTAGTGTTGAATCACATGATGATGTGAACTAGATTATTGACTCTAGTGCAAGTGGGAGACTCAAGGAAATATGCCCTAGAGGCAATAATAAAGTTATTATTTATTTCCTTATTTCATGATAAATGTTTATTATTCATGCTAGAATTGTATTAACCGGAAACATGATACATGTGTGAATACATAGACAAACATATAGTCACTAGTATGCCTCTACTTGACTAGCTCATTAATCAAAGATGGTTATGTTTCCTAACCATAGACATGTGTTGTTATTTGATTAATGGGATCACATCATTAGGAGAATGATGTGATTGACATGACCCATTCCGTTAGCCTAGCACTTGATCGCTTAGTATATTGCTATTGCTTTCTTCATGACTTATACATGTTCCCGTAACTATGAGATTATGTAACTCCTGTTTACGGAGGAACACTTTGGTGCTACCAAACGTCACAACGAATCGGGTGATTATAAAGGAGTACTACAGGTGTCTCCAAAGGTACATGTTGGGTTGGCGATTTCGAGATTAGGTTTTGTCACTCCGATTGTCGGAGAGGTATCTCTAGGCCTTCTCGGTAATACACATCACATAAAGCCTTGCAAGCATTGCAACTAATAAGTTAGTTGTGAGATGATGTATTACGGAACGAGTAAAGAGACTTGCCGTAACGAGATTGAACTAGGTATTGATACCGACGATCGAATCTCGTAAGTAACATACCGATGACAAAGGGAACAACGTATGTCGTTATGCGGTTTGACCGATAAAGATCTTCGAAGAATATGTAGGAACCAATATGGGCATCCAGGTTTCGCTATTGGTTATTGACCGAGAATAGTTCTAGGTCATGTCTACATAGTTCTCGAACCCGTAGGGTCCGCACGCTTAACGTTACGATGACAGTTTATTATGAGTTTATAAGTTTTGATGTACCGAAGTTTGTTCGAGTCCCGGATGTGATCACGGACATGACGAGGAGTCTTGAAATGGCCGAGACATAAAGATTGATATGTTGGAAGCCTATGTTTGACTTTGAATAGTTCCGTGAAATCGGATTTACCGAAAACCGGGGTTACCGGAACCTCCCGGGGATGTTGGGCCTTAATGGGCCATAAGGAGAAGAGGAGGACCGGCCGGGGCAGGCCGCGCCCCTCCCCCCTAGTCCGAATAGGACAGGAGAGGGGGCGCGCCCTTCCTCTCTCCCTCCCCAAGTCCTAATCCAACTAGGAAAGGGGGAGTCCTACTCCCGGTGGGAGTAGGACTCCTCCGCGCCTCCTCCTAGGGCTGGCCGCACCCCCTTGCTCCTTTATATCTGGGGCAAGGGGCACCCCATGACACACAAGTTGATCTACGGATCGTTCCTTAGCCGTGTGCGGTGCCCCTTCAACATATTCCACTTCACCATATCGTCATGAGCTTAGGCGAAGCCCCGCGCCGCAGAGAGTCATATCATCGCGAGCTTAGGCGAAGCCCCGCGCCGTGGAGCATCATCATCGCCACCACGCCGTCAGGCCGACGGAACTCATCCCCGACGCTTTGCTGGATCGGAGCCCGGGATCGCCATCGAGCTGAACGTGCTGAACTCGGAGGTGCCGTATGCTCGTACTTGGATCGGTCGGATCGTGAAGACGTACGACTACATCAACCGCGTTGTTATAACGCTTCCGCTTACGGTCTACGAGGGTACGTGGACATACACTTTCCCCTCTCGTTGCTATGCCATCACCATGATCTTGCGTGTGCGTAGGAAATTTTTTGAAATTACTATGTTCCCCAACAATTAAATGGTAAGGCCTTTAATTATGTCAACTAATAGTTATACAAGTACCCAACATCAGGCATCATTCTTTGGGCATCTCATTAATTGAGGACAAATAAAGCAATTGAAAAGAGCAAATTAACTATGCCTGAAACAAACAAGGAATTGAACTGTTGAATTGGATACAGTGACTTACCTTAACAGGTTGAAGAGGCTCAGCGCAGCTCCTACTTCTCTTGCAAGGCTCCTTCCTAACATCTTGTACTTGGAAATCCTCAATCTTGTCTTCATTGCACCCCTCCGCAAGGTGACACAAACTAGTTACTCGCCTCCTTGAAGATAAATATGCATACTTTCCAAATCTGTGAACACAAAATGATGAGATTATAACAAAACAACACCACATAATGAAACATGCCGCATCTCTTGCACTTGCACACAATGAAATGAGCATTTACTATATGTGCACTATGTAAAAACTAGGCATACCTTCGAACTGGACCTCCAGGTACTCTTGGAGAGCCTACTTTAGTGTACAACCAAACCTTTATTCACCTATGAGTTAGAAAAGGCCCCACTACAGCAGCCCTTAGTGTTTAAATCGTTGACAAGCTCTGTTAGAGTGTTAGGTCAACAACAACAAGTTATCAAAGCAAACAGTCCTAGTATGGCTGGCTGATGCAAACAAGCAATTGAACAGATGTGTGAGAAAATCTTACATATCAAGAAAAGAAGCAAAGAAGGAGGCTTAAAGACCATCACTTGACTGACCAGATTTAAGGGGCATTTAAACATCATGTGCAACGTATGAACTAACATAAACATTGCATATTCTAGCTTCTACAATGGAATGCACATGTATTAGGTTATGCCATGTATGATGATGCCTAAATGTACACTATAGCAGGCATGAGTGATTCATCATTGCATGCACAATTGAATTGCAGGTTAAGGGCCAGTTCTATTCCGCCTTCTCATGATTGTCAAAGTAAGCCATAAAAGATGTAAAGAAGTCATTTTTGAGTTATGGGCTTGGGCTTAACTAATTTTGCTTTGGAGGGGGGTGTTCCGGGTAGAACCTCACTAAAAATTGAAGGGAAGGGGAATAGTGAAATGACTCTATTGTCTGCCTAATTACACTCAAAATGCAATTGGTGATGCCCGCGTCACACCTCACCCTCAAGTAAAAACAAACACGCAAGCGTTCATTGCCCTGCCCGCTTGCATCTCCTCTCCCCGGTCAAGCCAAGATCTTTTCAAGAAGGAGACCTTGTGCTCCGGCTGATCCAGCGAACAGCCGGCCAACACAAGCTCTCAGCACCTTGGGAAAGCCCTTTCATCATCAGCAAAGTGTTGGGCAACGACTCCTACTACCTGATCGATGCTCAGAAGCCCCGAAAGACGAAGAGGGACGACCACAAAAAGACGGCGGTTATGGAATGCAAATCTCCTCCGAAGATTTTACAGTTAATGCAGTATGTACCACGCTACCTTTTGTATTGAAGTACGAAGACTTTGGGCCCCCCGACAAGAGCTCGGGGACGACCCTCTTTTATCTATATGATAAGAATTATGCCTACGAGTATGTTATTCTTTGTTATGCCGCTTGGCACCGGGTTCGACTAGTCGGCCCGGGGACTCGCCGTCTTGCCCTATGAAATGCTTCCTGCAGCCGGACAAGTAGTGTGTGGCACTTAAGCCGTCTCCTGTCAGAAGCCACAGCTTGCAGAGCGACTGTTTGGTGGGCAGGAGTGAGGTAGAATGGGTGTCCACATGAAAAATGGCTAAGGACTCAAAGCATGTACATAGTTTAAGCCGGCCTCCAGCCTTTTACAACCGACTCTTGAGGAGCCGGCTCGCCGTTTCTACTCAAATTGCTAAAAAACTCTAAACGACTAAGTACTTGCCTTCCCAAAGTAGCTAAGTACTTGACCCAGCAGCAGTCCGCAGAAGCGGCTGTCCGGCTGGCAAGACGACAACCAATGGAAGGCGGCAAAGGAAAAAGCCAAAAGAGCAATGGGCAAAAATAGATAGAACTCGGAGAAATATTTACATAGCAAAGGCCCTTGGCCGAATCTTCAAACAAAAGTTCAAGATACAGCCCGCGGGTGGAATTGTGCAAATTAACAAGTTCTTCGAGACTATTAAGCAGATAAAACAAAGATGAAGTGGCAGCCTAGGAAGGGGCGGACGAGTTCGGAGGATCGGAGGAGTCGGCGGTGCCAGTTGTTGGGGCGGCCGGCTGGTCGGTCTCAGCTTGGTCCCCTCCAGCGGCAGCCGGCTCGGTCGGGCGCGACTCGTTGCTGGAGGCGCGGTCGAGTTGAGGCTGGCCGTCCGCTCCGACTTCTGGTGCCTCCCCTTCGCCTCCCTTCTCCGCCTCGCCTTCCTCCTCGCCACTGGAGCCGATAACCTCCGCCGAGTCTTCGACGTCGTCTGGATTCATCCCGAACCACTCCGGCGGTGCCTCTTTGCCGTTTTCAGCCCGCTCTGGGACGAAGATGCTGGTGTCAGTGTACTCAGCGATCGATGCCGCACGCTTGACAAGATCGTCTTCCACGACTGCCAACTCCGCCTGAGCCTCTAGCCGGAACGTGGCTAGCTGGGCTAGACTCAGCCCAGGATACCACGCCTTGACGAACTCCAAGACCCGACATGCTCCGGCCCGGGCCGAGGAGCCCTTCCAGGCCTCAAGACGGCTAGCCGCGACCTCCATCCAGTCGACAGTCCGACTGGGAGTGCGCGGAGCCTGCATATCCGGCCACAGGGCGGCGATCGCCTGGGCACCGACACGCTGAAGCCGGCGCAGCATCCGGTGAGCCTGCCAAAGGCGAGCCTCGATGCTCAGGATCTGCTCGTCAAGAGTTTGGGGGGCGTCGGTAGCGATATTTGTGCCATCCGCCCTCCGCCCTTCACGGTCAGCCTGGATGGCTTGGTTGGCAGCCTGCGAGTGGCCAGGGAAGAAGTCTGCCAAGGTAGAAGAACGAAGAAAGAAGTCAAAAACCAGAAGTCGGCTTGACCAATAGTCGGCAGCTCAAAAAAGGAAAATGAGGAGAGGCTCACCGTCGACGAGATCTTCGATCTCATGGAAGCCGGAGGCCAGCATTGCTTCCTTGTCAGCCCAGGAGGAGCGCTCGATCGCGAATTCGGCGAGGAGGGCGGTCTCCTTATCCTTTGCCTCTTTCTCAACCTTTTTGAGCAGCTCCTTCTGCTCTGCCAATTGCGTGACCAGCAGATCGCGCTCTGCGGCCAGCTTTTTGCACTCCTCCCCCTTGGCATGCAGCGCGGTGTTGGCCTCGCCCAGCTGCTGCTACAGGATGGCATTGGCCTCTGAAGAAGAAGAAGAAAAAAGGTGTTAGTCGTCAACAAGGAAGAATGTCACTCGGGAGATCCTGCCTGACTCCTCTGCAGTCGGCCCGAATCTAGGGGACTACAGCCCGCGGGTGCGCCAGCGCGCCCCCGCTAAGAAAGAAATCATCAACAGAAAGAAGAAAGGTCGCTGGAGATCTGCCCGATCGCCAGCGATCGGCCCAATCTCGTGGACTACAGCCCACAGGCGCCAGCCGCTACCGCAGAGAAGAAAGAGGACTCACTCCGGCTCTCTGACAAGTCGGCGGTCCGCTTGGCCAGTTCTTCAACGTTGGCGGTTAAGGCAGTTACGCGGAGATTGTGGTAGTCATGTGACAAAATTTCAGACAAGTATTAGTGCTTGGAACTCAGCGATTAGAGTTCCGAGCCGCCTGCTCAGCAGCCGGCCCGAAACTCGGGGACTACACCCAGTGGGTGCACTGGCGCGCCCCCATGAAGAAGAACAAGAAACAGAAACATAGAAGGAGGAAACGTACCCGGATGGATGTCCGCGACACCAAATGCGCCTTGGTGAAGTTCTGGATGGCGTCGCCCTCGGCTCGGAGCTTGGTTTGGACATCTAAAAGCGCCCGATTCAGCGGGCCCGTCCCGCCTCCCCGCACCCACCCCATGGGCGCGGCGCTCGTCTACTCGGTGTCCGGGATCGTGGAGCTCACGACGCCGGTTTCCAAGGGGCGCGGCGCCGAGGCCGCCTTTTCAAGACGGCGGCGCGTTGGCGTGCCAACTTGGAGGATTAGGCCCGCCACCACCTCGTCTTCAGTCGGCGGCACCAGCGGATCCACCGGCTGCTCGCCTTGCACGCTTCCGGACGGCGGCGGTGGCGGCATGATCACATCTGGCAGGGAGGCGTCGCCGCCGTCCCTCTCCATGGCTGGGTTCTCGCCGCTGGCTTCTCCAGTCTGTCCCGTGAACTCCGGAGGCGGCGGCGCGGAGTTTAGTGGGTGACGAAAACCGCCGATTTGTGGTGCCCGGCTTCTTCAGCCTGCTTCCTCACCGCGCGGCAACCTTGGGTTCTGCCAGCTTCTTCTTGGCGGCGGACTCCGCCTTTTCGGCCTCCGCCTTCTCCAGACGGGCGGCCTCTTCCTCTGCGCGCTTCTCTTGCGCGTTTTGCTCTATCGCCTCCCGGAGGTCGGCGGCGGGGTCAATCCGCCGAGTGGTGGCAGAAGTCTCCGCCGACCCCATGACGGAGGCGACAGCGACCCTCTCAAGAGAGAGGGGAGCCCTAAACCAAGGAAAAACAGGTAAAGACTCAGTCAAGATCAACAAAGAAAAAATAAAGGCGAAGGGAAGGAGCACTTACACGGAGACCAGAGGTGGCTTATTCACCTCCTTGCGGAAGCGGTTGGCCTTTGCGGCCGCCTCGTCCCGCTTGGTCGCCGCGGCCGAGCTCTTGGGTTTCTTCGGCCGGCTGCCGAACAAGCTCGGTGCGGCCCTGCGCTTCTTCGCGCCGCCTTGAGCGTTCGGCGCTGCAGAAGAGCTCTCGCCGGGCTGGCTGGCTCCTGGATGGTGGCGGGGGGCGACCTCTTCATCATCGTCTGGCCAGTCCTCGAGACTGGCCCCGAGCCGTGGGCCGCCTCCTCCCTCGGCGTCGTCTTCCAAGGCCGCCGCCCCCAGATCAGGGTCGTCGACGTCGCTCTCCGCCCGGTCGACGAGGAATTCACGGGCCGGCCCCACAGTGCCGGCTGCTGGATGGAGGAGGGGGTTCTGACCAAAGCCGACAGGTCAGGTCGGACAAGACGAACTCGGCAGGGGAGAAGACAAGAAAGTTAAAGAAAAAGAGAAAAAGAGGCAACTCACCATGGGCGGTGGGTTGGCACGTGAATACGGTTCCTTGCTGAACTGCCATTCTTCCAAGAGCTTGCAGTCCGCAAGGTAGTTCACCATATAGGCTACCTCCTCGTGAGGCATGTCCTTGGTGCACATCCGACTCGGGTCCCGGTGCCCACTCATCTAGCATATCATGTGGGGGCGACCTTGGAGCGGGAGAACTCGGCGCGCCACGAAGGCGGCCAGCAGATCCGGACCAGTCAGACCTTCGATCACACAAGACTTGAGTCGCGTGATTGGCGCCAGCTCTGGGCGCCGAGTCTTGGCCCGATACGACCAGTTGGGCTGCATCCCAGCCGGCGGGCCGGCCACGTAGGCCGGCAGGTTGACCCAGTCGCCCTCCGCGAAGATGCTCTTCACGTAGAAGTACGACTGCTGCCACATCTTCACCGACTTTATCAGCTTGATGGAGGGAAACGGGTTGTCGGCCCCCGACCTCCGCACGGCTATGAACACGCCGCCCTGAGCCGGCACGCCTGCGGCTTGGGTGCCGAGCTTGGAGTAGAAGAACTCCCCCCAGAGCTCGATGGTTGGGAGAACACCGAGGAAGCCTTTGCACAGGGCGACGAAGGCGGACAACAACACCATCGTGTTGGGGGTGAGGTGGTGCGGCTGGAGGCCGTAAAACTCAAGGAAAGCGCGGAAGAAGCTGCTCGCCGGGAGGCCAAGGCCATGCAGGCAGTGTGAGCGGAAGACGACCCGCTCGCCCTCCTGCGGCGCCGGCGAGATTTCTCCCCTCGGCGTGAGGCGGACCCGCATGAAGTCCTTGCCGGGGAGCCGACACGTCTTGTGGAGGAACTCGATGTGATCGTCGTGGACCTTCGAGCTGTCCCAGGTGCCGGAGTGCACCGAGGGGGGCGCGGCGGCGGAAGAAGAGCTCATCGCGAACAGATCACCGCAGCGCTCGGCGAAGCTGGGGGCGCGGCGGTGCGAGGAAGAAGAAGAGGGAGCAGAGAGGAGGAGGGGCGCGCGTGCTCTGCCGCTCCCCCTCCTCCCCCTACTTATAGACCCATGGGCTGCGAAGCCGAGGGGACGGTCGTGGGATTTACTGCACCCACGACCCCACGACGTTTCCACGCTTATCGCAAGCAGTTATCGCGCGCAGTAACTCCGCGGGAACCCCAACCGTCCGCCACGGCCGCAGCGGATCCGCTCGCGTGCCGTGGTGCGATAGTGGCGGGCCCCGCCTGTAGGGCCTGTCCCGTCGCGCGCGTGGGTGGGCAGACTGGCCCGGCCGTTTGTTGCCACGTGACGGGCTAGAAACGGGTGATGGCATGGAAGCTTAGCTAGCACGCCACCTGGATCCCGCCGAGGCGTTCGAAAACTTTGGACAAGTCAAATTGGGCGAAACCGACTCCTAGCAGTCGGCCCGGCAGAAGTCAAGCGAGGTTTTCACCTCAGGCATTCGGAGAGAGAAACTGCTGAGGCTCCTCGGCTGATCATCCGCGGCGCCTCACCAGCTTCGGGGACTATTGTCGGAGTAATGGGTCACGGGTAGGCTAACCCGAAGCCCAGAACCTTTCAAGACATCGGGGCTGACTCCGCCTGTCGGTGTCAAAACCGGCGGATCTCGGGTAGGGGGTCCCGAGCTGTGCATCTAGGCGGATGGTAACAGGAGACAAGGGACACGATGTTTTTACCCAAGTTCGGGCCCTCTCGATGGAGGTAAAACCCTACTCCTGCTTGATTGATCTTGATGATATGAGTATTACAAGAGTTGATCTACCACGAGATCGGAGAGGCTAAACCCTAGAAGCTAGCCTATGGTATGATTGTTGTTGTCCTACGGACTAAACCCTCCGGTTTATATAGACACCGGAGGGGCTAGGGTTACACAGAATCGGTTACAAGGAAGGAGATCTTCATATCCGTATTGCCAAGCTTGCCTTCCACGCCAAGGAGAGTCCCATCCGGACACGGGACGAAGTCTTCAATCTTGTATCTTCATAGTCCAACAGTCCGTCCAAAGGTTATAGTCCGGCTATCCGGATACCCCCTAATCCAGGACTCCCTCAGTAGCCCCCGAACCAGGCTTCAATGGTGATGAGTCTGGCGCGCAGGTTGTCTTCGGAATTGCAAGGCGGGTTCTTCTTCAAACTCTGAGTACCTGTTAAATAGTGTCCGGCTTCTCGTAAATGTTGCGCTTCTTGGCTTCTGCGTCCAATAATGGCCATCTTCCACGTGTCAAGCGAATGTGAGGAGCCAGGGCGTTTTTACATTTACCACCCTAGCTATGTGAATGAACTGTCTATTTAAGGAGACGAGGATTCTCAGATCCAGACCACACCATCCTCCCTCGGCGAGCATTCTTCGGAGCGCGCCCGCAAAAAATCCATTCCAACATGGCCAGCCAGCACAGCTCCTCCCCTCGCTCCCGCAGCCCCAAGCCCGGAGATTGGGAGAGGTGTTCCGTCCTGCACACTCAATTAGTGAAGCTACAGACCCAGGGATCTCTCCCCCCAGCGTATATGGTCCCGTTTCGAGCCAGGCTCGCCACCTATAATGGCGGGGAGCAGGCGGAGATCTTCCCAATCCCTCCAAGGGAGAGCGGGTATGCCTTGTCCCTTATTTGTTAAGGGGACTTGGATTTCCAATCCATCCATTTCTCCGAGGGCTCCTGGAGTTCTACGGCCTCCAGTTGCACAACCTCACCCCTGTCTCCATACTGCACATCGCTGGTTACGTAGCCCTTTGTGAACTGTTCTTGGGCTGCGAAGCCCATTTCGCACTATGGAAGAAGTTGTTCTGCCTTATGCCCCATACACAGAGGGGATCAATATATCAAGTGGGCGGAGCTGAAGTGTGGCGCATCGCCGGGACCGGTTACCTATCCGTACTCAAGAAAGCGTCCAAGACCGGCCTTGAGTGGTTTTATATGGAGGACGCCCTCTTCCGGATCCTATTCGGGTCGGCCTTCCCGAGTTTGATAATGCTCCTTTGAAGAAGCGCCTGAGCTGGCGACCACGGAACCCTCGGGAGGAAGACGATAGAGACATTCTTTACCTGATGGGCCGGATAAAGATATTGGCTCAATCAGGACTGACCATAACCGAGGTTATGTCAATATGCGTTATGCGGGGGGTGCAGCCGCTCCAATATCGAGGCCACCCTATGTGGGATTTCAACGGGGAAGATGATGCCACCCGCTGCGGCCGTATGGGGCCGGACTCTATTGCTGCCTTAGCAAAAATCCTGTCTGGTTTGTACAAGGGAGAGGAAGAAGAGTTCCTCCGCATCAAGCCACGGGATGGATTCTCCATGTACAACCCTCCGAGCTGGGTAAGCTGCCAATTTTTATATCCACTCCTTCCACATTTTTGCCGCAAATATTTTATCTTTGTCATTTCATCGCAGGAACTGCGTAAGGCTGTAAGGGAGATCAACATCCTAGCTCCACAACCCGAGGATCCTGAACGGTCCCTCGACCCCAGCCTTAAAGAGGATCTGGACATATTCGTGGAGCTGGTTGACAGGGTATTCTACCAGTTGAGCTGTGATGACGCCATGGTGGCCATTATAGCCGACTACCCCGTGCTACTCCCAGCTTCGCAGGTAAATGAGACCAAAGTCCCAACCTTTGAAAATGATTTCCTTTTATGCACTTCGCCTACCGTATACAAACGGTGTTTTATTGGGAAGGCCCTCGGGACGCCACGCCGAGCCCGCGGCACCTTGCCAACAAGGGGCTCCGAGGCCGGACAGGCTAAAAAGGAAAGCGGTCCGAACAGAGACGCCGGCGCAGAGGTATGATGCAACACCTCACTCCGAGGTTGTCGTCTTAAAAATATAATAACACCATTGTTTCCTAGAAGAAAAACGCTCGACGGACTATATCCGGAGAGGTTGCCGATCACGCTTCTACCAGCCAGGCTTCAGGGCCGGACACAGAGGCAGAAGCTAACACGAGGCGCACACCGGATGCTCCTCCTACAGAGGATGCGGAGAAAATATCCGCTACAAATTCCGAAGTGGAGAGCGCCATGAACCACAGGCGTCGCCGAGCCGTACTCCGTGACGCTTGTTTCTCCCAAGAGGCATTTGATGCCTTCAACTCGGGAGATGCGATATCCGCAGCAGCTCAAAATGGTCTAACGAGCCACTGCATCAAGATGTAAAGGATATACGGGTAAGAAAATTTGATGATTATATAGACTTGAAACAGTTAGAATAACTGCTTTAAGGATCACTTATTGTGCAGGTTCTTACAGAGAAGAATACCCGATTGTCTCGTGAGCTTGAAGAGTGCAAGGCCCAGCTACGGGTCGCGATTGCCTTGATGGAAGGAGTCCGAGAAGGCCTCCTCTCGTAACACTTGTTTCAAAGATTGATAGGTACCATATAGAGTGCGGTATGCCTGCAAATCTGACAATAAATATTGCAGATGACGCCAGAGTGAATCCGGATGAGCAACATGTCATACGCCGGCTAAAGGCTGGCGAGCGCGTGCTTACAAAAGTTAGGCAGGAGAAAAACGATCTCCAGGATGCCAATACCCAGCTGAGCGTGGAACTAAAGGATGTTCGAGCCCAGCTATCGGACTCCGTGAAGGAGAATAAGCGGCTTCGACGCGGCATTTTTAGTAAGTGCTTGAGCGAACCTGTTAAAAAGAGTTCGGCGAAGAAGCCAACTAACATAGTTATGTCTATAGGTATGCTGATGGGTCGTCCCGCTGATGAGATGCCCGGGTCTGCGGGTGATCTTCTACTAGAGCTCTCACAACTGTATGAACAAGTTCGACAGGTGATGCAAGGCATTTCCCAGGCCTTGTGGCCATCCGTCTCCCTGCCCGAAGGCCTTGGAGAGCTTGCGGAGAAGCTCAAGGGAGCGCGGCGGCACTTCCGATTATGGAAGATATCGGCCTGCTGTCAAGGTGCCAGGGAAGCCTGGGCCATGATGAAGACGCGGTATACCAAGGCTGACCCAAACCTCATGGCCGAGGTCGGACTTGTGGGGCCTGGTGGGAAAGAGATCCCCGTTAGCTTAGTATATGGGCAAGTAGAATTAGCCGCAAAGTATTCCCAACAAGATTGTAGGCTAGACAGCCTGTTGGATGGTATAGAAGAGGAATTCAGTCAGTCTAAGTGACTATGTAATTAAAGTGACATGTGTAATGCCTTATAGCCGGATTGTAAATCATTTGTCATGGTGGACCTTTTCGCTTCAACCTTGGGACCCGATAGTCCGGAGTGTATCCGAATACCCGCTCAGTTATATAAGAACCGGGGCATGCGAGGAAACCAGGCGTAGGGGTCATTAGTTCTTGAACATACAAGTACCCAACTAGTTATGTTATATTACATGGGTAGTAAGAAACATATTCCAGGGAGAATAGTTCCGTTAAGGGTTCCTTTCCCTGGGTACGCATGCCCTAAAGTGCATGTTCGGACTGCGAAACGAGACGCAGGGAAAAACATCTGGGGGCACATATGGAAAATAAATAAAAATCATCTTTTGTTCAGCGACCGAATATTCCCTTAAGAACGCTAGCTTTCGGCTTTACCCAGTCTGAGGTACACATCCGGCTGACCTGGTAGTAACAATCGCAGAGGTGCTCCCTTATGCCCTAGCCGAATTAACGGGAACGTAGGGCATAAATACAAGAGCCAGGCAACCCAGCTTGGCCAAAACTTAAGTCATATGGATGCATATAATGGCGAAGAAAAGGTACATGCGGAAGACTGACACATGTGTGGGGCATGAAGCCCAGATAAATAAGTAAGCTTCTGTGTAAGAAGCCCCCAGGTATAATGAGCGCGGTTAGCGCGTCAATAGTGTGCAGGCGAGGCACAAGTTGGCCCTTGAAGGCCTTGAGAAAGAAAAAAGAAGAAAAGAGAAAGAAAAGACAGATAATGTATATACGAAAAATGGACAGAGGAAGGAGACGAACATAGAGTCCGGCACTAGGCGTAGAATCTTCGGAGCCTGACTGCGTTCCATGGGTTCGGCTCAAGTCGGTTATCCGATGCATCCCGCAGACGGTACGCTCCACTGGTCAGAACTTGGTCAATAATGAAGGGACCTTCCCATTTGGGCTCGAGCTTGGTCTTTTTATTCTCTGGCAGGCGTAGAACTAGCTCGCCAACGTTACAAGTTTTGGCCCGTACTTCTCTGCTTTGGTATCTTCGAGCCAGTTGCTGATAGAATGCGGAACGGGCTTTTGCCACGTCGCGCTCCTCCTCCAGGGTGTCCAGATTGTCCTGCCGATCGAGCTCGGCTTCTCTTTCTTCGTACATGCGCACTCGAGGTGAGTCATGAATTATGTCGCAGGGCAGAACCGCCTCTGCGCCGTACACCATAAAGAAGGGTGTGTATCCGGTAGTACGATTCGGCGTGGTCCGTAGGCCCCAGAGTACGGAGTCGAGCTCCTCCACCCAGTGCATGTTAGATTCCTTTAAGGACCGCACTAATCTGGGTTTGACGCTGCTCATGATAAGACCATTGGCTTGCTCAACTTGACTATTAGTTTGGGGGTGATAGACAGAAGCATAATCGAGCTTGATGCCCATGTTGCCGCACCAGAGTTTTACCTCATCGGCCGTGAAGTTCGTGCCGTTGTCAGTGATGATGCTGTGGGGGACGCCATAACGGTGTACAACCCTGGATATGAAGTCTATCACCGGTATGGATTCAGCCATTTTAACAGGTTTGGCTTCTATCCATTTGGTGAATTTATCCACCATGACCAGTAAGTATTTTTTCTTATGGGCTCCCCCTTTAAGGGGTCCAACCATATCAAGCCCCCAGACCATGAAGGGCCAGGTAATGGGGATTGTTTGGAGGGCGGTAGGTGGCATATGGCTTTGGTTTGCAAAGATCTGGCAACCGACGCAGCATTGGACCAAGTCTGTGCATCCTGCAGATTCCGTTGGCCAATAAAACCTGTCTTGGAAGGCTTTGCTTACAAGGGCCCAGGCTGCAGCGTGGTGGCCGCCGAGTCCAGCGTGAATTTCTGCCAAAAGCTTCCGCCCTTCCTCTTTGGAGATGCACCTTTGAAGGACTCCGGTAGTGCTTTTCTTATACAACTCTCCCTCGTGGACCCTGTAGGCTTTAGACTGCCGCACTATGCAGTGTGCCTCATTTTGGTCCTTGGGAAGTTCCTGCCTTGTTGAGGTCCTTGAAATCGACACATAGGTGCCAGGATTTGTCCTTCTTTGGTACCATCACCAGGTTTGCTAGCCAGTCCGGGTGTTTTATTTCTCTAATGAATCCGGCCTCCAATAGCTTGGCTAGTTCCTCTCCCATAGCTTGTCTCTTAGGTTCAGAGAAACACCGAAGAGTCTACTTGACCGGCTTGAATCCTTTTAGGATATTAAGGTTGTGCTCGGCCAGCTTGCGTGGCATATCTGAGGGATGCCAGGCGAATATGTCCCAATTCTCGCGCAGGAATTCTCGTAGTGCGGCGTCCACGGCGGGGTTTAACTGTGCCCCGATGGAGGCTGTTTTTGTAGGGTCCGTTGGGTGGACTTGGAATTTGACTATTTCATCCGCTGGTTTAAAAGAGGTGGACTTGGATCTCTTATCAAGTATCACATCGTCCCTGTCCATTAATGGAAGCGCATCGCGATTAATTTCTCGACGCATAAGGGCCGGATAGTGCCTCGAGGGCCAATGCGGCTGTTTTGTTTTCGGCGCGGAGTTCTGTGTCCGGATCGCTAGCGAGAGTGATGATTCCGTTGGGCCCGGGCATCTTGAGCTTCATGTACCCGTAATGGGGTATGGCTTGGAAGATTGTGAACGCCTCCCGCCCTAAAAGGGCGTGGTATCCGCTACTAAACGGGGCCACTTGGAATGTAATTTCTTCGGACCTATAGTTCTCCAGCGTGCCGAATACCACATCTAGTGTGATTTTCCTAGCACAGTGTGCTTCCCGACTGGGGATGATTTCCCTGAAGGTTGTGTTTCTTTTCTCAATGCGGTTCTAGTCTATTTCCATTTTCTGAAGAGTTTCCTCATAGATGAGGTTTAATCCGCTGCCGCCGTCCATGAGTACTTTGGTGAGTAAAAGCCATCCACAATTGGGATGAGGGCCGGTCACGGTTGGTGCCGGGCTATTGAATTTAGGTTAAATCACTGGCATTGAAGCTAATAGCCGTGTCACTCCATGGATTTATTGCTGCCATGTGGCAGATTTGACAAAGGCTGCGGAGTGTTTGCTGCGCCTATTATTTGATGTGAAGGTCTCAAAGGCTATTAATACCGTATTATTATCCCGGGATGGTGCTCTGTGGCATACGGGATGAAGATCCTCGCCACTTTTGGCCACCTACGGAGTATCCAACATGCTCTAAGGCTGTGTGTTGGTATGGCATCCATTGTACTATGAATTTTGCGAGGTGCTGTTGAGCCATCCTCAATCTGGTTCCATGCCCGATGAGAGGATTTTGCTTTTTGGGATTAACTCGGGTGTCTTATGATAGTGCACCCTTTTACTTAGGACTGGGTGTGTATTCGGAGCCGGATTATCCCAAAATTTTGATTCGGTTTTCCAGGCGCTTTCCATTGCACAGTACTTTAGTACTATGGACGCCAAGTCCGCGAAGCGTGATATATCGTGGCGACTTATGGCGTTAAGGATTCCCTTGTCCGTGCAATTATTGCAGAAAAATAAGATTGCGTCTTCCTCACGACAGTCCTTAACCTTATTCATTACAACTAGGAATCTGGCCCAATAATGATGTACTGTTTCCTGGGGCTCTTGCCTGATGTGGGAAAGATCGCTTGAGTTTGGGTGGGTGGGTGGAATTGAGTCCGAACCCTTACCCGGTCTGAGACCCAGGGGCCGAGGAGTTTCCAATCTCGGAAGTTCGGTTCCGGGATGTTGCCCAATAAGTCTGGCCCGTTGCCTGACTCTAGGTTTAGGGCTTGGGTGATGTCCTCCCGTAAACGGGTGTCCGGCTCGGAGATCTCAGGAATCCAGACGTAGTTAGTCCTCAAGATAGAGGAAGAATAGCCGCATTGTTCCTCCACTACCGCAATGTGATGGGTGACAGGTCGAGAGTGAATCTCCCTTTGATCGGGTTTAAGCCCAATCCGATCCACGATCCATCGCGACTCCCAAGGCAGCGATGCGATCCGGGAGCTCGTTTGGGGAAGAAGCGCTCCATTGGATCCATCGCTTCGGCGAGTTACGGTGGCGTGGAGGCTGTTTTGATGACGAGAAGTCGCCGTCGGTGCGGCGAGCGAACGGTGGTCATGATGAAACCGCCTAGCGGAGGGTTTGGCCGACAGCTAAGGCTCCCTCGGCGGTAATGTCGTCTTTAAAGGCGAGGCAGAGACATCCTTCCTTGCGGTGGCAGCGCAGTGGAACTCTCAATGAAAGCACCAATGTCGATTATGTCGAGCCGGCGGATCTCGGGTAGGGGTCGGTACATGCGTCTAGGCGGATGGTAACGGGAGACTAGGGACACGATGTTTTACCTAGGTTGGGCCCTCTCGATGGAGGTAAAACCCTACTCTGCTTGATTGATCTTGATGATATGAGTATTACAAGAGTTGATCTACCACGAGATCGGAGGCTAAACCCTAGAAGCTAGCCTATGGTATGATTGTTGTTGTCCTATGGACTAAACCCTCCGGTTTATATAGACACGGAGGGCTAGGGATTACAGTCGGTTACAAGGAAGGTGATCTTCATATCCGTATTGCCAAGCTTGCCTTCCACGCCAAGGAGAGTCCCATCCGGACACGGGACGAAGTCTTCAATCTTGTATCTTCATAGTCCAACAGTCCGGCCAAAGGTTATAGTCCGGCTGTCCGGATACCCCTAATCCAGGACTCCCTCAGCTCCCCTGAAGACTCCAAGATGAAGATCCTCCTTCTGGAAGCCGGCTGGAGGAGCAGCCGACTGCCCACACGCGGCCGAGTCCTGGAGGTGAGGTCAAGACAAGCCGACTCCTACCTAGCGACTTCCAGAGAAGTCGGCCACAGGGTGTCGGCCCACGGCGCCAACAACCCCACGCCCTCATCAAGTGGGATGGGACGGGGAGTGGCTACAGTGAAGCCCACTTCCTCCCCTATCCGGTGGCGTGGCCACGGTCTGCGATACCGCGGAGATCTCTGTCCGGCGCGTCCTTGTTGCCATGCCATCCACGACATCGGCACCGATGGGCCGAGTCCTGCACCTGACGGCACTGTCATGCGACCCAGGATGATGGGCCCCACCGGTCAGCGAGAGTCGAGAACACGACAAGGCGCCACGGTCGGACCACAGCAGAGTCGGCCCACAGAGTCGGCCTGCCCCTCCCGGGTCCCACAGCCATTAACCAGACAAGGCAGGCGTGGCTACGATGTCGCCCGCCCGAGGCCGGTGGGGCTGTAACCACAACCCCATGACCAAGCCAGCGTCATTAGAAACCGCGACTACGATAATCAGCGGCGGCAAGACCAGCGGTGGTGGGCACGACTGTCGGCCCCGTCCGGACGGTCGGCGGGCCCCACCGGTCAGCGGAGCTTGGCGACCAAAGGCCAGCGGCTGGGCCCAGCCCGATTACCATTGTACCCACGAGGGTAGGCCTATATAAACCCCGGGCACCCATGCAAGGGTTCCAATCCATTAGCACTAGACCGAGATCATATAGGAAGGAAGAGCTAGCCTTGCCTTCTCCTACCTCGACCTCTGACTCAAGGAGCAACCTTGTACTCACTTTGCCTTAGTGATCGCGGAGACCCTTGAGCAGGACTAGGGATATTATCTCCTAGGAGATCCCGAACACAGGTAAAGTTAGCGGCGTTCGTGTCTCGCCTTATCCGCTTCCGAGCACGGCGGACGTTCTACTCGCTCCCACCATGATAAGCCATCCTTTGGCATATGTCGCACCCAACCCCCGACACTTATCGAGAAGGGCATCGGTCTTGTGAACGTCGTTCAGTAATGCTAGTCCGCCGGACCCTGCCATGTCAGCGGCGACCTCTCCGCATGTGGGAGTTTAATCCCGAAGGACGGCGGACTCTTCAGCACTTCCTCGGCTTTTCATACGAGGAATGTGGAAATTATATTCGAGGAATGAGAGCAATGGATGGACACCACGAAGATGTTGGCCTTGCGCAATCATCCGGACACGCGGTGGGTATCGATCTCCGCACACCCTTCATTCGAGTATCTCTTGATAAGATATTGGACAACCCGTCTCTTCACGGAACTGGATAAAAGCGGTGTTGATGCGGTGCGGCGCCCTTCCGAAGACTTCTGCGAATGCCCTACTAGCGAGGATGCGGCTCCAACACCGTATGAGGTATGCGTGTAGGAGGAGCAAAGGTGCGAAGGAAGCCCGCCGTGGTAGGAAGAATTAAACCGAAGGTGGGGAGGAAACCTTCAAGAAAGGGAAAGCGCCATCGGCCAGGCGGTTTGGGCGAACAGCGATGTTGACATGAAGCTTTGTGATGAGGATAAACCTCTGGCCAAACCGTAAGTGCAGCAGGGTAGTTTAATCATACCCCCTTCCTTTCTTATTACTGAAGTAATCCTCCGACATACGTATATCCTCGCGGAGTTAGCGCTGGTGCTTCCCAATCGTCCTCCTCTTGAGACCTTCTTAGGAGATGATGGGAGTAATCGCCCTCCGGCCCCTCGCCCAATATGGCGGATGATTCTGAGGTATCGTCCCGGGGGGCTCCTCCCGGTCAACAAGCAGTGCAGGTAATGAAGAGTGCATTACCCGAAGGTGGTGCCTTTGTCCCTCAGGGTTCGGGAATCAAGCATGGTGGCCCCGCCCTATCCGGTTTAGAGCCGGAGACGGTCCTGTGGGTGAGTGGGAGGATTCCTTCAAAGGAATACCGTACTACGGCGGCGGCTTCCGAATACCCAGAAGTGTCGGATATGCTGACGGACATGCTGCGACGAGCGTCCGTTTCGGAAGAACACCATGCCTTGATGGTTACGGTGGTCGAAAAGGTTCTATCCGCGGAGAGCGGGTTGAACGAGGCCTTAACGAGCCTCTTAAAGGGTTTTGAGGTTTGTGATGTAGTTTTGCCAATTGAACAATATTGACAGAATGCACCTGTTGTATATGCCATAGCCCCTGAGACTTGGATTGCCTTCCGACGGAAGCGGCCGGAGGATAAAAAAGATATGCTCAGTTGCTAACCTTGATTTAACTTGGAGTACAGGCTGCCTCCCCTCCTGCGGCTACACGAAATACGGAAGAGGCCGAACTGCAGAGAAAGCTGGATATTGTGGAAGATGACATTGCATTGATCAACAGGCGTGTTGACGACTCGCAAGGTATATATGTCGAGCATTCCTTACACTAATGTGCTTGTAATTTAGGCCTGACGCCGAAATGGGTTTATATGAAATGTGCATGATTGCAGATGGTGCTGCCGCCGTTGAAGCTCTTGGTAGACTAGCCGGAGCCAAGGAAGCGAGGCCGGTGTAGTGATCTGACTGCGAGAAGGCATCAGCGGATCTAAGAGCCGAACAAAGCAGCTCGGTGCGGAGTGAGGAAAAGATATCCTAGCGGCACTTGGTGAAGAATCTGCCGGCCGCTGTGAATTACTTGAGAAGGAGAATAAAGGCAAATGGCTGAGCTTGATAAGGCCGTCTGAGGCGAGTGAAGTTGGTCTGAATCTAGGGCAGCTTCGGGAAGAGATTTGGCGAGCTAAGGAGATAGCGGCGGTAAGCCCTTTTACTCCGGACCAAGTTTGGCGATCCGGACTATGCTCGGCTGAACCAGGTGCAGGTTGTCCGGCTGAATTTTGGACTTGCCGAAGAGTTCTTCCGATCGGCGCAATTTTACTACGCACAAGAGGGTATGCAGCGAAGAAGCTTTTACGGTCACGGTTCGGTAGCGTCGAAGCGCCCTCTGGTGCTCAATGAACAGATGTCCTAGTGGGCCGAGCTTCATAAGATATCTGGCGATGCCATGAAGAACGTCATAATCCGGTTGTGGCCAAGTGAGCCTATTCCGAGTAGTTATTATCTTGGCCTGGTGCGGCGGCTTGTTGACGTGGTGCCACATATCGACGCTGTGAAGCGGTCGGCGTGCATTGAGGGTGCACGGATGGCCTTTGCCCGAGTCAAAACATTTTGGAGAAAGATGAAGGCCATTGATGTTGCGGCGTGGAGTCCACCCAAGGGCGGGACCGTAATGAGTGACACTATTTTCAAGGCGTCTTAGATGTCGCCCGCTTAATAGAGGGTCAATGCTCGAAAGATATAATGTTCGAGTGATTTATATAATGATGTAACAGACAACTTTATAGTTAATCTATTTATATTTTCCTCAAAAGCTTGGATTCCTCCTCTGTGGCCGTTTTAGGATAATATGAAAGTTTTCTAGTCGTCGGCTTCAGCCCCCCTCGTAGGAAGTACAGGGGTGTTCGGAAAAGCATTAAATCACTCTTTATCCAACGTCTTGGTCCATAAAGGAGGTGATAATATGGTGAACCAGGCAATTGGACTATAGGGCGTTAACACTTTCACTTAACCATAGGAGTTTTATGGTGGGGCTACGAGATAGCCCCTGGTATGTATATGACGCATAGTGCCTTACATATGTTGATCTAAAAAAGATCCCTCGTGTGACACGGAGAATCACTAAAGATTCGAATAAGTCCTCAAGTGGTTGACCAGCTCTCGCCGCATCATGATAGTCAGGTTTGACTTTCTCTCTTTGAGGTGCTCATCCGGTCTAGGCGAACTGTCGCGATCGAGTTCTCCTTTACTACCTAGCCGATAGGCGGAGCGTAGGTAGCAAGCACGAAGTCGGGCAACCCAACTATTGACCAAAGACAATGATTGAGCTGATGCATATAAGGCCAAACTTACGGCGCTTAAAGTACACTATAGAGCTGTTCGGACTTTTCTTTGGCGGCTCGTTTGTTCCATACCGGGCCCCTGGCAAGTTATGCGAAGCGCGTCTTGTAAAGCGCCGTTCTGGCCGGACTCGTTAATAGAAAGAACATGAAATATAAGTTCGGGTAAAGTTTACTGGGAGCAATATGCCAATGATAAATATATAAAGAGTAAAAACCACAACCCAACTATTTGACATGCTCAGGGTTGGGAACAGAGGAAAAGGGCATGGTATAGGCTCGAAAAGAAGAGTGCAGTCTACAAAAGCTTATTTTTGGACCTCCTGTCGCACGTCTGCGCCGCCCGTCCTCGGGGATGGGCATCCTTAACGATAGTGGCCCCTTAGGTGAGTGTGCGGATCCGAACTTCGAGAGAGTCCAAAGTAGATGTTGTCCTGATGGTCACCTGGTTTTAAGAAATTATACAGAAAAATAAGAAAGATGGCTAAAACGTTACGAGAATCTTTGCAGGGTTGTCCACATTGTGCTTCCGCCGATGCCCATGGTATCTTGAGTGCGTAATTATGAACGCGTGGTGTAAACTTTGCCAGCAAAGTAGGTGGGCGGCGGAAGCCGAACTGCTATTTCCGTTCTGGGAGTGGTCGAACTTCAGAGGGAAAGTGTTTCTGGTCCCTGGTGTTTGGCTAGCGAGCCGATCCGTCGTCCTTATCGCCTGGTGGCCTCCTTCCCTTGTGATCGGCATTGAGTTTGCCTGCCTACTTAAGGACCCAACAGTTTCTGTTGGTATGACTAGCTGGCCTATCAGGGTGACCGTGAATCTGACATGGTCGGTCCAATATCCTGTCAAGGGTGGATGGTCCATCCTGGTTTGCCTTGAGTGGCTTCTTCCGTTGACCGGGCTTCGGATTGTGAAATCCGGCGTTCACCGCTGTGCTGTGGCTGTTTTGTTCGGTTTGTAAGTGGCTTGCCGTTGCCGTCTCAATTTGGAAGTATTTGGGTGTTGGCGTTGTTGCTTCTGAGTGAGCAGTTGTCTTCTCCCGCTGGCAGCGAGTCATTAAATGTAAGGACTGTCATGGACTTGGGTCCTTCTGGCGAGGTGGCGCTAGCCATTCATCCGGACGCCGTGTTTGAAGGCTGCGAGGGCTTCTGCGTCGGACAGATCAACAATTTGGTTCTTTTGAATAAGAACCTAGTCGAACTCACTGGTGACTTCGCGGGCTGCTGGACAATGTGACTTAAGTCATCGGCATCTAGAGGCCGGACATATGTTCCTTGGAAGTTGTCTCGAAAGGCGTCTTCCAAGTCTTCCTAGCTACCAATAGAATTTTCTGGTAAACTGTTTAGCCAGTATCGAGCTGGCCCCTTAAGCTTGAGAGGTATGTATTTGGTGGCATGAAGGTCATCTCGGCGAGCCATGTGAATATGGAGGAGTTAATCCTCGATCCATACCGCGAGATCTGTTGTTCCGTCGTATGATTCGATGTTAATGGGTTTGAACCCGTCTGGGAATTCATGCTCCATTACCTCGTCGGTGAAGCGAGAGAGGTGTCTGGCTCCTCTATGTTGGGCCACCTTGTGAAGCACCTCGGCGTGAACTCCGCTTACGGAGTTCGGACCGGGCGTGGTTGGCTTTGTAGTGTCCGAATGGGTGACCATCATAGTCGGTCGGGGTGTATCTCCATGATCATCTCCATGATCTGTACATCGATCTTGTGCGCCCTGCTCTATCTTCCGGGTCTCTGTTGATGCCGCAGGTGTTCCCTCGAGCTGTTTTACTCTTGATTTGACGGCCGGATGGGTTGGTATGTTGCTCTGTTTGGGCTCTTTGCTTTATGCAGATCGAGCGTGGCGGCCCATTGCATTGTTCGATGGTGGTGTGGGCTCCAGCGCCCTGGCATCGTATTGAGGGAGCCACCTACCGTTTGGGTGGCTTTTGTCTGGGCTACTAAGGCCGTATTCCTCGGCGGCCAAGATCTCAGTCCATCTATCATTGAGAAAATCTTGGCTTGCTTGAAGTTGCAGCTGCTTCTTCCTTAGGCTCCTTGCAGTGGCTATAAGCCGGCATTTGAAATGCTCCTGCTCGAGAGGTTCCTTAGGCACGATAAAATCCTCGTTGTTGAGGATCTCCTCTTCCTCGGAGGGTGGGAGGTAATTGCTGCCTTCCGAGTCTCCATATGTGGCCTGTTTATCAAGGCTGTCTTGCCCACTTTCCTGTTCCTCCTGTTCGGATTCTACCTCAACAGGGTCTTCATTGTCCGGAGTGTTATCTTTTCTGGTGATAGCAGTGTTTTCTCTTGGGCGATGTGGCTTGGAGTGGCGTTGTGGGCGCTGGTGTTCGGACTGTGTACCAAGAGGTTTATTCGCGACTGGATCCTCCTTGTCATCGTCGAGAGCGTCGTCGGGTGTGTCTATCATACACACTCCATACCAGGAAGTGGCCGTCCCTTGTCTAGCGGGTAGGAGGCTCTGCCCCTGCCCCTCATTGTCGTCCATGCCGGTGATGTCTTCGGAGCGGGGGTCAGGCATGTTGGTTTGGTCCTCGATGGTGGCTATAAAGCGGGTGGTGGGTGGGAAGCAAATTTCTCCATCATCCACCGCAAGTTCGAGCCGAACACAGTTCGGCGTCGAGCCATCTGCTAGGGATAGGTTTTTTAATGAGTTTAGTAGGTCGCCCATGGGCGAGTGTTGGAAGACATCTACGGTGCTGAACTTGAAGATCGATAACCGATCAAGTTCGGTATCCGCGGCTCATGAGGTTCGAACTCAACACGGAGAAGAGTCCGGGTTCCATTGATGTAGAATCGTCTGCTGTGGAATCTGCTAAGCGGCTCAACGCCGCAGAATCGGTAGCCCAGCGATGGGGTTGAGCTTCCCATATTCGGGGACTTGATCTGCTCGGATCTAAGGCGAGTTGTTGCAGGAGCTCTCTCTGGATGTAGCTCGATAGCGAGTTTAAGCCATGTCCATCTGGGCGGCTAGAGGCGATGCAGCGGTCTCGAATCCGTCGAAGATAAAGTCGCCAAGGATGTGCATAGCGTAGTTCAAGCTTCGGATCGACACGATGGCGAGCGTGGCTGTCGATCTGCTCGGATGGACAAGCGAGTTGGCCCGATACAAAGCCGCGAATCACGAAGATCTGTCCGGGGAGGAAGGTTTCTCCCTAGACAATGTCATTACTGACGACCGAAGGGGCCATCAAGCCTTTTGCCGACGGCACAGTGGAACTCTCAAAGAAAGCACCAATGTCGGTGTCAAAACCGGCGGATCTCGGATAGGGGGTCCCAAACTGTGCGTCTAGGATCGATGGTAATAGGAGACGGGGGACACAATGTTTACCCAGGTTCGGGCCCTCTCTATGGAGGTAATACCCTACTTCCTGCTTGATTGATCTTGATGAATATGAATATTACAAGAGTTGATCTACCACGAGATCATACTGGCTAAACCCTAGAAGTCTAGCCTATGTGTATATGGTAATGAATGTGTCCTATCCAGACTATGGTCTCCGGTTTATATAGACATCGGAGAGATCCAGGGTTACATGGAGTCGGTTACATATGAAGGAATCTTCACAGCTGGTCGCCTAGCTTGCCTTCCACGCCAAGGAAAGTCCAATCCAGACACGAGTATGATCTTTGGTCTTCACAGCCCATCAGTCCAGCCCATGGATAGCAGGCTGGACGCCCGAGGACCCCATAGTCCAGGACTCCCTCAGCAGCCGAGGCCGCCCAGACCCAGCACCAAGCCATGCTGAACTCCCAGGAGGAGGACCTCGCCAAGCGCGAGGCGGACCTTGACGCCAAACTCCGCGCCAAGGATAGGGAGGTGGAGAAGCTTGTCAGGCAGCGGACCCAAGAGCTGGAGCAGAGGCACAGTGAGGTGCTCGATGCCCAAGCTCTAGTTCACGTCGGCAAGGTGAAGGAGCTGGAGGTGGAGCGGGACGGGCTAACAGACCAGGCCCTGAAGCTAACCCAGGAGAAGGACATGCTCAACGGCGCCCTGACGGAGGCGCAGGGCGCGGCCGTTAGCAGGGCCGGGGAACTCTCCGAGGCCAACAAATCCATAAAGGCTCAAGCTAAAGCTGGAGGGCCTTGAGGGAACGCTCACAGAGGCCAAGGCCCGGGAAGGGACCCTGGCCAAAGAGCTGGAGACCGAGAAGAAGCTGCGGAAGAACGAGGCCGCCGAGCACAAGGATTCTGCGGAGGGCGTGAACCGCTGGATCAGCCGTCTTGAGGACGTCGCCGGCAGGATCACCGTGCAACTAGCCTCCATGGGGATGCCAAATGTGAGGTACGCCCTAGAGCGCACCGGGACCACCAACGCCAAGCTGACCCTGTTCTTCGAGTGTGTTCTCGGGGCCCTGGAGCAGCTTCACGCCAACCAGGCGGCCTCGCTGGCCAACGAGGCCCGGAGGATTTGTCAGGGCGCCATGACCAAGGTTCTCACCAAGGTGGCATACTGGTACCGCAACCTCGACTTCGACGTCGCGCTAGAGAGCTTGCCGGAGGATACTGACCTCGCACCTCTCAGGGAGCGCATCAAGCCCATCGTCAGCGGTGTCGGCGGAATTCTGAGGGTGGAGGGCCAGCGCCGGGATTAGGCACCCTGTTTCTTATCGTCGCTGCAGGTTCATGGCCAAGACAATTTCTATCTTTAGTTAGAACCGCAACAACAATTTGATGTAACATAACTCTGCAGTACTTTGATATTATGCATGTCATTTTATTGTTCGACCTTTCTCTATATGTCCACCCTACGTTTATCGGGTAGGCTTGCCGGCGCGTAAACCCAGGGCGGAGTCTTGAGGACGGGTGCCCATTGGCCTGCCGGGTGTGCTTGCTGCCGGGAGAACCACCTTACCGCCCTTAACGCGGCCGCCCGAACTGTCGAGCTTAACTCGAGTCTGATTCGAGAGCATTGCCAGGTGCGGAAGGCTACCCCGCCACTCTCGACGCGGCCGCTTGAGCTATTGAGCGGACTCGAAACAGAACAAGGGCGTTGGGAATCGCGGGAGGTCCCCTTTGCGTGCAGGTTTCCCATACATAGGCAGGATCCCGAAGGACAATAACCTTATAAAAAATGGAAATAACTCAAGGCTCTGAAGTACTTAGCTTTTCTATTGCCGCAGTGGCGCCCTTCGTGCGCGCGGGCGGTGCCGTTTTCTCCTGGCCATCTTCTTCTTTTAGAAGACATGACGATGAAGAAACGCTAGGCCAGCTACTAGACCAGATTCTCACAATTGCGCCCCCTACCTGGCGCGCCAAAGATGTCGGTGTGGAACGACACCTATGGGATCACGAGAATCCCTACTACGGTTGCCGGGGCGCTGGGTTGCGAGACGAGCAGGATTAGTAATCAGCACAAGGATCGTTTACCCAAGTTCGGGCCGCGAGGATGCGTAATACCCTAGTCCTGCTTTGGTGGCTGTATTTCAGAGAGTTCTTGAGCTCTCGAACTAGCTATGGTGGGTGCGTGGTTCCAAAGAGCCGAATCCTTTTCCAGTATGCCATGGGCCTCCTTTTATAGTCGAAAGGGGCTGCCACAGTGATACACAGGAGGTGGAAAGGCGTACAGTGCTATGAGCTTATCGCTCATATTACAGGACAAGACGAATTTAATGCGCCGCTAAGGTGTCCCCTAGCTTTATCGGGGACGAGAGCGAGGTCCGTCCCGTCCGTCGCCGCTCCTCCTCGCTTAGACACGCGCCCTGGCTAGCGGCGCATGCGGCGCCATGTAGGTAGGCAGGCAGCTGAGGCGGCGCGGTGGTAGGGTTTTCATGAAGATCTGCATGCCGCCATGCAGGCGCCTGCTGAGTTGGCCTGGAGGCTGCATGTTGCCACGTAGGTGCCTGCCCAGCTGGTTGGGCTGGCATTTTGCATCTTGACAGCGGTGGAGACTTGGTGGTGCAGGCTGGAAGTGGCCTATTTGGTATCCTTGGTGAGGGCCTTCTTTGGGTGGCCCGGCAAGGGTCTTGCCGTGGGGGCTGTCGTCCCCGGCAAGGATCTTGCCGGGGGTCTTGTGGCTCTCCTCGGCAAGGACCTTGCCAAGGACCGTTGTCTTTTAATCCTCATTTGATCTTGAATATTCCTTGGTCTTGACAAAGATTTGCATGCCACCATGGAGGTGTCTCCCGAGCCCTAGTTCCAACGTGGTTGGTTGAGTTGGAACCCGTGGGCTCGAGGGTGGCTCACTCCGCTGGTGTGGGTGAGGCGCCCCGGCAAGGGCCTTGTCGGGGCCGCTGAGGCTGCCCCGTCAAGGGTCTCGCCGGGGGAGCCTGCTTCGTCCTTCTGCTTCTTTGTGTTCTTGGCCTTGGCGTTGCTTTGGCTATCTTGGGCTTCGATTTTACCTCGGTTCACCTCCCCTGTTCTGCTTGGTGTGGCTGCGGGCGCGGCTCCGACTGCCCATGCACAGGTAAAGGGGTACAAAGGTGCCCCCTCCTTTGTACATCGACAATCATCATGTGCAATAGTAGAACACAACCCATCAATATAGTCCTTAATAAGCACAAAGTTATTCGATATAGTGTAGTTGGGAGAATTCAAAAAGATAATAGGACTATCATGCGTGGGTGAAATAGCAACAATTTCATTCTTAACATAAGGAACTATAGCAAGTTCATCTCCATAAGCATAATTCATATTGGCTTCATGGCCACAAGCATAGCAAGCATCAAGTTCATCAAAAAGGGATATTTCAAACAAATCGAAGGGATCATAGCAATTATCATAGCAATCATCCTTCAGTAAGCACGAAGGGAAATTAAACAATGTATGAGTTGAAGAGTTACTCCCATTAGAAGGTGGGCATGGGTGATCAATCCGCTCTTCCTCCTTTTGTTCTTCACTGTCCTGGTCATCTTTTTCATCTAATGAGCTCACAGTTTCAGCAATTTCTTCTTCCATAAATTCCAGCAAAATATTAGTCTCTCCTTGGACAGCGGAGACTTTCTCAATAAACGCATCCATATTGGCATTGTATTCATAATCTCATAGCAATATTTAAGTATAGCAAAATTTTCAGGCCTATAAACATCGTCATCAAAAGCTTCATACTTTTCAAACAAAGATTCAATTTCATAAGCACCCTTAAAAGCAATGAATTCTTCTATTCGTTCCACATCATAGTAATCATAAATACCATTAACATGAGAAGTCAAGGTTTCATTATCATTAAATTTACATGAAAAGGGAAGGTGTGGAGCCTTCATCCTAGAGCAACAAGTATAATCACATCTCAAGCATAAATTCTGAGCATACCAATGCAACATATGAATTTTATCCCATACCTGTTTCCATTTTTTAGTCAAGCGGTAATCCCTAAAGTATTCACATTGATCCAACGTGTCTCCCATTACATAATTGAATGGGGTTTTTGAAGGAAATATGCCCTAGAGGCAATAATAAAGTTGTTATATTATATTTCCTTATATCATGATAAATGTTTATTATTCATGCTAGAATTGTATTAACCGGGAACTTGATACATGTGTGGATACATAGACAAAACACCGTGTCCCTAGTAAGCCTCTACTAGACTAGCTCGTTAATCAAAGATGGTTAAGTTTCCTAACCATAGACATGTGTTGTCATTTGATGAACGGGATCATATCATTAGGAGAATGATGTGATGGACAAGACCCATCCGTTAGCTTAGCATATTGATCGTTCAGTTTTATTGCTATTGCTTTCTTCATGTCATATACATATTCCTTTGACTATGAGATTATGCAACTCCCGGACACCGGAGGAATACCTTGTGTGTTATCAAACGTCACAATGTAACAGGGTGATTATAAAGATGCTCTACAGGTATCTCCAAAGGAGTTTGTTGGGTTGGCATAGATCGAGATTAGGATTTGTCACTCCGAGTATCGGAGAGGTATCTCTGGGCCCTCTCGGTAATACACATCATAAGAAGCCTTGCAAGCAAAGTGACTAATGAGTTAGTTTTGGGATGATGTATTATGGAACGAGTAAAGAGACTTGCCGGTAATGAGATTGAACTAGGTATGAAGATACCAAGGATCGAATCTCGGGCAAGTAACATACCGATGACAAAGGGAATAACGTATGTTGTCATAACGGTTCGAGCGATAAAGATCTTCGTAGAATATGTAGGAGCCAATATGATCATCCAGGTTCCGCTATTGGTTATTGACCGAAGAGGTGTATCGGTCATGTCTACATAGTTCTCGAACCTGTAGGGTCCGCACGCTTAACGTTCGATGACGATTTTGTATTATATAAGTTATGTGATTTGGTGATTGAATGTTGTTCGAAATCCCGGATGAGATCACGGACATGATGAGGAGTCTCGAAATGGTCGAGAGGTAAAGATTGATATATAGGACGATGGTATTCGGACACGGAAGTGATCTCGGAGGTACCAGTACTATCGGGTCACCGGAAAGGAGTTTCGGGCACCCCCGGCAAAGATATGGGACTTATGGGCAAAGTGAGGGAACACACCAGCCCTAGCGCGCCCCTATAGAGGCCAACCCTATGAGGAGGAGAAGGAAATAGGGGAGGGCAAGTAAAGTGTGGATTAGGATTCCTACTTCCTTCCCTCTCCCCCCTCTTTCCTTCCACCTCGATTATATACGGCAGGGGGGCGCGCGGCTTGGGAGGGACTCCAAGTAGGATTCGTCCTACTTGGGCGCCTCCTATGCCTGCTCCTCCCTCTCTCCCACCTATATATATGAGGAGGGGTGCGCCTAGCACACAACAGACAATTGCCTAGCCGTGTGCGGCGCCCCCCTCCACAGATTACACCCTCGGTCATATTCTCGCGATGCTTAGGCGAAGCCCTTCGTGGATCACTTCACCATCGTCGTCACCACGCCGTCGTGTTGACGGAACTCATCTACTTACTCCGCACTCTACTGGATCAAGAGTTTGAGGGATGTCATCGAGCTGAATGTGTGCAGAACTCGGAGGTGCCGTACGTTCGGTGCTTGATCGGTCGGAACGAGAAGAAGTTCGACTACATCAACCGCATTGTCAAATGCTTCCGCTTTCGATCTATGAGGGCACATAGACATACTCTCCCCCCTCTCATTGCTATGCATCTCCTAGATAGATCTTGCGTGAGCATAGGATTTTTTTATATTGCATGCTACATTTCCCAACAGTTTTCTCAGGATTATTAAAGTAGTGCATAATACACTACAAAAAAAGGACACATCCGTGACATTTTGGGCCGAACGGATTTTTTTGTCATGCTTATGACACTTCTATGACGATAATTGTGACAAAACCCGGTATCATCATAGATGTGGTGGGCTCCTACTTCCATGACAAAAAATCATGATAGAAAATGGGCTTTTCGTCTTGGGCGGGCCGGAGACGCAGCTGCATGACATTCTTTGGGCCGTCCATGACGCAAAAAACCGTGGTAGAAGCGAGGGCGAGGACAATATTGGGGGGTTCCCGGTTATGGTGGGTGGTCGGGGGCCGAGCGATGCGCATTTCTCTCGTACATGTACGCGCGTGGGTGCGAGGCATTGGGATCTAACTGAACCCGAGCGAGGCGTTTGCCTACTGGACCCGAGCGATTGCACTGCAGGCTACATGTTACTGAACCCGATCGATCGATCGATCCCTAGCGGTTAATTGAACCCGATCGAGCGATTCCTTCACTACTGCTGCTAACTGAAGCCGATCGAACCTGCTGCCTCTTGATGAACAATGAGCGTTGTTGGGGGGTTGGATGAACAGTTCCCGGTGAGGGGTTGGATGAACAGGACCCCGTGGTAGTAGAGGCCGTTGCCGCTAGATGAACAGGACCCCGATCGATCGAGACGGTTGGGGGTGGATGAACAGGACACCGTGGAGGGCTAGATGAACAGGACGACCCCGTGGAGGGCTGGTTGAACAGTAGCCGGTGGAGGGTTGGATGAACAGTAGCCCATGGAGGGGTGGTTGAATAGGACCCCGTGGAGAGGGTTGGTTGAACAGTAGCCGGTAGAGGGACGGTGGAGGCTGGATGAACAGTCGCAGGTGGAGGCTGGAGGAGGTCGACGGTGGATGAACAGTAGCCCGTGGAGGCTAGAGGAGGTTGACGGTGGAGATGAACAATAGCCCGTGGGGTCCCGTTTTGCGGTACACCACACCTGTCCCGATGAACAGGACCCCCGTTTTGACCGTAGCGCTCTAGCACAAGTCCGTTTCCTCCGTTTTGCGGTATGCCACACCCCTCCCGATATATAGGACCCTGTTTCGACCGCAGGAGGTCGAAGAGAATTCCATTTTTCCTTCGTTTTGTGGTACGCCACACCCCTTCTGGTGAACAGGATCCTGTTTCGACCATAGGCGGTCGAACACACGGCCGTTTCCTCCGTTCTGCGGTATGCCAGGCCTCATTTCGATCGGCTGTTACGTCCAAGCCGGTTGGCTCCCGATGAACACGATGCTTCTGTTGCCTCCCGATGAACACGACGATGCAATTTCTCCATTCCGACCCAACCATGTACACGAGCCCTGGCCATACGTATGCGCGAGTAGGCGTTCGAGAACCCACCCGTATTTACGTACGTGGCTGTATTTTTTTGGCGCGTGGCTGTATGTAAATGTACACGGTTTAGACGGGACAGCGTGAACTGCTACGTTGGGGGCTCTACAATGACATGTGTCACTTCTTACTCGGCCACGGTCTGAAGGAAATATGCCCTAGAGGCAATAATAAAGTTGTTATTTATATTTCCTTATATCATGATAGAATTGTATTAACCGGAAACTTAGTATATGTGTGTATACATAGACAAACAGAGTGTCCCTAGTATGCCTCTACTTGACTAGCTCGTTAATCAAAGATGGTTAAGTTTCCTATCCATAGACATGTGTTGCCATTTGATGAGTGGGATCACATAATTAGAGAATGATGTGATGGACAAGACCCATCCGTTAGCTTAGCACTATGATCATTTAGTTTATTGCTATTGCTTTCTTCATGACTTATACATGTTCCTATGACTATGAGATTATGAAACTCCCGAATACCTGAGGAACACTTAGTGTGCTATCAAACGTCACATTGTAACTAGGTGATTATAAAGAAGCTCTACAGGTGTCTCCGATGGTGTTTGTTGAGTTGGCATAGATCGAGATTAGGATTTGTCACTCCGATTGTCAGAGAGGTATCTCTGGGCCCTCTTGGTAATGCACATCACTATAAGCCTTGCAAGCAATGTGACTAATGAGTTAGTTGCGGGATGATGCATTACAGAACGAGTAAAGAGACTTGCTGGTAACGAGATTGAACTAGGTATGATGATACCGACGATCGAATCTCGGGCAAGTAACATACCGATGACAAAGGGAACAACGTATGTTGTTATGCGGTTTGACTGATAAAGATCTTCGTAGAATATATAGGAGCCAATATGAGCATCCAGGTTCCACTATTGGTTATTGACTGGAGATGAGTCTCGGTCATGTCTACATAATTCTCGAACCCGTAGGGTCCACACGCTTAACTTTCGATGATGATTGGTATTATGAGTTTATGTGATTTGATGTAACGAAGGTTGTTCGGAGTCCTGGATGAGATCACGGACATGACGAGGAGTCTCGAAATGGTCGTGACATAAAGATTGATATATTGGACCATGTTGTTCAGACACCGGAAGTGTTCCAGAGAGTTTTGAATAAAACCGTAGTGCCGGAGGGTTACCGGAACCCCCCGGGAAGTTAATAGGCCACCATGGGCCTTAGAGGAGAGAGGGCCGGCAAGGAGGTGGCGCGCCCCCAGTCCGAATTGGACAAGGGGTGGGGGCGGCTCCCCTTCCTTCCTTCTCTCCCCTTCCTCCTTCCTTCCCCTCCTTGTTGGACTAGGAAAGGGGGGAACCTACTCCTAGTAGGAGTAGGATTCCCCCCACCCTTGGGCGCACCCCTTGAGGACGGCCGGCCCCCTCCTCCCCTCCTTTATATACGGGGGAGGGGGGCGCCCCATAGATACACAAGTTGATCTTTAGCCGTGTGCGGTGCCCCCCTCCACAATTTTCCACCTCGGTAATATCGTCGTAGTGCTTAGGCGAAGCCCTGCGCTGGTAATTTCATCATCACCGTCACCATGCGGTCGTGCTGACATAACTCTCCCTCGGCCTCAGCTGGATCTAGAGTTCGAGGGACGTCACTGAGTTGAACGTGTGCAGATCGCGGAGGTGCCGTGCGTTCGGTACTTGATCGGTTGGATCACAAATACGTTTGACTACATCAACCGCGTTACTTAACGCTTTCGCTTTCGGTCTACGAGTGTACGTGGACACACTCTCCCCACTCGTTGCTATGCTTCTCCTAGATAGATCCGTGATCGTGGGAAATTTTTGAAATACTACGTTCCCCAACAGTGGCATCCGAGTCAGGTCTATGCGTAGATGTTATATGCACGAGTAGAACACAAAGAGTTGTGGGCGATAATAGTCATACTGCTTACCAACATGTCGTACTTTGATTCGGCTGTATTGTTGGATGAAGCGGCCCAAACCGACATTACATGACCGCGTTCATGAGACTGGTTCTACTGCCATGCTTTGCACACAGGTGGCCAGTGGGTGTCTGTTTCTCCAACTTTCGTTGAATCGAGTGTGATTACGCCCGGTCCTTGTTGAAGGTTAAAACAACACACTTGATGAAAAATCATTGTTGTTTCGATGCGTAGGTGAGAACGGTTCTTGCAAAGCCTGTAGCAGCCACGTAAAATTTGCAACAACAAATTAGAGGACGTCTAACTTGTTTTTGCAGGGCTTGTTGTGATGTGATATGGTCAAGATGTGATGATATATAAATTGTTGTATGAGATGATCATGTTTTGTAACAGTTATCGGCAACTGGCAGGAGGCATATGGTTGTCGCTTTATTGAATGAAATGCAATCGCCATGTAATTGCTTTACTTTATCACTAAGCGGTAGCGATAGTCGTAGTAGCAATAGTTGGCGAGACGACAATGATGCTTCGATGGAGATCAAGGTGTCAAGCTGGTGACGATGGTGATCATGAGGGTGCTTTGGAGATGGAGATCAAAGGCACAAGATGATGATGGCCATATCATATCACTTATATTGATTGCATGTGATGTTTATCCTTTATGCATCTTATTTTGCTTAGTACGGTGGTAGCATTATAAGATGATCTCTCACTAAATTTCAAGGTACAAGTGTTCTCCCTGAGTATGCACCGTTGCGACAGTTCGTCGTGCCGAGACACCACGTGATGATCGCGTGTGATAATCTCTAAGTTCAATACAACGGGTGCAAGCCAGTTTTGCACACGCAGAATACTCGGGTTAAACTTGACGAGCCTAGCATATGCAGATATGGCCTCGGAACACTGAGACCGAAAGGTCGAGCGTGAATCATATAGTAGATATGATCAACATAGTAATGTTCACCATTAAAAACTACTGCATCTCACGTGATGATCGGACATGGTTTAGTTGATATGGTTCACGTGATCACTTAGATGATTAGAGGGATGTCTATCTAAGTGGGAGTTCTTAAGTAATATGATTAATTGAACTATAATTTATCATGAACTTAGTACCTGATAGTATTTTGCATGTCTATGTTGTTATAGATAAATGGCCCTTGCTACTGTTCCGTTGAATTTTAATGTGTTCCTAGAGAAAGCTAAGTTGAAAGATGATGGTAGTAACTACGGATTTGGGTCCGTAACTTGAGGATTATCCTCATTGCTGCACAGAAGAATTACGTCCTGGAAGCACCGCTAGGTGTACCACGCCAAACAGCTCGCAGACATTGTGAATGCTCGCGGGCGTGTTGATGACTACTCGATAGGGCAGTGTGCCATGCTTTACGGCTTAGAACCGGGACTTCAACGACGTTTTGAACGTCATGGAGCATATGAGATTTTCCAGGAGTTGAAGTTAATATTTCAAGCAAATGCCTGGATTGAGAGATATGAAGTCTCCAATAAGTTATATAGCTGCAAGATGGAGAATAATAGTTCTGTCAGTGAACATATACTCAGAATGTCTGGGTACCACAACCACTTGACTCAACTGGGAGTTAATCTTCCTGATGATAGTGTCATTGGCAGAGTTCTTCAATCACTGCCACCAAGCTACAAAAGCTTCGTGATGAACTATAATATGCAAGGGATGGATAAGACAATTCCCGAGCTCTTCGCGATGCAAAAAGCTGCGGAGGTAGAAATCAAGAAGGAGCATCAAGTGTTGATGGTTAACAAGACCACTAGTTTCAAGAAAAAGGGTAAAGGGAAGAAGAGGAACTTCAAGAAGAACGGCAAGCAAGTTGCTGCTCAAGTGAAGAAGCCCAAATCTGGACCTAAGCCTGAGACTGAGTGCTTCTACTTCAAAGGGACTGGTCACTGGAAGCGGAACTGCCCCAAATATTTGGCAGATAAGAAGGATGGCAAAGTGAAAGGTATATTTGATATAAATGTTATTGATGTGTACCTTAATAATGCTCGCAGTAGCGCTTGGGTATTTGATACTGGTTCTGTTGCTCATATTTGCAACTCGAAATAGGCGCTACGGATTAAGCGAAGATTAGCTAAGGAGGAGGTGATGATGCGCGTGGGAAATGGTTCCAAAGTCAATGTGATCGCGGTCGGCACGCTACCTCTACATCTACCTTCGGGATTAGTTTTAGACCTGAATAATTGTTATTTGGTGCCAGCGTTAAGCATGAACATTATATCTGGATCTTGTTTGATGCGAGACGGTTATTCATTTTAATCATAGAATAATGGTTGTTCTATTTATATGAGTAATATATTTTATGGTCATGCACCCTTGATGAGTGGTCTATTTTTGTTGAATCTCGATAGTAGTGATACACATATTCATAGTATTGAAGCCAAAAGATATAAGTTCAATAATGATAGTGCAACTTATTTGTGGCACTACTATTTGAGTCATATTGGTGTAAAGCGCATGAAGAAACTCCATGCTGATGGGCTTTTGGAATCACTTGATTATGAATCACTTGATACTTGCGAACCATGCCTCATGGGCAAGATGACTAAGACTCCGTTCTCCGGAACTATGGAGCGAGCAACAGACTTGTTGGAAATAATACATACTGACGTATGAGGTCCAATGAGTGTTAATGCTCATGGCAGGTATCGTTGTTTTCTGACCTTCATAGATGATTTGAGCATATATGGGTATATCTACTTGATGAAACATAAGTCTGAAACATTTGAAAAGTTCAAAGAATTTCAGAGTGAAGTGGAAAATCATGGTAACAAGAAAATAAAGTTTCTACATCTGATTGTGGAGGAGAATATTTGAGTTATGAGTTTGGTCTTCATTTGAAACAATGTGGATTAGTTTCGCAACTCACGCCACCTAGAACACCATAGCATAATGGTGTGTCTGAACGCCGTAACCGCACTTTATTAGATATGGTGCGATCTATGATGTCTCTTACTGATTTACCGCTATCGTTTTGGGGTTATGCTTTAGAGACGGCTGCATTCATGTTGAATAGGGCACGATCTAAATCCGTTGAGACGACACCTTATGAACTGTGGTTTGGCAAGAAACCCAAGTTGTCGTTTCTGAAAGTTTGGGGCTGCGATGCTTATGTGAAAAAGCTTCAACCTGATAATCTCAAACCCAAATCGGAGAAATGTGTCTTCATAGTATACCCAAAGGAGACTGTTGGGTACACCTTCTATCACAGATCCGAAGGCAAAATATTCATTGCTAAGAATGGATCCTTTCTGGAGAAAGAGTTTCTCTTGAAAGAAGTGATTGGGAGGAAATTAGAACTTGATGAGGTAACTGTACCTTCTCCCGAATTGGAAAGTAGGTCATCACAGAAAACAGTTCCAGTGATTCCTACACCAATTAGTGAGGAAGCTAACGATGATGATCATGAAACTTCAGACCAAGTTACTACTAAACCTCGTAGGTCAACCAGAGTAAGATCCACACCAGAGTGGTACGGTAATCCTGTTCTGGACGTCATGTTACTAGACCATAACGAACCTATGAACTATGAGGAAGCGATGATGAGCCCAGATTCCGCCAAATGGCTTGAGGCCATGAAATCTGAGATGGGATCCATGTATGAGAACAAAGTGTGGACTTTCGTTGACTTGCCCGATGATCGGCAAGCCATCGAGAATAAATGGATCTTCAAGAAGAAGACTGACACTGACGGTAATGTTACTGTCTACAAAGCTCGACTTGTTGCAAAAGGTTTTTGACAAGTTCAAGGAGTTGACTACGATGAGACTTTCTCACCCGCAACGATGCTTAAGTCTGTCCGAATCATGTTAGCAATTGCCGCATTTTATGATTATGAAATTTGGCAAATGGATGTCAAAACTGCATTCGTGAATGGATTTCTGGAAGAAGAGTTGTATATGATGCAACCAGAAGGTTTTATCGATCCAAAGGATGCTAACAAAGTGTGCAAGCTCCAGCGATCCATTTATGGACTGGTGCAAGCCTCTTGGAGTTGGAATAAATGTTTTGATAGCGTGATCAAAGCATATGGTTTTATACAGACTTTTGGAGAAGCCTGTATTTACAAGAAAGTGAGTGGGAGCTATGTAGCATTTCTAATATTATATGTGGATGACATATTGTTGATTGGAAATGATACAATATTTCTGGATAACATAAAAGGATACTTGAATAAGAATTTTTCAATGAAAGACCTCGGTGAAGCTGCTTATATATTGGGCATCAAGATCTATAGAGATAGATCAAGACGCTTAATTAGAATTTCACAAAGCACATACCTTGATAAGATTTTCAAGAAGTTCAAAATGGACGAGTCAAAGAAAGGGTTCTTGCCTGTGTTACAAGGTGTGAAGTTGAGTGTGACTCAATGCCCGACCACTGCAGAAGATAGAGAGAAAATTAAAGTCATTCCCTATGCTTCAACCATAGGTTCTATCATGTATGAAATGCTGTGTACCAGACCAGATGTGTGCCTTGCTATAAGTATAGTAGGGAGGTACCAAAGTAATCCGGGAGTGGGTCACTGGACAGCGGTCAAGAACATCCTGAAATACCTTAAAAGGACTAAGGATATGTTTCTCGTTTATGGAGGTGACAAAGAGCTCGTCGTAAATGGTTACGTCGATGCAAGCTTTGACACTGATCCAGATGACTCTAAGTCACAAACCGGATACGTGTATATATTGAACGGTGGAGCTGTCAGTTGGTGCAGTTCTAAGCAGAGCGTCGTGGCAGGATCTACGTGTGAAGCGGAATACATAGCTGCTTCGGAAGCAACAAATGAAGGAGTCTGGATGAAGGAGTTCATATCCGATCTAGGTGTAATACCTAGTGCATCGGGTCCAATGAAAATCTTTTGTGACAATACTGGATCAATTGCCTTGGCAAAGGAATCCAGATTTCACAAGAGAACCAAGCACATCAAGAGATGCTTCAATTCCATCCGTCATCAAGTGTCGGAAGGGGACATAGAGATTTACAAGATACATATGGATCTGAATGTTGCGGACCCGTTGAATAAGCCTCTCTCACGAGAAAAACATGATCATCATTAAGACTCCATGGGTGTTAGAATCATTACAATGTAATCTAGATTATTGACTCTAGTGCAAGTGGGAGACTGAAGGAAATATGCCCTAGAGGCAATAATAAAGTTGTTATTTATATTTCCTTATATCATGATAAATGTTTATTACTCATGCTAGAATTGTATTAACCGGAAACTTAGTGCATGTGTGAATCCATAGACAAACAGAGTGTCCCTAGTATGCCTCTACTTGACTAGCTCGTTAATCAAAGATGGTTAAGTTTCCTAGCCATAGACATGTGTTGTCATTTGATGAACGGGATCACATCATTAGAGAATGATGTGATGGACAAGACCCATCCGTTAGCTTAGCACTATGATCGTTTAGTTTATTGCTATTGCTTTCTTCATGACTTATACATGTTCCTATGACTATGAGATTATGCAAGTCCCGAATACCGGAGGAATGATACGTCTCCGTCATATCTACTTTTCCAAACACTTTTGCCCTTGTTTTGGACTCTAACTTGCATGATTTGAATGGAACTAACCCAGACTGACGTTGTTTTCAGTAGAGTTGCCATGGTGTTATTTATGTGCAGAAACAAAAGTTCTCGGAATGACCTGAAACTCCATGGAGATTATTTTTGGAAATAATAAAAAATTTTGGCGAAAGAATCAAGGCCAGGGGACCCACACCCTTTCCACGAGGGTGGGGGGTGCGCCCCTGCCTTGTGGGCCCCCTGGAGCTCCACCGACCTCAACTCCGACTCCATATATTCGTGTTCAGGGAGAAAAAAATCAGAGAGAAAGATTCATCGCATTTCACGATACGGAGCCGCCGCCAAGCCCTAAACTCTCTCGGGAGGGCTGATCTGGAGTCCGTTCGGGGCTCCGGAGAGGGGAATCTGTCGCCATCGTCATCATCAACCATCCTCCATCACCAATTTCATGATGCTCACCGCCCTGTGTGAGTAATTCCATCATAGGCTTGCTGGACGGTGATGGGTTGGATGAGATTTATCATGTAATCTAGTTAGTTTTGTTAGGGTTTGATCCCTAATATCCACTATGTTCTGTGTTTGATGTTGCTATGACTTTGCTATGCTTAATGCTTGTCACTAGGGCCCGAGTGCCTTGATTTCAGATCTGAACCTATCATATTTTCATGAATATATGTGAGTTCTTGATCCTATCTTGCAAGTCTATAGCCACCTACTATGTGTTATGATCCGGCAACCCCGAAGTGACAATAATTGGGACCACTCCCGGTGATGACCATATTTTGAGGAGTTCATGTATTCACTATGTGTTAATGCTTTGGTCCGGTACTCTATTAAAAGGAGGCCTTAATATCCCTTAGTTTCCATTAGGACCCCACTGCCACGGGAGGGTAGGACAAAAGATTTCATGCAAGTTCTTTTCCATAAGCACGTATGACTATATTTGAAATACATGCCTACATTACATTGATGAATTGGAGCTAGTTCCGTGTCACCCTATGTTATGATTGTTACATGATGAACCGCATCCGGCATAATTCTCCATCACTGATCCAATGCCTACGAGCTTATCACATATTGTTCTTCGCTTATTTACTTTTCCGTTGCTACTGTTACAATCACTACAAAACCCAAAAATATTACTTTTGCTATCGTTACTATTACTTCCATACTACTTTGCTACTAAGTACTTTGCTGCAGATATTAAGTTATCTAGGTGTGGTTGAATTGACAACTCAACTTCCAATACTTGATAATATTCTTTGGCTCCCCTTTTGTCGAATCAGTAAATTTGGGTTGAATATTCTACCCTCGAAAACTTTTGTGATCCCCTATACTTGTGGGTTATCAAGACTATTTTCTGGCGCCGTTGCCGGGGAGCATAGCTCTATTCTTTGAGTCACTTGGGATTTATATCTGCTGGTCACTATGAAGAACTTGAAAGACGAGAAAACAAAATTTTATCCCTCAACTACGAGGGGAGGTAAGGAACTGCCATCTAGCACTGCACTTGATTCACCTTCTGTTTTGAGTAAGCTTGCGACACCTAAACCTGCTTCTGCTGTTAATTCTGATATGTCGCATGTTATTGATGATGTCACTTCTGCTATGCAGGATACTTATGATGAAACTACTTCTATGCTTGATATTACTGTGCCACTTGGTGAATTTCTTGATCAACTTGCTAGGGCCAGAGAGAATTGTCGGGGGTTGGGTGCGACATATGCCAAGGGATGGCTTATCATGGTGGGGGCGAGTAGAACGTCGCCGGTGCCTGGAAACAGGATGAGGCGAAGACATGCACGCCGGCGGATCTTACCCAGCTTCAGGGCTCTCCGTGGAGATAACACCCCTACTGCTGCTCTGCGGGGTCTCCGCATGATCACTAGATGAACAAGGGCTACAAGAGGCTCCTTGAGCTGTTCGGGGTGAGGAAGGAGAAGGGCACGGCTAGCTCTCCTCTTCCCGCTATGTGTGTCTAAAACTATCAGGGTCGAACCCTTTGCATGGGTGCCCCGGGGGGTTTATATAGGCCTACCCCCCGGGGGTACAATGGTAATCCGGCTGGGCGCGGGTCCCAGCCGTCTGTCTCTCAGGCCGTCGCCTTCTCCGCCGACTGCTAGGGCCCGCCAACAGGTGGGCCCCGTCGACGGGCCTGGTACGGAGTCGATAGGCCTTGTCGCCTTGTGGCGCGGTTTTGCCGGCTGCTGGATTATCTGAGCCGATGCTTCTAATGACGCTGGCTTGGTCATGGGGTCTTGGCAACAGTGCCGCCGCCTGACGAGCGATCACTGTTGCCATTCCCCGTCTTGTCTGGTTAATGGCGTGCGGGGCCCGTGGGAGGGCTAGCCGACTCTGAGGCCGACTCCAACGGGTCCGTCTTGTGGCGCTCGCCGTTTTACATACCCCGCCGACAAAGGGACCCGCCGTCTCTGGGTCATACAGAACCGCCCGTCGTGGCATTGCGGCGCCCCAGGGGCTAATGTCGAGGCTGGCATGGCAGCGATGCGCGCGGATGGAGATCTCCGTTGGTGCGACGACTTTGTGGCCATGCCTGCCCGCCCTTCGCAAACAGGGGCAGAATGGGCGCGCGGTGGCGTACCCGTCCGTCCATCATTGCGAAGGTAGGAGGTGGTTGGAGTCACGGGCCGACTCCCATAGCCGGCTTCTCTGGAAGCCGCCAGTTAGGAGTCGGCTTATCTCGAAGTCGTCCCTCGGACTCGGCCGTGAGGCGGTCGGCCTTGCCGCCGACTCTCAAGCGCTCTTCATCTTGGAGTCTTGAGGGGCGCAGCCTGCCCCGATGTCTTGAAAGGTTCAGGGGCTCGGGTTAGCCTACCCGTGGCCCATTACTCCGACAGTAGTCCCCGAAGATGGTGAGGCGCCGAGGGTGATATGTCGAGGAGCCTCAACAGTTTCATCCTTCTGGTGGTGGAATCTGGGACTTGCTCGCCGTCTTCCTCTAGGCCGACTAGCAGGAGCCGGACTCGCAGAAGGCCGTCTTGCCCCTTAAAGAGTTTGAAAGTCGTAGCGGGATCCAGGCAGCTTGCCTGATAAGCTTCTAGGCAGCTGCCCGTTTTGGACCCGTCGCGTGGCGCCACACGGCAGTGTCAGTCTACCCACCCACGCGCGCGACGGGACAGGCCATCAGGCGGGACCCGCCACTACCGCGCCTCGGCACGCGAACAGATCCGTTGCGGCCGTGCAGACGGTTGGGGTTCCCACGTTGTAACTGCGCGCAGTAACTTCGTGTGGTAAATCGCGGGGGGGCGTGGGGTCTTGGGCGCAGTTAATCCCACGTCCGCCCCATCAGCTTCTCAGCCCACGAGCCTATAAGTAGGCGGGAGGAGGGGGGCGGCGAAGCACGCGTGCCCATCTTCCCTACTCCCTTCGCTTCCTCTTGCTTCTTCTTCCTCTCGCCGCCGCCGCGCCGAACCACGCCACGCCTGCAGCGATGAGCTCTTCCTCCGCCGCCGCACCTCCTGTCGTGCGCTCCGGCGTGTGGGACGGCTCCGAGGTGGACGACGACCACATTGAGTTCATTCGCAAGACGCGTCGTCTCCCCGGCAAGAACCTAGTGTGGTCCCGCGCCGCGCCGGCGAGGGAAGTATCGCCGGCGCCGGAGGACGGCGAGCGGGTCGTATTCTGCTCGCACCTCATGCGTGGCCTAGGGCTGCCGGCGAGCGGTTTCTTCCGCTCCTTCTTGGAGTTCCACGGGCTCTAGCCGCACCACCTTACTCCAAACACGGTGGTGCTGCTGGCTGGCTTCGCCACCTTGTGCGAAGGCTTCCTCGGCGTTCTCCCCACCATCGAGCTATGGGGGGAGTTCTTCCAGTCCAAGCTTGGCACGCACATCGCCGGCGTGCCAGCACAGTGCGATGCCTTCATCGCGATGCAGAGATCGGTGGCCGACAACCTGTTTCCCACCATCTCGCTGATTAAGTCGGTGAAGATGTGGCAGCGGTCTTATTTTTATGTGAAGAACGCCGCCTGTATATGATCGGGTCAATCTGCCGCCTTACGGTCGGGCGCACCGTGGGAGGCTCCCCAACTGGTCCCACCGGGCCAGGACGCTGACTCCCGCTGGTGCCGCCGCCGTCCGCTGAATCCGAAAAGTCGACGCGATCGTAGGGTTTGACCGGGGCCGACCTGCTGGACGCCTTCATGGCGCGCCGAGTCCTTCCGCTCCAAGGCCGACCTCATCTGATCTGCTAGATGAGCGGCCACCGGGACCCAAGTCGGATGTGCTCCAAGGACATGCCCCACGCGGAGGTGGCGGACAAGGTGAACTATATCGCGAACTGCAATCTCACGGCGGATTGGCGGTTCGGCAAGGAGCCGTACTCACGCGCCAACCCCCCGCCTGTTGTAAGTCGTCTCTCTTCTTCTTCTGTTTTCTTTTTCAGCCGAATCCGACTTCTGATCTTTTTTGGTTTTTTCGAGTTAGAACCCCCTCATCCAGCCTTCAGCCGGCACCACGGGACCGGCCCGTCAGTTCGTCCCCAACCGAGTGGAGAGCGATGTCGACGACCCTGACTTAGGGGCGGCGGCGATGGAGGCCGACGCTGAAGGAGGAGGAGGAGGAGCAGGCGGCTTTCGGCCCTCGGCCACCTTTGCCGACTGGCCTGATGACGACGCCGAGGGGGAAGTTGCCCCCGCCACCAGCCAAAGGTCGGCCAGCCGAGCGCGAGTTCCTGCGGCTTGGATGGTCAAGGCGGCACGGCGAAGCGCCGGGCGGGCCGAGCTTGCTTGGCGGCGGTCAAGAAGTTCAAGGGGCGCGCCGCGACCAAGCGGGAAGAGGCGGTTGCAAGGCCAACCTTCCGCAAGGAAGTGAAAAGGCCGCATGCTTGGTCTCTCGTAAGTGCTTCCGCCTTTTGTCTTGTTTTCTTCTGGTGAATCTTGTCCAAATCTTTTACATGCCTTACTCGCTTGAGGGCTCCCCTTACTTTAGAGAGGGTCGCCCTCGCCTCCATCATGGGGTCGGCAGAGACGTCCGCCACTACTCGGTGGATTGACCCCGCCGCCGACCTCCGGGAGGCGACGGAGCAGAACACGCAGGAGTAGCGCGACGAGGAAGAAGCCACCCGCCTGGAGAAGGCAGAGGCTGAGAAGGCGGCGGCCTCCGCCCAGAAGAAGCTGGATGAGGACGAAGCCGCCGTCGCGGCAAAGCGGCGAGCTGAGGAGGCCGCGCACCGCCAATCGGCGTTGCTCGTCATCCCGCTGAGCTCCGCGCCGCCGCCCCCGGAGTTCACGGGGCAGACTGGGGGAGCCGGCGGCGAGAACCCCATCATGGAGAGGGAAGACGGCGAGACCTCCATGTCGGACACGGCCGTGCCGCCACCGCCGCCTCCGCCGCCGTCTGGGAGCGCGCAAGGTAAATAGCTGGCGGACCCACCGGTGCTGCCGACTGAAGGCGAGGCCGTGGCGAAGCTGCTCCTTCAAGTCGCCTCGCTAGTGCGCCGCCGCCTTGAGAAGGCGATTTCGGCGCCACGCCCCTTGGAGACCAGCGCCGCCAGCTCGACCATCCCAGACGCCGAGGCGACGAGCGCCGTGCCCGTTGGGTGGGTGCGAGGAGGCGGCACAGGCCCGCTGAACCAGGCGCTTCTGGACGTTCAGGCGAAGCTGCGAGCCGAGGGCGACGCCATCCAGAACTGCATCAAGGCACATCTGGCGTCGCGAGTGGCCGTCCGGGTATGCTTTCTTCTTTTGACTTTGTTTTTCTTGTTCTTCTCTGTAAGGCGCGTGGCTACCAATGGGTGTAGTCCCGAGTTTCGCGTGCGGCTGCCGAAAGCAAGCGGCTCGAACTCCATCCGTGAGTTCCAAATATTTACCTTTGTCTAAAATACTTATCACAGGAGTATCACAACCTCCGCGTCACTGCCTTCAACCGCAATGTTGAGGAGCTGGGCAAGCGGACTGCCGACTTGTCGGAGAGCCGGAGTGAGTCCTCCTTCTTCTTCGCGGGGGCGCGCTGGCGCACCCGCGGGCTGTAGTCCCCGAGATTCGGGCCGACTGCTGAGCAGTCGGGCCGGATCTTCCCGGCGACCTTCTTTGTTGACGACTTAACGTCCTTTTTCTTTTTATTCTTCAGAGGCCAACGCCACTCTTCAGCAGCAGCTGGGCGAAGCCAACACCGCCTTGCGTGCCAAGGGGGAGGAGTGCAGCAAGCTCGCCGCAGAGCGCGACCTGCTGGCTACGCAGCTGGCGGAGCAAAGGGAGCTGCTTAAGAAGGCGCAGGACGAGGCGGAGAAGAAAGAGACTGCTCTCTGGCGAGTTGAAGAGAGCTCCTCCTAGACCGACAAGGAGGCCTTTGCTGACCTCCGGCTTCCATGAGATCGAGGACATCGTCGACGGTGAGTTTCTTTACTTTCTTTCTTTGAGCCGCTGACTATAGGTCGGGCTGACTCCTGATTTTTTGACTTGCTTCTTTTTTGTCTTGGCAGACTTCTTCCCTGGCCACACGCAGGCGGCCACTCAAGCCATCGAGGCTGATCGCGAGGCGCGGAGGGTAAATGGTGCGGAGATTGCCGCCAACGCCCCCTGGACCCTTGATGAGCAACTTCTGAGCATCGAGGCTCGTCTGGGGCCGGCCCATCGGATGCTGCACCGGCTTCAACGTGTCGGCGCACAGGCGATTGCTGCCCTGTGGCCAGACATGCCGGTTCTGCGCACTCCTAGTCGGACTACTGACTGGCTGGAGGTCGCGGCTGGCTGTCTTGAGGCCTGGAAGGGTTCCTCGGCCCGGGTTGGAGCGCGCCGGGCCTTGGAATTCGTCAAGGCGTGGTATCCAGTGGTGGACCTGGACCGGCTGGCCGCGCTCCGGTCAGAGGCCCAGGCGGAGCTGATAGCTGTGGAAGATGCCCTCGTCCAGCATGCGGCGGCGATCGCCGACTACACAGACAACAACGTCTTCGTCCCTGAGCGGGCTGAAGACGGCGGGGAGGCGCCGCCAGAGTGGTTCAGGATGAACCCGGATTATGATGAGGACTCGGCGGAGGTGATCGGCTCCAGCACCGAGGAGGAAGGCGAGGCGGAGGACGGAGGTGAGACGGAGGTGCCAGAAGACGGAGCGGGCGACCAGCCTTAGCTCGACCGCGCCTCCATCAACGAGCCGCGCCCGACCGAGCCGGCTGCCGCCGGAGACGATCAAGCCGAGACTGCCCAGCCGGCCGCCCCGGCGCGTGACACCGCCGTCTCTTCCGACCCTCTGAACCCGTCTGCCGCTTCCTAGGCTGCCGTCTTGCCTTTATTTTATCTGCTTTAGTAGTCTTTGAAGAACTTGTTAATTCGCACAATTCCACCCGCGGGGTGTATTTTGAACTTCTTCTTGAAGATTCGGCCAAGGGCCTATGTTATGTAAATATTTATCCAAATTCTATCTTTCCTTGCTCATTGCTCCTTTGGCTTTTCCTTTGCCGCCTTCCCTTAGTCGCCTTGCCGATTGGACAACCGTTCATGGATCTGCAGCTGGATCAAATGCTTGGCTACTTTGGGAAGGCAAGTACTTGGCCATTTTTTAGAGTCTTTTTAACAAGTTGGATAGAAAGCGGCAAGCCGACTACTCAAGAGTCGGCTTTATAAGAGAGGTGGAAGCGGCTTAAGCTATGTTTATGCTTTGAGTCCTTAGCCATTTTTCATGTGGGCGCCCATTTTTCCTTACTCCTGCCCACCAAATAGTCGCTTTCATGAGCTGCGGACTTCGACAGAGACGGCTTAGGCACCACACACTACTTGTCCGACTGCAGGAAGCATTCCATTGCGCGAGGCGGCAAGTCCCCGGGCCTACTAGTCGAACCCGGTGCCAAGCGGCATAACAAAGAGTAGCATACTCGAAGGTATAATTCTTATCATATAGATAACAAAAAGGGCAGTCCCCGAGCTTGTCTCGGGGGCCCCGAAGTCTTGGTACTTTAATACAAAGGGTAGCGTGGTACATACTGCATCAACTGTAAAATCTTCGGAGAAGATTTGCATTCCATGGCCGTCCGTCTCTTTGCCGGAGTCGTCCCTCTTGTGTGCTCGGGGCTTCTGAGCGTCGATCAGGTAGTAGGAGTCGTTGCCCAACACTTTGCTGATAATGAAGGGGCCTTCCCAAGGCACCGACAGCTTGTGCTGGCCGGCTGTTCGCTGGATCAGTCGGAGCACAAGGTCGCCCTCTTGGAAAGATCTCGGCCTGACCTTCCTGTTGTAGTATCGGCGCAGGCTCTGCTGGTAGATCTTTGGACCGGCTGAGTGCCAACAGCCGCCCTCTTCAAGCAGATCGACACCATCTTGACGTGCTTCTTCTGCTTCCTCCTCGGTGTACATGGTGACTTGCGGGGAGTCGAACTCTATGTCCGTTGGGATGACGGCTTCAGCACCGTAGACGAGGAAGAAAGGTGTGAAGCCGGTTGACTTGTTTGGGGTCGTGCGCAGAATCCAGAGGACGGCTGGCAATTCATCAAGCCAACAGCTGGCGAACGCCCAGTGGTTCGACCGATCGAGGCTTGATGCGAACAGATGAGGCCGCTTGCTCGCTCCACCGCCGCTTGATGTGGATGGGCGGACGACGCTAAGTCGATCGATGCCACAATGTCGCGCAGAAACGGGCCAAGGCGCCTTCGGCAAAATTTGTGCCATTGTCGGTGATGATGCTGTGTGGTATGCCGTACCGATTCGTGATGTCGGAGATGAAAGTCACTACAGTCGGACCATTCAACTTCTTGATGGGCTTTACTTCTATCCACTTGGTGAACTTGTCCACCGTGACAAGTAAGTGAGTTAGGCCGCCTCGTGCTGTTTTGAATGGTCCCACCATGTCGAGGCCCCAAACCGCAAAGGGCCAGGCAATGGGGATAGTCTTGAGTGCGGAAGCCGGCTGATGCGGCTTGGAGCGGAACTTCTGGCACCCTTTGCATTTTTGGACTACTTCCTTGGCCTCTTCTAGGGCAGTTGGCCAGAAGAAACCGTGTCGAAAGGCTTTGGCGACGAGTACTCTTGAGGCCGCATGGTGGCCTTTTCGCTTTGATGGATGTCTTTGAGAATTGCTGGCCTTGCTCGCTCGACGCATGCACCGGTAGACGCCAGTGCAGCTGCGCGACCAGCTCTCTGCTGACTATGGTGTAGGCTGCCGCCGGTGTTGTACTTGCCGAGCCAAGATTTCATCGGTTGTCAGCTCTTTGCTCACTAGGAACTTGAGGATGGGCTGGGCCCATGAGGGTGCTGCTATTTCTTCAACTGCCAGTACTGCGACTTGGACAAGGGCGGCTAGGCTGGAGTCCGCATGACCGCTTCTTTGGTTGATGAAGTCCCGGCCGGCCGGGTGCAGTCCCCGGCCGAGCTCGAGTCTTGGACTGGTCGCCAGAGTCCCGTGCGGGTCTCAAGTCCCCGGCGGCTTCAATGCGGCGTTCTTGGAGCCATCTGTAAGAATTCTCGTGCTGTCACCGCTGGGGCTCTTGAGTCAGATCCGACTTCTTCGGGGGGAGCAGACACAAAGATGGAGTCTGATTCTGGTGAAGGCTTGACAGACGGCTTGAGGAGGCGCTGAAGGGCGACGCCGGATGGTATTGCTTGGCGGGTGGAGCCGATTCGTGCCAGGGTGTCTGCTTGGTCGTTGTCATTTCTTGGCACGTGAAGGAACTCGCACCCCTCGAAATATCCGCTGAGTTGTTGTACAAGGGTAGCTCGCCATGTTTGCATCTTGGCGTCCCAATCGCCGGATGATGCTGGACCACTAAATCGAGTCGCCATAACACAGATCCAGCGAATGCCAAGTTCTTTGGCAAGCGAGCCGTGAATGAGCGCCAGATTCGGGCGACGTTGTTGGAGGCGGCGAAATGGATCTGCAGCGCATATTTGAGCTTGTCGCTTTGGGGGAAGTGAGGACAACACCGGCTCCCAAGCCGGTGCGCATCTGGAGCCATCAAATGCATCCGCCAATGGTGGAGTCGGCCATGGCAGGTATCTGGTCTGGGGCCGGTCGACGAGGAAGTCGGCATGCTTGCGACTTGATGGCGCTGAGGGCTGGTAGTAGATGGTGTAGGAGCCAGCTCTATGGCCCATTTGGCCACTCGGCGTAAGCATCTCGGCCCGATGATCTCGACTAGTGGGGCTATGCAAACCCAAGTGATTGGGTGCTCTTGAAAGTACGGCTTGAACTTCTTGGCGGCAAAGTGCACGCCAGAGCACATCTTCCGTAGTGGGGTAGTTCTGCTTGAGGTCGACGTGATTCGCTTGTAATATACGGTCTCTAGACAGGTAGCGCCTTGCCTTCCTCCTTGTGTTCAACTACAATGACTGTGTCTTGACTACCCGGCTGGTGGCGGCAATGTATGTGAGCATGGGCTCTTTAGGAGTCGGGGCCAAAGACAGGGGAGTAGTCAACATTTTCTTCAACTGAGAAAAGCTTCGTCCATACTGTGGTTCCATTGAAAAAGGTGGTCTTCTTCATGAGCTGGTATAAAGGGAGAGCTTTCGCCCAACCGATCGATGAATCGGCCGATGGACGCTAAGCACCGGTGAACTTTGCACATCTAGCGATCGGCCGGGTACCTCCATCCTCTCGATGGCCTTGATCTTTACAGGGTTGCACTTATGCCGCTGCTTAGAGACCAGGAAGCCAAGGAGTTGGCCGACCGGTACTCGGTCACGCACTTTCGTGGTTGAGCTTGATCTCGAATGGCGCAGTTCTCAAAGGTTTCCTTGAGGTCTTCCGAAGATGTTCCACACTTTTCCGCCTTCACCACCACATTGTCCACGAGACGCATGCGTTTACGCCGAGTTGCTTGAGGAGGCACTTCGCATGCAACGCTGAAAGGTGGCGCCGACATTCCTCGCCAACGTCATGGTCGCAGCGAAGGCTCCAAACGGCGTGATGAAGGCGGTCTTGATCTGTCGGCCGGTTCAGCTTGATCGGTGATATCCTGAATATGCATCTAAGAAGCTCAATAGCTCGTGATCCGCTATGGAGTCTATCACCGATCAATTCTCGGCAGAGCTTAATGGGTCCTTGGGGCAAGCTTTGTTGAGGCTTGTGTAGTCAATACACATCTGTCACTGCTTGTTCTTCTTCAGCACTAGGACCGGGTTTGCTAACCATTCTGGAAAAAACACTTCCATAATGAGGTCGGCTGCTAGGAGTCGGGCTATCTCTTCTCCAACAACTCTTCTCTTCTCTTCTGACAGGCGGCGCAAGGGCTGCCTGATGGGCTTTACATCAGATCGGACATGTAACTTATGCTCGGTGAATTCCGTCGGTACACCTGGCATGTCCTTAGGGGACCATGCGAAGATGTCCCGATTCTCACGGAGGAAATCGATGAGCTCGCCTTCCTATTTGCTGTCAAGGTTTGCACCTACGACAGCGTACCTCTCTGGGTGCTCCGGGCCCAAGAGTATCTTCTTCGTTTCTTTGGCCGGCTTGAACGAACCCTCAGCTTCCGACTCCTTGGGGTTGGGCGATATCTCGGGCTGCTTGCCGGCCATCGCCACAACCCGATCAAGAAGCCGCTTCTCAGCTGCGATCACCAGGGACTCGGCTAGCCGACTGCTTTCAGCCACGCAAGCGGACGACTTTCTGTTGTCGCCAGCTATGGTCAGAATCCCCTTGGAACTCGGCATCTTCATCTTGAGGTAGGCGTAGTGGGGGACCGCCATGAACTTGGCCAAAGCAGGTCGGCCAAGCAACGCATGGTACAGACTTTCGAGGTCCACCACTTCAAACCAAACTGGCTCTCGGCGGAAATGATCTTTGTCTCCAAAGAGGACGTCTATCAGGATCTTGCCGATTGGTGAGCAGGAAAGGCCAGGAACAATGTCGTGGAACACAGTCCGGCTGTTCTGAAGCTGTCTTTGCTTGATTCCTAACTTCTCCATGGTATCCTTGTACAGGATGTTGATGCTATCGCCTCCGTCTATCAAGACTGCGAGAAGCGAGCGCCCGCTTATCTGTGGCAAAGGTGGCACCCAAGACCAGGCGAGGAGCCGGACTCGGCATCACCTCCGGGTGATCAGCTCTGCTCAACCGATAGGCTTCTCGGACGGTGCATGAACTCGAGTATCCGATGCTACGCATTCACCTCTTCTTCTGCAGCAGCTTTCTCGCGCCGATCGTCACCACATTGGTGAACACCACATAGGCTCCATGCTCTTCAGGTACTCATCTTGTCACCGACCGGGGCTCGACAGCCGTCTCTTCGGGCGACGGTGGAGGCGGCGACCAGAAGGGGGGAGGCAGGAGGCCGTCTCCTTGGCGATCTGGTGAGCCGCTGGCACTTCCGGGTGGTGTGGTTTGACGGCTTGCGCCGCTATGGAACTTGCAGGACCATCTAGAGTCCTTTCAGAAGAGAAGGCCGGCAACCAGTTGGACTTGCCGCCTTTCTGTCGCTTGGTCGGAGGCTGCCCCTCCGGCTGCTGGTCTTCGACTGTTGCAACCTGCCAGCTGCTGGAAGCCGGCTGTGGGGCCTTGCGCTTGTGATTGTTCTGTTGTTGTCGCCGACTGGCGTCTCCAACCGGAGTTCTGGGAGCCTGAGGGGCCACTTTGCCGGTCGCACTAACTTGAATCTCCGCCTTCATGGAGGAGTCGGGTATGGCATTTATGCGCTATGATCAGCAGCTCGTCGAGGGTCTCCGGCTCGTCGCAGAGGAGCTTGTGCTTGAGGAGGGTGCCTTCTCTACACCCGGCAGTGAAGTACTCGATAGCCTGCACCTCGTGCACGCCCTCGCAGGAGTTCCGAAGCTCGGCCCATCGCGTGAGGTAGTCGCGAGTTGACTCGTTGGGGCCTTGCACGCACAAGGAAAGCTGGCGAGGCTTGGGAGGTCGCTTGTACGTGCTTGTGAAGTTGTGGATGAAGGCTTTGGTGAAGTCGACCCAGCTGTTGATGCTGCGGGGCTTCAGGCTGTTCAACCATGTCCGGGCCGTGCCCTGAAGCATGAGTGGAACATACTTTACGGCAACACGCTTGTTGCCGTTCGCTATGTTGACGACCGTGGAGTAGTCAACCAGCCAGTCTTCCGGCTTAACGGAGCCGGCGTACTTGGGCGTATCTCGGGGGAGCGTGAACCCTTTGGGAAAGGGCTCGTCTCGGATGCGAGGTCCGAAACAGGGCGGACCCAACTTGTCTTCTTCTTCCAGCGCCAGGGATCGGTGGAGTTGGTCGATCCGGTGGCGGGCGTCATTTTCTCCGACTCCCTCTCGGCGGCCAAGGCGGTCGCCGAGAGTCGGATGCTCGACGGGTGGCGGGGAGACTCGCCTTTCTTTGCGAGGAGGAGGAGGCAGATAGTCATCCCGCCGTTCCACTGCTCTTGGGCGGCCGTCTTGGTCGCGCTCGATGGTGATGCGAGTCCGACTGTGGCTGACAGTCGGATCCTTGTCTTTTTTTCCGCGGACACCGCCGATCGGTGTCCGAGACGCCGCGCTTGATCTCGACGGGAGGCAGGTCGTTGTTTTGTCGTTATGGCGCCTTTGTACGGCAGCGGCTTCATTCTGCGGCAGCCGCTGCCGAGGAGCCGCTGGACTCGCTCCGTCATCAGGCGGCGCTCTTCACCTTCGAAGTTGTTTAGCTCGTCCGTCGCCGCCTGGGCGGCGCGGATGTTCTCGCAGCGTGGTGTACACAGGCGATTGGCCCCGAACAGGTTGGCGATGGCCACGCCCGGCTGCTGGACCGCGCTTAGGCGGTTAGGCCGATTAGGCGGCGAGCGCCCCTGGCGCGATCCATCTCACGTTGGTAGGCTTCGACAAGCTTCATGCTTGCCTGCTTCTTCGCGCCGACGAGCTGAAGGCGGCGTGCCTCCAGCGTCTCGGCGTCAAGATCTTCCGGAATAGGCGCGGTCAGGTCTTGCAGAGCCGCGTCGAGTGGGTCATGAGCTCCTTCACCGGAATTCTCGCCATGACTGATGACGAGCACCTCTGTGACGGTGCTTCCGCCGCTCTCCGCGCGAGGGAGCGGCTCATCGTAGACCACCACGTTGGTGGGGAACGCATCGAGCGACGCGATGTCGGAGTCGACCAGCATTGGGTCGGTGGAGCCTACGGACTCCAAGTCCACGACAGGCTCGCCGGTGACGTGGAGTTGGTCAAGGAGGCCCGTGAGGAGGCTCTCGGTTCCGCCCGTGCCTGCGTCGGATGCAGGCTCGTCAGAGAGGCGAACCTCGCCGACAAGTTCGGCGAGGCAGCTGGCTGCGCAGGCGATCTCAGCGCCGTGCAGCGCATCGTCGCAGACTTCGTCTGGCGTGCGGGGCTGGCTGCGCTCGCCAGGGAGAAAAAGGGTTCCCATCCAAAGCAGGTCTCCGGACGACGGTGCACCTCGCCCCATGGTGGGCGCCAAATGTCCGGGGTTGGGTGCGACATATGCCAAGGGATGGCTTATCATGGTGGGGGCGAGTAGAACGTCGCCGGTTCCTGGAAACGGGATGAGGCGAAGACATGCACGCCGGCGGATCTTACCCAGCTTCGTGGCTCTCCGTGGAGATAACACCCCATCGCTGCTCGCGGGGTCTCCGCATGATCACTAGATGAACAAGGGCTACAAGAGGCTCCTTGAGCTGTTCGAGGTGAGGAAGGAGAAGGGCACGGCTAGCTCTCCTCTTCCCTCTATGTGTGTCTAAAACTATCAGGGTCCAACCCTTTGCATGGGTGCCCCGGGGGTTTATATAGGCCTACCCCCCGGGGGTACAATGGTAATCCGGCTGGGCGCGGGTCCCAGCCATCTGTCTCTCAGGCCGCCGCCTTCTTCGCCGACTGCTGGGGCCCGCCAACTGGTGGGCCCCATCGACGGGCCTGGTACGGAGTTGATAGGCCTTGGCCGCCGCGGGCGGGTCTTGCCGGCTGCGGATTACTGTAGTCGTGCTTCTAATGACGCTGGCTTGGTCACGGGGTCATGGCAACAGTGCCGCCGCCTGGCGAGCGATCACTGTTGCCATTCCCCGTCTTATCTGGTTAATGGCGTGCGAGGCCCGTGGGAGGGGCTAGCCGACTCCTGGGGGCCGACTCCCAACGGGTCCGTCTTGTGGCTCTCTCGCCGCCTTTCTCCCCGGCCGACAAAGGGACCCACCATCTACGGTCGACAGACATGCCGTCGTGGCAGGCGCCCGCCACGGGCTGATGTCGAGCTGGCATGGCAAGTGCAGCGCCGGATGGAGATCTCCGTTGGTGCGGCGCGATCAGGCCATGCCCCGCCCTTAAACGGGCAAGAATGGGCAGCGGTGGTCGTACCCGTCCGCCCATCATTGCGAAGGCAGGAGGTGGTCGGGTCGCGGGTCGACTCCCCATAGCAAGCTTCTCTAGAAGCCGCCGATTAGGAGTCGGCTTATCTCAAGTCGCCCACAGGACTCGGCCATGAGGGGCAGTCAGCGGCCTTGCCGCCGACTCTCAAAAAGCGGCTCTTCATCTTGGGGTCTTGAGGGGCGCAGCCTGCCCCGATGTCTTGAAAGGTTCATGGGCTCGGGTTAGCCTACCTGTGGCCCATTACTCCGACAAGAATGAAATTATTGAAACTGATAATATTGATGAAAGTGATGATGAAGACTCTCCCCCTAAATATGAATTGCCTGTTGTGCCTGAGGGCTATGTTATGGATGAAGAAACTGCTAGAGACTTTCTTGGTTGCAATGATAGAAGTGATCTTAAGAAATTATTAGCTAAGCTGAAACAAAAAACTCTGAATGCTAGAATGAAATATGATCCTGCTTATGCTACTTTACCTATATTTGTTACTGATAAGGATTATGAATTCTCTGTTGATCCTGATATAATTACTTTGGTTGAATCTGATCCTTTCTATGGCTATGAATCTGAAACTGTTGTGGCACATCTTACTAAATTAAATGATATAGCCACCCTATTCACTAATGATGAGAGAACTCGCTACTTTTATATCCTTAAAATATTGCCGTTCTCATTAAAGGGTGATGCTAAGATATGGTTTAATTCTCTTGATCCTGCTTGTGTGCGTAGTTCCCAGGATATGATTTATTACTTCTCTGCTAAATATTTCTCAGCTCATAAGAAACAAGCTACTTTAAGGGAAATATATAATTTTGGGAAAATTGAAGAAGAGAGTCTCCCACAAGCTCGGGGGAGGCTTCTCCAATTACTTAATGCTTTGCCTGATCATCCTCTCAAGAAAAATGAAATACTTGATATCTTTTATAATGGACTAACCGATGCTTCCAGAGACCACCTTGATAGTTGTGCTGGTTCTGTTTTCAGGGAAAGAAAACCAGATGAAGCTGAGATTTTATTGAATAATATGTTGACCAATGAAAATAATTGGACACTTCCTGAGCCAACTCCTAAGCCAACTCCGAAGAAAAGGGGTGTTCTATTTCTCAGTCCTGAAGATATGCAAGAGGCAAAGAAATCTATGAAAGAAAAAGGTATTAAAGCTGAAGATGTTAAACATTTACCTCCTATTGAAGAAATACATGGTCTTAATTTACCGCCTGTTGAAGAAATATATGATCCTGACCCATTACCTATTGAAGAAACTCATGGTCTTGATAACCCGACAGAGGTAGTAAAGGTAAATTCTCTCTATAGATTTGATGAAGGTGATATTCCTCACTATAAGTATGCTAGACAATGCTTAGATGAGTTTGAGAATTTTATTGTTAAATAAGAAAATTTTAATGCTTATTTTGGTTGAGAATTAAAACGTAATGCTTATATGATTGAACACTTGAGTGATTATATGTCTAGATTTAAAGGTGAACTTAAACTCATTAGTAAACATGCTTCTGTGGTTACCACTCAAGTAGAACAAGTACTTAAAGCTCAGAATGATTTGCTCAATGAATTGAATAGTAAGAATAATGATTTTGCTGTTAGAGTGGCTACTAGAACAGGTAAAATGACTCAGGAACCTTTGTATCCTGAAGGCCATCCTAAGAGAATTGAGCAAGATTCTCAGAGAAATAATTTAGATGCACCTAGTCCTTCTAAAAAGAAGAAAAAGAAAAATGATAGGACATTGCATGCTTCTAGTGAACCTATTGCTGAAACATCTGAGAATCCAAATGATATTTCTATTTCTGATGTTGAAACACAATATGGTAATGAACATGAATCTAGTGATAATTGATACGTCTCCATCGTATCTACTTTTCCAAACACTTTTGCCCTTGTTTTGGACTCTAACTTGCATGATTTGAATGGAACTAACCCGGACTGACGCTGTTTTCAGCAGACTTTCCATGGTGTTATTTATGTGCAGAAACAAAAGTTCTCGGAATGACCTGAAACTCCACGGAACGTCTATTTGGAAATAATAAAAAATCCTTGCAAAAGATGAAGACCAGGGGCCCACACCCTATCCACGTGGGTGGGGGGCGCGCCCCCTACCTCGTGGGCCCCCTGGAGCTCCTCCGACGCCAACTCCAACTCTATATATTTGCTTTCGGGGAGAAAAAAATCAAGGAGAAGAATTCATCACGTTTTACGATACGGAGCCGCCGCCAAACCCTAAAACCTCTCGGGAGGGCTGATCTGGAGTCCGTTCGGGGCTCCGGAGAGGGGGATCCGTCGCCCTCGTCATCATCAACCATCCTCCATCACCAATTTCATGATGCTCACTGCCGTGTGTGAGTAATTCCATCGTAGGCTTGCTGGACGGTGATGGGTTGGATGAGATCTATCATGTAATCGAGTTAGTTTTGGTAGGGTTTGATCCCTAGTATCCACTATGTTCTGAGATTGATGTTGCTATGACTTTGCTATGCTTAATGCATGTCACTAGGGCCCGAGTGCCATGATTTCAGATATGAACCTATTATGTTTTCATAAATATATGTGTGTTCTTGATCCTATCTTGCAAGTCTATAGTCACCTACTATGTGTTATGATCCGGCAACCCCAAAGTGACAATATTCGGGACCACTCCCGGTGATGACCATAGTTTGAGGAGTTCATGTATTCACTATGTGCTAATGCTTTGTTCTGGTTCTCTATTAAAAGGAGGCCTTAATATCCCTTAGTTTCCATTAGGACCCCGCTGCCACGGGAGGGTAGGACAAAAGATGTCATGCAAGCTCTTTTCCATAAGCACGTATGACTATATTCGGAATACATGCCTACATTACATTGATGAATTGGAGCTAGTTCTGTGTCACCCTATGTTATGATTGTTACATGATGAACCGCATCCGGCATAATTTTCCATCACCGATCCAAGGCCTACGAGCTTTTCCTATATTGGTTCTCGCTTATTTACTTTTCCGTTGCTACTGTTACAATCACTACAAAACACCAAAAATATTACTATTGCTTTCGTTAGTTTTGTTACCGTTACCACTACTATCATATTACTTTGCTACTAAACACTTTGTTGCAGATACAAAGTTATCCAGGTGTGGTTGAATTGATAACTCAACTGCTAATACTTGAGAATATTCTTTGGCTCCCCTTGTGTCGAATCAATAAATTTGGGTTGAATACTGTACCCTCGTAAACTGTTGCGATCCCCTATACTTGTGGGTTATCAATAATGTTAATAATGATGCTCATTTTGATGCTCAACCTAGCAATGATAATGATGTAGAAATTGAACCTGCTGTTGATCTTGATAACCCACAATCAAAGAATCAACGTTATGATAAGAGACTTTGTTGCTAGGAAGCACGATAAAGAAAGAGAGCCATGGGTCCAAAAACCCATGCCCTTTCCTCCTAAACCATCCAAGAAAAAGGATGATGAGGATTTTGAGCGCTTTGCTGAAATGATTAGACCTATCTTCTTGCGTATGCATTTGACTGATATGCTTAAAATGAATCCTTATGCTAAGTACATGATAGAAATTGTTAATAATAAAAGAAAGATACCAGAAGCTGAAATTTCCACCATGCTTGCTAATTATACTTACCTAAGAAACTTGGATCTCCAGGAGTACCAACTATACCATGCTCCATTGAAAGAAATTATGTTAGAACTGCTTTATGTGATCTTGGAGCTGGTGTTAGTGTTATGCCTCTCTCTTTATATCATAGACTTGATTTGAATAAGTTGACGCCTACTGAAATATCTTTGCAAATGGCTGATAAATCAACTGCTATACCTGTCGGTATTTGTGAGGATGTGCCTATTGTGGTTCCAAATGTTACCATTTTAACGGACTTTGTTATTCCTGATATTCCCGAGGACGACAGTATGTCTATTATTCTTGGAAGACCCTTTTTGAATACTGCAGGGGCTGTTATTGATTGCAACAAAGGCAATGTCACTTTTCATGTTAATGCTAATGAGCATACGGTACACTTTCGGAGGAAACAACCTCAAGTCCACAGTATTAATTCTATTGGAAAAATTCCATCGATTATTTTTGGAGGTTTTGAATTTCCTCTTCCTACTGTCAAAAAGAGATATGATATCCCCGTTGAGGTAACATAGTGTTATTCGAAATTTCTCCGGTTCCATGTTATTCGGAATGAGTTTGTTAACAAGACTTGATCAACCTTGTTAGTGGATTCCTTTTGATGAGCATGAGATGGATGAAGTTAGAAGGCACAACCTTCTGCCCCCTTCTTTTACTTTCTGTTATTTAGTTGAAATAAAGTAAAAATAGTATTTTTCTGTCCGTTTTCTGAAATCCGTGCAATATAAAAATACCCTGAAAATAAAAGTTCTCCAAATGCCCTGCCAATTTAATATGATTTTTTCTGAAATATTTGAGAATATTTGGCACTAAGAACACATCAGGGGGAGCAAGCACCTGGGAACGAGGGTCCAGGGCGCGCCCCCTACCTCGTGGGCCCATGGTGGCTCCCCTCCACTTATTCCTGCACCCACACACTTCTTCTTCCTCCCAAAAAAATCACCAACCAGCTCAAGCACAAGTTCTAGCTCATTTTGCTGCGATTTTTGATCTCCATGCTCAAAGCACCTCTCACAAAACTGCTTTGGGGGATTGTTTGTGACTCCTCCAATGGTCCAATTAGTTTTTGTTCTAGTGCTTTATTCATTGCAAATTTTTGCTGCCTAGGTGACCATGTTCTTGAGCTTGCATGTCAAATTTATATGGTTCTAAGTAGTTCTAATGCATGATATAGACTCTAGGCACTTGTAGGAGTAGTTGCTATCCATTTTGTTGAGTTTGGTTCACTTTTATTTGAAGTTACTATTTTTTTAGAAATTTTTAGAAAATGATGAAGAGATTTTCGAGGGCTCATCGAGCCGAAGCTCGAAGGAAAAGCAAAGTGAAGAAGCAGAGATGCCGAAATATAATTTTCCTCGCACTGCGGAGGTTCGGCCGTGTGAATGGCCTTGTGATGATTTCTTGAGAGCAGCCGGGATTTATGATGATTTTATGAGTTGGCTGAGAATGCAGGCCTTACCAACTTCCTCCGCGACCAACGCGAACAATATCTCTTACTCGCTAATACCTTTGTGCAAAATTTTCATTTCCATTCTAGGAGGTCACCACCTATGGTGGATTTTTATTTATATGATGAGTATAAGGAGATGACCCTTCGTGAATTCTGTGATGTGTGCAAATTACCTTTTCCGGGTTTCATAGAGGAACCACATAGTAATGATGTGGAGGGGTTTATTGATACAATTGTTGTAGGGGAAACGAGGAAGGTTTCCGACGCACGAATCACTAGCATACATTTTCCTGTTCTACGTTACTTTGCTATATTTGCTAGTAGATGCTTAATTGGTCGCGGAAACTGTGGAAACTTGAGTGTCCCTGATATTATTATTTTGTGCCATGCCTTGTTTCGTGATGATACATTTAGTATGGGCGCTATTGTTGCAAAGCGGTTAAATCTTAACCGTACTAAGGGCCCCATCTTGGGAGGCATCTTCACCTCGCGCCTCGCTGCGTACTATAACATACCTATTAGGCACTATGAGAAAGAAGAAAAATTGTTGCCTACTGTTTTTCTAGACTATAAGAGTATGGTAGCGCATGATTTTATTTTTAAGAATAGGGAAAGGGCGCTTAAATACAAATTGTTATTTGATAAGAATCACCCTGAGACTGTTACCTTGCCTGCTCCTTCCTTGTTCGATTTATCTGCAGGCCAGTATCTTGTTCCGCTGGCGACCATCCAAGCCCACCGGAACCCGACATCAACTATAGAGCTAGAGCCAGAACCACAATTTGATCCTCCACGACAGTCTGATTACCAGTGGGATCCGGAGGCGATTGCCAACCAGTGGCAACCCAAGGCTGCATCTCAGTACGACCCCAACTACAAATTTGGATATCCGCCAGGCCAGCCGTGGCACTAGACCAACTTAGGACAAAAGCCTAAGCTTGGGGGAGTACGTATTTCTCACCGACATTACATTCATGTTCACACACTCATTGCTAGTTGTGGGTTCTCATACTTTTTCACTGTAATATCCAAGCTAGTTTATTTTCCTTGCTTTCTTCTTGTGTGTTTGAAAAACCTTAATAAAACAAAAAAAAATTAGTAATTTTTAGCTAGTTTACTTTCTTGTTGTAGTCGTAGTAATTAAAAAGAAAACCCAAAAAGATTTCCTGTTCTTATTTTGCTTGTTGGGAGCTTTCCTGTGTAAATATTATTTTCTTTCTTTGGGGCTCGGTAGGGGAAGACCATGATTAAATTGTTGAAGTGGCTCTTATATGCATTATTGTTGAATTAACCAAGAGCCCATATTACCTTGTATTCTCCTGTTTATTGAATGCTCGCAGATTCCAGCTTAGTCCAATGCATGTGCACTATTATTATTATTCACATCATTCGGTCGTGCAAGTGAAAGGCAATTATGACGATATATGATGGACTGATTGAGATGAGGGAAGCTGGTATGAACTCGACCTCTCTTGTTTTTGTAAATATGATTAGTTCATCATTCCTGATTCATCTTATTATGAATAAACATGTTTGCAATGACAATTAGAGATTATAGTTGCTTATGCCATGCTTAATTAGCTAGGAGTTTATAATGGTTTACCTTGCGTGCCAACATGCTATTAAAATGGTTGTGATGTGGTGTGAAAGGGTGGTATCCTACTTTGAATGATTCAAGTGACTTGACTTGGCACATGTTCACACATGTAGTTGAAACAAAATCAACAGAGCCTTCATGATATTTATGTTCATGGTGGATTATATACTACTCATGCTTGCACTCAATGTTTATTAATTTTAATGCATGTTCATGACTGTAGTCGCTCTCTAGTTGGTCGCTTCCCAGTCTTTTGCTAGCCTTCACTTGTACTAAGCGGGAATACTGCTTGTGCATCCAATCCCTTAAGCCCCAAAGTTATTCCATATGAGTCCACTATACCTTCCTATATGCGGTATCTACCTGCCGTTCCAAGTAAATTTGTATGTGCCAAACTCTAAACCTTCAAATGAAATTATGTTTTTATGCTCGAATAGCTCATGTATCAACTAGGGCTGTCTATACCTTCCATGTTAAGCAGGTTATTCTCAAGAGGAGTGGACTCTGCTCCTCACTCACGAGAAAATGGCTGGTCACCGGGATGCCCAGTCCCATGCTTTATGAAAATCAAATCAAAATAATTGCAAACAAAACTCCCCCGGGACTGTTGTTAGTTGGAGGCACTCGTTGTTTCGAGCAAGCCATGGATTGATGCTTGTTGGTGGAGGGGGAGTATAAACTTTACATTCTGTTTGGGAACCGCCTATAATGTGTGTAGCATGGAAGATATCGCCATCTCTTGGTTGGTATGTTGACAATGAAAGTATGCCGCTCAAAATATTATTTACCTCTACTTTAAAATTGAGCTCTAGCACCTCTACAAATCCCTGCTTCCCTCTGCGAAGGGCGTATCTATTTACTTTTATGTTGAGTCATCACCCTCTTATTAAAAAGCACCAGCTGGAGAGCACTGCTGTCATTTGCATCCATTACTATTAATTTATATTGGCTATGACTATGATTGGATCTCTTTTACCATGAATTACAATGTTTATTCAGTCCTTGATCTTTAAAGGTGCTCTGCATTTATGTTTTGCGGTCTCAGAAAGGGCTAGCAAGATACCATCTTGTTATATCATATCATGATTGTTTTGAGAAAGTGTTGTCATCCGAGATTTATTATTATTGCTCGCTAGTTGATTATGCCATTGAAATGAGTAAACATGAGACCTAAATGTTATTGTGAATATGGTTAGTTCATAATCTTTGCTAAAAACTTGAATGTTGGCTTTACATATTTACAACAACAAGAGCAAACAGAGTTTGTAAAAGTTTTTCTTTATCACTCTCAGTTTATCAACTAAATTGGTTGAGGACAAGCAACGGTTTAAGCTTGGGGGAGTTGATATGTCTCTGTCGTATCTACTTTTCCAAATACTTTTGCCCTTGTTTTGGACTCTAACTTGCATGATATGAATGGAACTAACCCGGACTGACGTTGTTTTCAGCAGAGTTGCCATGGTGTTATTTATGTGCAGAAAAAAAAGTTCTCGGAATGACCTGAAACTCGACGGAGATTATTTTTGGAAATAATAAAAAATACTGGCGAAATAATCAAGGCCAGGGGGCCCACACCCTTTCCACGAGGGTGGGGGGCTCGCCTGCCCCCCTGGGCGCGCCCCCTGCCTCGTGGGCCCCCTGGAGCTCCACCGACCTCAACTCCAACTCCATATATTTGTGTTCGGGGAGAAAAAAAATCAGAGAGAAAGATTCATCGCGTTTGACGATACGGAGCCACCGCCAAGCCCTAAACTCTCTCGGGAGGGCTGATCTGGAGTCCGTTCGGGGCTTCGGAGAGGGGAATCCGTCGCCATCGTCATCATCAACCATCCTCCATCACCAATTTCCTGATGCTCACCGCCGTACGTGAGTAATTCCATCATAGGCTTGCTAGACGGTGATGGGTTGGATGAGATTTATCATGTAATCGAGTTAGTTTTGTTAGGGCTTGATCCCTAATATCCACTATGTTCTGAGATTGATGTTGCTATGACTTTGCTATGCTTAATGCTTGTCACTAGGGCCCGAGTGCCATGATTTCAGATCTAAACCTATTATGTTTTCTTGAATATATGTGAGTTCTTGATCCTATCTTGCAAGTCTATAGTCACCTACTATGTGTTATGATCCGGCAAACCCGAAGTGACAATAATCGGGACAACTCCCGGTGATGACCATAGTTTGAGGAGTTCATTTATTCACTATGTGTTAATGCTTTGGTCCGGTACTCTATTAAAAGGAGGCCTTAATATCCCTTAGTTTCCATTAGGACCCCGCTGCCAGGGAGGGTAGGACAAAAGATGTCATGCAAGTTCTTTTCCGTAAGCACGTATGACTATATTCGGAATACATGCCTACATTACATTGATGAATTGGAGCTAGTTCCGTGTCACCCTATGTTATGATTGTTACATGATGAACCGCATCCGGCATAATTCTCCATCACCGATCCAATGCCTACGAGCTTTTCACATATTGTTCTTCGCTTATTTACTTTTTCGTTGCTACTGTTACAATCACTACAAAACCCAAAAATATTACTTTTGCTATCATTACTGTTACTTCCATACTACTTTGTTACTAAATACTTTGCTGCAGATATTAAGTTATCCAGGTGTGGTTGAATTGACAAGTCAACTGCTAATACTTGAGAATATTCTTTGGCTCCCCTTGTGTTGAATCAATAAATTTGGGTTGAATACTCTACCCTCGAAAACTGTTGCGATCCCCTATACTTGTGGGTTATCAAGGAACTCTTAGTGTGCTATCTAATGTCACAACGTAACTGGGTGATTATAAAGATGCTCTACAGGTGTCTCTGATGGTGTTTTTTGAGTTGGCATAGATCGAGATTAGGATTTGTCACTCTGATTGTCGGAGAGGTATCTCTGGGCCCTCTCAGTAATGCACATCACTATAAGCCTTGCAAGCAATGTGATTAATGAGTTAGTTGGGGGATGATGCATTACAGAATGAGTAAAGAGACTTGCCTGTAACGAGATTGAACTAGTTAAGATGATACCGAAGATTGAATCTCGGGCTAGTAACATACCGATGACAAAGGGAACAACGTATGTTGTTATGCGGTTTGACCGATAAAGATCTTCGTAGAATATGTAGGAGCAAATATGAGCATCCAGGTTCCGCTATTGGTTATTGACCGGAGATGAGTCTCGGTCATGTCTACATAGTTCTCGAACCCGTAGGGTCCGCACGCTTAACGTTCTTTGGCAATTGGTATTATGAGCTTATGTGATTTGATGTGCCGAAGGTTGTTCAGAGTCCCGGATGAGATCACGAACATGACGAGGAGTCTCGAAATGGTCGAGACATAAAGGTTGATATATTGGACCATGTTGTTCGGACACCGGAAGTGTTCCGGAGAGTTTCGGATAAAACCGGAGTGCCGGAGGGTTACCGGAACCCCCCCGGGAAGTTAATGGGCCACCATGGGCCTTAGAGGAGAGAGGGCCGGCGAGGAGGTGGCGCGCGCCCCCCAGTCCGAATTTGACAAGGGGTGGGGGCGGCGCCCCCTCCTTCCTTCTCTCCCCTTCCTCCTTCCTTCCCCTCCTTTTTGGACTAGGAAAGGGGGGGAACCTACTCTTAGTAGGAGTAGGATTCCCCCCCTTGGGCGCGTCCCTTGAGGCCGGCCGACCCCCTCCTCCCCTCCTTTATATACGAGGGAGGGGGGCACCCCATTGTAACCACAAGTTGATCTTTAGCCGTGTGCGGTGCCCCCTCCACAGTTTTCCACCTCGGTCATATCGTCGTAGTGCTTAGGCGAAGCTCTGCGTCGGTAACTTCATCATCATCGTTACCACGCCGTCGTGCTGACGGAACTCTTCCTCGGCCTCAGCTGGATCTAGAGTTCGAGGGACGTCACCGAGCTGAACGTGTGTAGATCACGGAGGTGCTGTGCGTTCGGTACTTGATCGGTTGGATCGCGAAGACGTTCGACTACATCAACCGCGTTACTTAACGCTTCCACTTTCGATCTACGAGGGTATGTGGACACACTCTCCCCGCTCGTTGCTATGCTTCTCCTAGATAGATCTTGCGTGATCGTAGGAAATTTTTGAAATACTCGTTCCCCAACAGGTTCATCATTGCAGAGCGAATGATCGACCAGTATGTACGTACTCGTTCGCGACAAGACAGACAACAGTACATACGCTTCGACCGGGTGGGTCCCAGCTGTCAGGGAGGATAAGGACGCAATTCCTTGCATGCGAAGATATAGCTGCTGGGTCCCAGCTGTCAGGGGGGAATCATTTTTTCCCATAATAAGGACGCACTTCCTTGCGTGCGAAGATGTAGCTGGTGGGTCCCAGCTGTCAAGGGGAGAAAACATTATTTTTCAAGGTAAAAAGGATGTAGTTGCATGCATGCGTCCATGGGCGTGGTGCGTCCCCACTGTCAGCCTCTCACGTACAGTCATCTTCCGATGACTTCATTTGTTGACCAAGTTGACCACACCGTGCCGAGCGCACCAAGGCCAGTGGACGACGGCGAGGCCCCAGACAGGAATGACCGGAGATGGGGAAGACGTGGCAGTGGAGTCGCAGATGGAGAGGAGTGGGAAACTTGACTGGTTCGGGTGTGCGGCAGCACTGCTGCCCATGGGTGACAGGAGCAAGAACAGAGGTTGAAGAAGGAACACGGCTGTTGGATTAACATCCAACCAATGGTCCAGCTGCTAGAATCATTTGTTGATTAAGTTGACAAAGCATGTGTACACGTCAGCTTAGTAGGCCCATAAGTCAGCCACCAAATCTGCCGGGTCCCAGCTGTCATCGAGAGGAATAGTTTTTTTCGCATAACAAGGAGGTACTTCCTTCCATGCGAAGATACAGCCGGTGGGTCCCAACTGTCAGGGGGAGGAAACATTTTTTTCAGCTTAATAAGGAGGAACTTTCCTTGCGTGCGACCATGGAACTCGTGGGTCCCAGTCGTCACACTCTCCACGTACAATCCTCTTTTGATGACTCTCGTTTGTTGACCATGCCGCGCCGAGCGGAGCGAGGCGGTGGACGACGGCGAGGCCCCGGACGGGAACGACCCGGAGATGGGAAGACGCGGCAGTGGAGTCGTAGATCGAGAGGAGTACAAGGGTTATAACTGGTTTTGGTGCGGCGTGGGGCTGCAGTCGGTGGAGAATAATAGGAGGTGTGGAGGGGTGGAGGGATAGACTTGTCGGTGATGGGGTAGCGCTTCACAGCGATGCGTGCTAAGCAGAGCTGCTAGCCGTCGGAGGCCGGAGCAGGCGGTCCCGGCGACGCTGGAGGAAGAAGACGAGAGATTGAAGGTGCATGCCGGCCGTTGGATACAAATCCAATGGCTGTGGATGTAATAACCATTTGTTGACCAAGTTGACAACGCCTTGCGTAGGCTTCGACCTATTGGCCCACATGTTAGCCTGCAAAAATGTGGCTATATTTAAATCATGTTTTCTAGAATTTACAGTCCATTTGCTAGGCTGAGTGAACAAATAATTTCGCCTCAATGCGTCCCATTTAATATTTTCTAAGAAATCCCAACCCATTTGCACTTTCTTGAAATACATGAATTAGCTGGGCTCGTTTTATATACAATGTTAGGTTAGAAAGACCAACTAATATCAAAAAATAAACTGGAGTGACACATTGTATATATATATATATATATATATATATATATATATATATATATATATATATATATATATATAAAATTAACAAATTAGCGAGTTCTTGCTCAAAAAAAATGAGAGCGTTATTATTACATTGGTCCTTAAAATCTTCGCAAGCTTTTGTATGCAATCACCAGGAGTTTCCTTGCCTGTGAGTAAAAAACAACCAGGATTTTTCCTTGCCAACTTCTGTTAAACATTTACTTTTATAAGTTAATAACACGTGGGATGTTTTATAATGTATATATAAGTCTATTAAATATACGATAATAGTAATAATATAAATATATTTAATGTGGTTAGAAGGGAAAACATAAATTGGACACAACATTATTATTCTTATATATAGATAAAGAGAACAGAGATATGTGTTTTATTGAAAAAATACATTGGGCTGCCGATCTTTAAGAAAAAGTAAAACCAACGCTGGGAGGCCCATAGGCCGATACATACATGATGGACCTCAAAAAATAAGTTGAAACCACTGTCTACGTATGTCGTCGGCTACGCATGTTAAAAAAGAAAACCTAGGCCTAGCTGATACTTGTTCGCCCTCTGAAAAAATGATACCAGCTAGATCCCAGATACCCCTTTCCCGCAACAACAAAAAAAGATCCTCGATACCCCTAGAAAAGAGCTCCCCGATGACATTCGAAAATTTATTTCGTTTATTGACTAAGGTTGACAAACCCGTGGGCCCCACCGTCAGTATACAATTAGGAGGACCTGGTGGGTCCCCACTGTCAGTCTCTCGGCATACAGTCCTCTCCGGATTCCTCTCGTTTGTTGAGCATGTTGACAATGGCATGCGGCGGTGCCACGATGAGCGCACACGGACGGGGAAGAACCGGAGCCCGGGAAGACGCCTTTATTCTTTCGAACATACCGCACTAGCCCGGTGGCTGCAGCCCTCTCACCCAAAAGCCGTACTACCCGGGTTTGATTCCAACTGGTGCAATTGAAAAATATATAACACTTCCCAAAAATTCATCCCTAGTTTACCCAGTTTTTCGCACACTCAACATTGTCTTGCCATTTTGAAATAGCATATCTTTTTGACTTTGCATCATATGAAGATGTGCTATACATGAATGTTGATCAGCATGATGTTAACTTGTTGTTAGTTCCATTTTTCACCATGAATAAAATTTCCAACATTCTATTATCCATGTTTGATAAGTGCCTATTGATTTAAATGCTCTGCCTCTGAAGCATGCAGTTTCTTATCTAAAAATCACTTGGACAAGTAGCCATCACCAGTGTTGGATTCGATGCCGCGCTTCTTCAATCCCCCGACAGGCGCGAGGGAGAAATAAACTCATGTTCCTTGCTGCCGGTTGGGGAATGGAGCGAACCAGATTAAAGAGGGGGCCGGCGGCACGATTGAAGAAGCACATCAGACGCGATTTTTTAGTGGATGGCTCTCGATGGCGTTTTTTTACTTGCCTCTGCACCATACAACTTGTATTTTTAGCCTCCCAGTCCATGGTGGACCAGTAGCCCATTTGCTGGGCGGCCAACCTACAGAAAGCAGCACTCGTTTTTTCATCAAGCCCCAAAAACAACACAATACTATGTTTGTTTTGAGGTCGAAAACATTACGACAGGGGTTGAGCGGGGGAGGGGGAAGACATAGCAAAAAGATTAAAAAGAGCTGATGCACCATTGCTACCCTAACAAAGCAGGTGCAATTCTACTCGGGAAGAAGGTGTGCCGTTGACACCCACACGTCACAAATCCCACAGTAGACATACTAACAAGTTCACACACAAGTACAACAGAAAAGGTAAACATTCGTATCAAACTCAGGTTCACAGGACACGTATATATTCATAGCCAACATTCACAATAAACAACTCAAAAGATTCATATATACACAATTTCAGCATGTCTATGCATCCAAATGATTGATAGATCACAAGACAATATTCATAGATAATTCACAAGAAGATTCAGATATACACATGTTCAGTATGTTTATGCATCCAAATGATTGAGATCACAGCCAATATCATCCATCGACAAAATTTAATTACCTAGGGTACAGATTGGTAAATGGTGTTCAGTCGGAGGCACTTATTGCTAAAATTAATGCTTGTACGAGTAAACTTTCGAGTACATAAGAGGCAGCATAGATAATCTGAACTTTGCTTGTAGGTTTATCCTCGAAATAGTGGCCTCGTTCCTAGGGAGGTTTGAGCAACTTGGCCACTACTTTCATCCAACTAGTTTACTAGCTCATCTTGGTCCTGTAGCTCGCTAAAATTCTACATTGCAGACAAGAAAGGAGGCGGTTGAGAAAATGAACCACCCAAATTTTTTGTGCACTTCAACTGGAATGGAGCATCCCTGGCGTGCAGACCGATTAAGTGCCAAATGAATATACGCGTCAATCAACTTGTCTGGAATCTTTAGACTCCATGCCATACAGTTCGCTACCATGTGTGCCGATAACCAAAACGCACAAGTTGGGACCAAAGACTGGACTGCGTTTTTCTGGGCTATGCGCCAAGCAATATTTTTGGCGTTCACTCTCCTAACACTTGGAGTTTGAAAACTAGTTGACACCAGTTGATACTCGAATGAATAGAGGCACTTCTTCTTGTCAACATCGATGCTTGTCTCAGCGAACTTTGGAGTACATATCAGTAGCATAAGTATCTGTCCATCTGATCTTTTTGTGCAGTTCTACTGAAATCACCCAATGTAATGATTTGCCTGCGAGTTCAGGCTCCAAGTTACTCCTTTATGAAATTGGCAAACAGTAGCACAATACCAAATTACCAATACATATGACAAGCACAATAATCAAGATAAAGACCGGTACCAACCTGTGTGAGATAGCATATCCTTTACTATTTCCTTTGACTGGAAGCCGAGATAAGCGAATCGACTGATAGGAAGGAAGGAAGCAAGCCGAGATAAGCGACTAACAGGAGACGAAGGAAGTAGTCGAGGCAATGAAGCACCCAAAGTTTTTGTGCAGTTCCAGCAAAATCGATATCCCTGTTGGCACATATATTGGGAGAGTGAGATTACTGTAATAGTGGGACTAGTTGATGAAACATACACTAACAAATAGAAGCACCCTCATTATCTTAATGGGTAAAGTTAGCAATATAGTTGTCTTGCTTAAAGAGAGGTATTAGTTTATTTAATCAGTGCCAATTAGCTCAACACTCAAAGCATTGCCATGTATCATAGGTTGCAAAACTTCAACGTGCAAAGATAAAGGAGTTTCTCATGATAGTAGCACGATACAAATAGAGATGACATCAAACTAATATGGGTGAAGGCCTTAGGCCGGTACCAACCTGAGCAAAAAAGCTTATTCATGTAGTGCGAGAAGAGATGATAAATCACTCAATGGAATCACTCAATAGTATATATTTTTATGCACTTCAAATGTATGGTTGAAATCACTCTTGTTTACCAGTGGTGAGATTATATCGAAAGATTATCAAGAACTTCCAGAAGAGTTAAAGCACTAGATGGGATACAGTTCACTGTATTGTCTTGTGTAGTTCCACTAAAATGTATGATTAGCACAACATGATCCCTGTTTGCACAAGGAGGAACAAGGTGAAACCTTCATTAGGTTAGTAAGAAAGGATAGGAAGACATTAGCATATTACTGTAACAGTAGCAGCAAATTCATGATGGACAATACGCGAAACATTGCCTCATTGAACCAATGGCAATAAATTCACATGCAAAACAATAGCACTATTATGTCATGACACTACCAGGATTCCCTCCTTGCTCTGATAACCCACAAGTATAGGGGATCACAATAGTTTTCGAGGGTAGAGTATTCAACCCAAATTTATTGATTTGACACAAGGGGAGCCAAAGAATATTCTCAAGTAATAGCAGTTGAGTTGTCAATTCAACCAGACCTGGATAACTTAATATCTGCAGCAAAGTAGTTTGATAGTAGCGGTAACGGTGGCAAAAGTAATATTTTTGGGGTTTTGTAATGATTGTAACAGCAGCAACGGTAAAGTAAATAAGCGAAGAACAATATGTGAAAAGCTCATAGGCATTGGATTGGTGATGGAGAATTATGCCGGATGCGATTATTCATGCAACAGTTATAACACAGGGTGACACAGAACTAGCTCCAATTCATCAATGAAATGTAGGCATGTATTCCGAATATAGTCACACATGCTTATGGAAAAGAACTTGCATGACATATTTTGTCCTACCCTCCCGTGGCAGCGGGGTCCTAATGGAAACTAAGGGATATTAAGGCCTCCTTTTAATAGAGTACCGGACCAAAGCATTAACACATAGTAAATACATGAACTCCTCAAACTACGATCATCACCGGGAGTGGTCCCGATTATTGTCACTTCGGGGTTGCCGGATCATAACACATAGTAGGTGACTATAGACTTGCAAGATAGGATCAAGAACTCACATATATTCATGAAAACATAATAGGTTCATATCTGAAATCATGGCACTCGGGCCCTAGTGACAAGCATTAAGCATAGCAAAGTCATAGCAACATCAATCTCAGAACATAATGGATACTAGGGATCAAACCCTAACAAAACTAACTCGATTACATGATAAATCTCATCCAACCCATCACCGTCCAGCAAGCCTACGATGGAATTACTCACGCATGGCGGCGAGCATCATGAAATTAGTGATGCGGGATGGTTGATGATGACGATGGCGACAGATTCCCCTCTCTAGAGCCCCGAACAGACTCCAGATTAGCCCTCCCGAGAGAGATTAGGTCTTGGCGGTGGCTCCGTATCGTAAAACGCGATGAATCCTTCTCTCTGATTTTTTTCTCCCCGAACACGAATATATAGAGTTGGAGTTGAGGTCGGTGGAGCACCAGGGGGCCCACGAGGCAGGGGGGCGCGCCCAGGGGGGCAGGCACGCCTCCCACCCTCGTGGACAGGGTGTGGGCCCCCTAGCCTTGATTCTTTCGCCAGTATTTTTTATTATTTCCAAAAATAATCTCCGTGAAGTTTCACATTCCGAGAACTTTTGTTTCTGCACAAAAATAATACCATAGCAATTCTGCTGAAAACAACGTCAGTCCGGGTTAGTTCCATTCAAATCATGCAAGTTAGAGTCCAAAACAAGGGCAAAAGTGTTTGGAAAAGTAGATACGTTGGAGACGTATCAACTCCCCCAAGCTTAAACCTTTGCTTGTCCTCAAGCAATTCAGTTGATAAACTGAAAGTGATAAAGAAAAACTTTTACAAACTCTGTTTGCTCCTGTTGTTGTAAATATGTAAAGCCAGCATTCAAGTTTTCAGCAAAGATTATGACTAACCATATTCACAATAATATTTAGGTCTCATGTTTACTCATATCAATGGCATAATCAACTAGCGAGCAATAATAATACATCTCGGATGACAACACTTTCTCAAAACAATCATGATATGATATAACAAGATGGTATCTCGCTAGCCCTTTCTGAGACCGCAAAACATAAATGCAGAGCACCTTTAAAGATCAAGGACTGACTAGGCATTGTAATTCATGGTAAAAGAGATCCAGTTATAGCTATACTCAACATAGATTAATAGTAATGGATGCAAATGACAGCGGTGCTCTCCAGCTGGTGCTTTTTAATAAGAGGGTGATGACTCAACATAAAAGTAAATAGATAGGCCCTTCGCAGAGGGAAGCAGGGATTTGTAGAGGTGCCAGAGCTCGACTTTAAAGAAGAGATAAATAATATTTTGAGCGGCATACTTTCATTGTCAACATAACAACCAAGAGATGGCGATATCTTCCATGCTACACACATTATAGGCGGTTCCCAAACAGAATGGTAATGTTTATACTCCCACTCCACCAACAAGCATCAATCCATGGCTTGCTCGAAACAACGAGTGCCTCCAACTAACAATAGTCCCGGGGGAGTTTTGTTTGCAATTATTTTGATTTGATTTGCATAAAGCATGGGACTGGGCATCCCGATGACCAGCCATTTTCTTGCGAGTGAGGAGCGGAGTCCACTCCTCTTGAGAATAACCAGCCTAGCATGGAAGATACAGACAACCCTAGTTGGTACATGAGCTATTCGAGCATACAAAACATAATTTTATTTGAAGGTTTAGAGTTTGGCACATACAAATTTACTTGGAACGGCAGGTAGATACCGCATATAGGAAGGTATGGTGGACTCATATGGAATAACTTTGGGGTTTAAGGGATTGGATGCACAAGCAGTATTCCCGCTTAGTACAAGTGAAGGCTAGAAAGAGACTGGGAAGCGACTAACTAGAGAGCGACAACAATCATGAACATGCATTAAAATTAATAAACATTGAGTGCAAGCATGAGTAGGATTTAATCCACCATGAACATAAATATCGTGAAGGCTATGTTGATTTTGTTTCAACTACATGTGTGAACATGTGCCAAGTCAAGTCACTAGAATCATTCAAAGGAGGATACCACCCTATCATACCACATCACAACCATTTTAATAGCATGTTGGCACGCAAGGTAAACCATTATAAACTCCTAGCAAATTAAGCATGGCATAAGCAACTATAATCTCTAATTGTCATTGCAAACATGTTTATTCATAATAGGCTGAATCGGGAATGATGAACTAATCATATTTACAAAAACAAGAGAGGTCAAGTTCATACCAGCTTCTCTCATCTCAATCAGTCCATCATATATCGTCATTATTGCCTTTCACTTGCACGACCGAACGATGAGAATAATAGTAATAGTGCACGTGCATTGGACTAAGCTGGAATCTGCAAGCATTCAATAAACAGGAGAAGACAAAGGCAATATGGGCTCTTGGTTAAATCAACAATAATGTATATAAGAGCCACTTCAACATTTTCATCATGGTCTTCTCCTATCGACCCCCAAAGGAAAGAAAAGAAAAGAAATAAAACTATTTACACGGGAAAGCTCCCAACAAGCAAAAGAAGAACAATAAATATTTTTGGGTTTTCTTTTTAATTGTTACTACTACAACATGAAAAGTAAACTAGCTAAAAGCTACAACTAATTTTTTTTGTTTTGCTTAAGGTTAATTAAACACTCAAGAAGAAAGCGAGAAAAAGAAAAATAAATTTGCATGGATATTACAGTGAAAAAGTATGAGCACCGACAACTAGCATGAGTGTGTGTACATAAATGTAATGTCGGTGAGAAATACGTACTCCCTCAAGCTTAGGCTTTTGGCCTAAGTTGGTCTATTTCCACGGCTGGCCTAGCGGATATCCAAAGTTATAGTTGGGGTCGTACTGAGATGCAGCGGCTGTCGCATCATGGGCTACAGCTTGGAGGCGAGCTGTCTCAGTCCTCCTCTCACACTCGTTCGCCTCCTCCCTAGTTATAACATATCTCCCTTTTGCCTGAAAATCAAAGAAACTAGGAGCAGGGAGAGCGACGTGATAGGTGCGTCGTCTGTCAAAGATTAGTCGGTACTGGAGGAACTGATCGTTCCTCTCAACAAATTGATGACGAACCATAGCCTCATAATCTAAATAAACAGGAGGCAACTCAATATCATACTCACGTATGGGTACACCTTAGCTAAACGGGTTGCATAAATTCCACCAAAGAAATCTCCATTAATTCTATTATTATGCAACCTACGTGCGACAATGGATCCCAAATTATATTGTTTATCTCCTAATACAGCACTCCTGAGAACACTGAGGTCAGGGACACACATGTGACATGCTTCATCCTTACCATTTATGCACCTACCTATGAAGAGAGCAAAATAATGTATAGCAGGAAAATGAATGCTCCCTATGGTAGCTTGTGTTATATCTCTAGACTCCCCCACAGTTATACTAGCAAGAAAATCTCTAAACTCATATTTGCGAGGCTCCCTAGTGATACCCCATTGTGGAAGTTTGCAAGCAGTGCTAAAATCCTCTAAGTCCGTAGTATAAGAATTTTCATAAAGATCAAACAGGACAGTTTGAGAATTGCATGATGATGAAAATTCAAACCTTCTCACAAAGGAATAAGTCAGATAGTGGTACAGATGGCACTTATCTTCCTCGAAGCTCTCAAGATCAGCATTACGCACATATGCGTTAAATTCTTCCTTGATTCCTGCTCGATCCATAAAATCCTCTGAAGGCCATTCACAAGCCCGCACTTGAGCTTCCCTCAGTGGTTCATCGTCCGCATCGCGTGTTGCGAGCCTGGGTCCTTGCTTCCTTGAAGGGCCACCTTGGTACATTTTCCTAAACATATTTCTTCCTCTGAAAAATTTCTGAAAATTTTAGTAACTTCAAATAAAAGTGAACCAAGCTCAACAAAATTGATAGCAACTACTCCTACAAGTACCTAGAGACTATATCATGCATTAGAACTACTTGGGACCATATAAATTTGACATGCAAGCTCAAGAACAGGGTCACCTAAGCAGCAAAAATTTGCAATGAATAAAGCACTAGAACAAAATCTAATTGGACCATTGGAGGAGTCACATACCAAAGAACAATCCCCCTAAGCAGTTTTGTGAGAGGTTCTTTGAGCAAGGAGATCGAAAATTGCAGCAAAATGAGCTAGAACTCGTGCTTGAGCTGGTTGGTGATTTTTTTGGAGGAAGAAAGAGTGTGTGGTGGCTGGAATAAGTGGAGGGGAGCCACCATGGGCCCACGAGGTAGGGGGCGCCCAGGGGGGTGGGCGCGCCCTGGACCCTCGAGGCCAGGTGCCAGCTACCCCTGATGTGTTCTCAGTGCCAGATATTCTACAATATTCTATAAAAAAAATCATATTTCAATTTCAGGGCAATTGGAGAACTTTTATTCTCGGAGTATTTTTTTTATTGCACGGATAATTCAGAAAACAGACAGAACATACTATTTTTACTTTATTTCAACTAAATAACATAAAGTAAAAGGAGAGTACAGATGGTTGTGCTTTCTAACTTCATCCATCTCATGCTCATCAAAAGGAATCCACTAACAAGGTTGATCAGGTCTTGTTAACAAACTCATTTCGAGTAACATGAAACCGGAGAAATTTTGAATAGCACTAGGTTACCTCAACGGGGATATGCACATCCCCAACAATAAGAATATCATATCTCTTTTTGACAGTAGGAAGAGGAAATTCAAAACCTCCAATAATAATCGATGGAATTTTTCCAATAGAATTGATACTGTGGACTTGAGGTTGTTTCCTCGGAAAGTGTACGGTATGATCATTACCATTAACATGAAAAGTGACATTGCCTTTGTTGCAATCAATAACAACCCCTGCAGTATTCAAAAAGGGTCTTCCAAGAATAATAGACATACTATCGTCATCGGGAATATCAAGAATAACAAAGTCCGTTAAAATAGTAACGTTTGCAACCACAACAGGCACATCCTCACAAATACCGACAGGTATAGCAGTTGATTTATCGGCCATTTGCAAAGATATTTCAGTAGGTGTCAACTTATTCAAATCAAGTCTATGATATAAAGAGAGAGGCATAACACTAACGCCATCTCCAAGATCACATAAAGCAGTTCTAACATAGTTTCTCTTAATGGAGCATGGTATAGTGGGTACTCCTGGATCTCCTAACTTCTTTGGTATTCCACCCTTAAAAGTATAATTAGCAAGCATGGTGGAAATTTCAGCTTCCGGTATCTTTCTCTTATTTGTAACAATATCTTTCATATACTTAACATAAGGATTCATTTTAAGCATACAAGTCAAACGCGTACGCAAAAAGATAGGTCTAATCATTTCAGCAAAGCGCTCAAAATCCTCATCATCCCTTTTCTTGGATGGTTTGGGAGGAAAGGGCATGGCTTTCTGAACCCATGGTTTCCTTTCTTTACCGTGCTTCCTGGCAACAAAGTCTCTCTTATCATAACATTGATTATTTGATTGTGGGTTATCAAGATCAACAACAGGTTCAATTTCTACATCATTATTATTACTAGGTTGAGCATCAACATGAACATCATCATTAACATTATCACTAGGTTCATGTTCATCACCAGATTGTATTTCAGCATCAGAAATAGAAATATCTTTGGGATTCTCAGGTGTGTCGATAACAGGTTCACTAGAAGCATGCAAAGTCCTATCATTTTTCTTTTTCTTCTTTTTAGAAGGACTAGGTGCATCAACATTAGTTCTCTGAGAATCTTGCTCAATTCTCTTAGGGTGACCTTCAGGATACAAAGGTTCCTGAGTCATTCTACCCCCTCTAGTCATAACACTAAAAACATTATCATTCTTCTTATTATTCAATTCATTGAGCAAATCATTCTGAGCTTTAAGTACTTGTTCTACTTGAGTGGTAACCATAGAAGCATGTTTACTAATGAGTTTAAGTTCACCTTTAACTCTAGACATATAATCACCCAAATGTACAATCATATAAGCATTGTGTTTCAATTGTCTACCAACATAAGCATTGAAATTTTCTTGTTTGACAATAAAATTATCAAACTCATCTAAGCATTGGCTAGCAGACTTATAACAAGGAATGTCACCTTCATCAAATCTATAGAGAGAATTTACCTTTACTACCTATGTCGGGTTATCAAGACCATGTGTTTGTTCAACAGGCGGCAAATTTAGACCATGCATTTCTTCAACAGGATGTAAATTCTTAACATCTTCAGCTTTTATACCTTTTTCTTTCATAGATTTCTTTGCCTCTTGCATATCTTCGGGACTGAGAAATAGAATGCCCCTTTTCTTCGGAGTTGGCTTAGGAGTTGGTTCGGGAACTGTCAATAGCAATTCAGCTTGATCAACTGTTCTTTTCCTAAAAACACAGCCAGCACAGCTATCCAGGTGGTCTCTGGAAGCATCGGTTAGTCCATTATAAAAGATATCAAGTATTTCATTTTTCTTGAGAGGATGATCAGGCAAAGCATTAAGTAATTGGAGAAGCCTCCCCCAAGCTTGTGGGAAACTCTCTTCTTCAATTTGCACAAAATTATATATTTCCCTTAAAGCAGTTTGTTTCTTATGAGCACGAAAATATTTAGCAGAGAAGTAATAAATCATATCCTTGGGACTATGCACACAACCAGGATCAAGAGAATTAAACCATGTCTTAGCATCACCCTTTAATGAGAATGGAAATAATTTAAGGATATAGTAGTAGCGAATTTTCTCATCATTAGTGAACAGGGTGGCTATATCATTTAATTTAGTAAGATGTGCCACAACAGTTTCAGATTTATAACCATAAAAAGGATCAGATTCAACCAGAATAATTATCTCAGGATCAACAGAGAAATCATAATCCTTATCAGTAACAAAGATAGGTGAAGTAGCATAAGCAGGATCATATTTCATTCTAGCATTCAGAGTTTTTTCTTTAAGCTTGGCTAATAATTTTTTAAGATCACTTCTATCATTGAAAGCAAGAAAGTCTCTAGCAGTTTCTTCATCCATAACATAACCCTCAGGCACAACAGGCAATTCATATCTAGGGGGAGAATCTTCATCATCACTTTCATCAATATGATCAGTTTCAATAATTTCATTCTCTCTAGCCCTAGCAAGTTGTTCATCAAGAAATTCACCAAGTGGCACAGTAGTATCAAGCATAGAAGTAGTTTCATCATAAGTATCATGCATAGCAGAAGTGGCACCATCAATAACATGCGACATATCAAAATTAATAGTAGAAGAAGGTTTAGGTGTCGCAAGCTTACTCAAAATAGAAGGTGAATCAAGTGCAGAGCTAGATGGCAGTTCCTTACCTCCCCTCGTAGTGGAGGGATAAATTTTGGTTTTCTCGTCTTCCAAGTTCTTCATAGTGACCAGCAGATACAAATCCCAAGTGACTCAAAGAATAGAGCTATGCTCCCGGGCAATGACGCCATAAAATAGTCTTGATAACCCACAAGTATAGGGGATCGCAACAGTTTTCAGGGTAGAGTATTCAACCCAAAATTATTGATTCGACACAAGGGGAGCCAAAGAATATTCTCAAGTATTAGCAGTTGAGTTGTCAATTCAACCACACCTGGATAACTTAATATCTACAACAAAGTATTTAGTAGAAAAGTAGTATGATAGTAGCGGTAACACTGGCAAAAGTAATATTTTTGGGGTTTTGTAATGATTGTAACAGCAACAACGGTAATGTAAATAAGCGAAGAACAATATGTGAAAAGCTCGTAGGCATTGGATCAGTGATGGAGAATTATGCCGAATGCGATTATTCATGCAATAGTTATAACATAGGGTGACACAGAACTAGCTCCAATTCATCAATGTAATGTAGGTATGTATTCCGAATATAGTCATACGTGCTTATGGAAAAGAACTTGCATGACATCTTTTGTCCTACCCTCCCGTGGCAGCGGGGTCCTAATGGAAACTAAGGGATATTAAGGCCTCCTTTTAATAGAGTACCGGACCAAAGCATTAACACATAGTGAATACATGAACTCCTCAAACTACGGTCATCACCGGGAGTGGTCCCGATTATTGTCACTTCGGGGTTGCCGGATCATAACGCATAGTAGGTGACTATAGACTTGCAAGATAGGACCAAGAACTCACATATATTCATGAAAACATAATAGATTCAGATCTGAAATCATGGCACTCGGGCCCTAGTGACAAGCATTAAGCATAGCAAAGTCATAGCAACATCAATCTCTGAACATAATGGATACTAGGGATCAAACCCTAACAGAACTAACTCGACTACATGATAAATCTCATCCAACCCATCACCGTCCAGCAAGCCTATGATGGAATTACTCACGCATGGCGGTGAGCATCATGAAATTGGTGATGGAGGATGGTTGATGATGACGATGGCGACGGATTCCCCTCTCTAGAGCCCCGAACGAACTCTAGATCAGCCCTCTCGAGAGAGATTAGGGCTTGACGGCGGCTCCGTATCGTAAAACGCAATGAATCCTTCTCTCTGATTTTTTTCTCCCCGAACACGAATATATAGATTTGGAGATGAGGTCGTTGGAGCACCAGGGGGCCCACGAGGCGGGCGCCCTGTGGGGGCAGCGCCTCCACCCTCGTGGACAGGTGTGGGCCCCTGTCCTTGATTCTTTCACCAGATTTTTATTATTTCCAAAAATAATCTCCGGAAGTTTCAGGTCATTCCGAGAACTTTTGTTTCTGCACAAAATAACACCATGGCAATTCTGCTGAAAACAACACATCCGGGTTAGTTCCGTTCAAATCATGCAAGTTAGAGTCCAAAACAAGGGAAAAAGTGTTTGGAAAAGTAGATACGTTGGAGACATATCATGATCCACCACATGATTCACCTCCACAGACACACATACACACGTACATGATTCAACATAGGGTGCTACTAAAGATTTGTTTAACTCTGACAGGAAAATTAGGCAGCAATAAATTAGTGTTACTTAAGTACTCCTGATTAATTAAGTGACCTTGAAGGAAAGGCAGTAGAAATGGAAGGGCTCCCTAGAGGATCGTCTCACGTGTAAGGTAGATGTTGCCGGAGCCCTTGAATGGCCTCGACTGAGGCCTCAGCTTCAGTAAGATCACCTTGGCACTGTTGATCGTAGAGCTGGGTCACAGATGCATCCAGAATCCAGTTAATTAGTATGATGTGTCGTCAACCCAAGCACTACTCTGCTGCATTTCTCTATCTATCTCTACTCTACTCATATCTACTCTAGTCTTATATCTACTCTACTTCTACTCTACTCTTATAGAAAACAGAGTTGGTCATGATGGTGTGCCTGCCATCCTGCAATATAGGCCATCCGATTTATATCTGACGGATAGGAAGGAAACTATGGAAATTTTTCAAAAAGGCACCCACACCCCTCTCAACATTTGCAAATAAGGCCTTCCCTCGTTCATTCTTTTTTCTCACAAGATAAACTACTCATACAAATGCATCTTGATGTTACGTGCAACGCACGTGCATCTTGCTAGTCTTCCAAGTAAATTAAGACTAGTAGCAACACAGCAATACAATACCACTAGGAAGATGTCAGGATAACATAGGACGGTACCATCGTGTGATCTCCATTTCCTCTTTATTCTTCTTCTTCCTCTTCATGCTCTGTTTCTCTTTCTCCTCACCAGTTGGTGAAACCAAGTACGTGATTGGCCTTCTATTTCAGAATTGGTTTTGTCAGTGAGGGAGTACAAGTGTACTAGTAAACAATAGCATTATTTTCTCATGGCAGTCGCAAAATAGAGATGAACACATGCATTAAATATCATTCTTACCTAAAGGAAGGTTATGGTGCCAATATGGATGATGAGGATTGGAACACAGATCTCCCTTTGTGCAATTCCACTGAAATGAACCAATGGTTCCATTCTGACATTCTAGTTAAACAACACAAAAGTCACTTCTTTTAAGAAGTGTTTTGTGCAGTGCACCAAAAGGTCACAATAGCAACGAGGTGAAATGCATATCCCTGTTTGCACAAAAAGCTACAGAGGAAACAGTCAAGTCTCAAACAATTACTGGCAAAAACATTTGGCTGAACTTGTCATGGCTTATAACAGTGGCATGGCTTCATTTTACCAAGGGCATTAGATTAAGAACAACTAAATATTTGGTATAAGGGCATGGGACAGTGGGTACACCAGCAGTCCAGCACCATGTACCTAAACCGAGGCATAAAGTGGTGATTCAGAGTTTGTTGCCCCAAGAAACAAACATACAAGAAACATATCTGGGTTGGTCCCATTTTTGTTCACTCTAGCTACCTACTCATATGTGTGGATAGCAAATCTAGTCCTGGTCATACCACTGTGTACAACGTTTCCCCTATATTTCCCTTTTCAACCAAGAGACTGGTTGGATGACCAGTCTATACTACTTTCACCCCCTTTCCTTCCTGTTTGTACCAAGTCTGATGTACATACTAAATGCCCCCCCTTTATTTCTTGTTTGAACCAAGTACAAGATTCGACTCCATGAAGTACCTTTACCTCTAACAATAGAAAAAAATAGGTGACGTTGGACCATCCGATCAAGAGGGGTTGAGAGGTAGAAAATGATGCACATGCAGCGACGTAGCGAGCTGGGGAAGTAGAGCTTGGCCGATTTAGAAGGAAGATATACCTGAAGGTCGTCGGGATGTTAATAGGTGGGCAGCGGGAGGCCAGATCTGCCCACACTAGGGCAACGATGAAGGGATCAGAGGACCTCTCGCGCCGGCGCTCGGCCAGAGATAACGGTGCGGCCGGTAGTGGGTCTCCTCCCTCGCTGTCGACGACAGCCTAAACGCTGCCCCTCCTCCCCTTCACCGGTGGAGGGGGAAACGTCCGGATCTGTAACCAGCGGTGAGGATAAAAATACAGTGTTACCACCGCTATCTTGTTTAGATCTGGAGAGGATGAGAGTGTGTGAATAGAGCAACCCTAGCAAGCAAGCGCAGAGGCTCCGGCCTGTATATACTAGTAAGGTACACGTGCATTGCACGCATGAGATTTGGTAACCAAATTATGAATAAATACCACACTATAGCATGTAAGCTTTGAGTCATATATGCATGATATAGATGTTCGTTTAATTCTTATAGTTCATCTCATTCAAAATCAATTAGTTTTATAAAAAAAAAATCTATTTTAAGATTCATGGTATTGTGCATTGTAAAGCATAAAGTAAAAAACAAATAGTGACAATTCATTTAGAAAAAAAGTTTGGGCAATTAAGATATGGAAGATTCTAGAACAAAGGAGAAGTGCTTGTGTTTTGAGGTTTGTGCATTATGCTTAAGTTCAACCATGGAGTCTTCTAGATTGTACATGTGGCAGAATCTGGTGGAATGTAGATGATATCCAATGGCCAGTAGTGCTCGGATTTGCCATCTATGTACCGTCGGATTGGCTCCATCCAACGACCAACTTTCAAAATTATTCGCACACTATATAGGGGTATAGATACGTATAGTGGGGTAGTTTTCTTTTTTCACTCCATCAAAAAAATCGTTTAAAATTGTGTATGTGCCAGGTCGCCATTTTTTTTGAGTTGTTGATTGTTTTTTGAGATAGCTACCCGCTTATTCCAAGTGGTGTTACGGTGTGCCAGATCGCACTTTGTATCGTTCATGTCTGGTAATAGACCTTCCATTAAATGAACAACCACCGCCTCGTAAATTTTGTGAACAAGCCCACCGATAAAATTATCGAAAACGTGGGTTGCCCCAACATGCATTATTATTTATATTTTCTATGTGGGAGTATCCTCAAAATAAAATGTGTCAGTACAATATTTATTGGGCCCCTTTGTAATTTGTGCTGAATTTTGACCAAAGATTTAACTGACAAAATATTAGTGCATGTTAACAAAAATTATATACTTTGATTCGTATTTGAAAGTTTTCAATGATGTAATTTTTGTGACATGCATGGACATTTGGTTAGTTAAATTTATAGGAAAAATTTGGCATAGATTATCATAGGGACCAATAAACCAGGACGGAGCTTCTCGTCTATTGTCCCTCCTCGTGCACAACCATCTCTCGCTTTAGGGCCGGAGCATTACAAAGCTTTACCATCACATATTCATACTACTTCAAGGTGCATTAAATCAACACATGCAAGTATAAAAAGGAAAGTCACGGCATGCATGCATGCGTTGTAATTAATGCATCGATAAATGCAAATTATTGAAATATATGAGTGCACTGCTTTGATGTGTCGCATCAACTCGTACAACAAGGAGAAGTCTGATTACAATGCCCTCTCCCTCGCCCATGAGCATGGTGGCTGGTAGGACTAGGAGAAGCTTTCGCTACACGCTCTCCCTCCCGCACGCGGTGGATGGACGAGGATCCCCTGCCGTGGCCTAGCCAACCTTTGAGTCACTAACACATGGGTCCCACAAAGCATGGGGCCCACCCATCAGTGACTCAAAGGCAGGGTATGGCAGGGATTGCAACGTCAGAGGATCCATGTCGGCGGTGAACATGCATCAGTTCATTCGGTGTCAGATGGCCAGAAGCATACTGTAGTACTCCACTGCAGTAGTACCATCATTGTTCGACTTCCCGAAGAGGCGAAGAGCCAAGCGCAACCTGGGCACTCGTGTGGCAGTTTCATGTGTAGAGTAGTCTAGGATAGCGTGTACCATGCCTCTAAGCTTAAAATCGTTGGGGTCGGCTCCATGCTATGAGGCCGTCTCAAAGCATTTTTTTGATTAAAATAATCTTCTTGCCCTACCTGTCATCCTGGTGATTGTAGTTTGCATGCTCATCGGGTCAAGACAGGAATATATATTTTAATTTGTGGTGGGGTAAATGTTAGAGGTTGCAGCAAATATATTGTACACTACAGGTCTTTTAGCCAAGTTTAGAGGCAAGCATGTGGGGCCAGTGCTATGATGTGTCGCGTCAACTCGTACAACGAGGAGAAGCTTGATTTTACTACACGCCTTCTCCCTCGCCCATGCGTGTGATGGCTCGCAGATGAGGACATGCTTTTGCTTACTAGTACAACAAGCTATCCCTCCCGCACGCGGTGGACGGACATGCAATAGTTGATTCGATGTTGTAGAAGTAGTAACATCATTGTTCGTCTTCTCGAAGAGGCAAAGAGACAAGCGCAACCTGAACGTGGCAGTTGCGAACGCTCGCGTGGCAGTCTTTGTGTAGGGGTGGGGCGTGGTGCGGAGCCTTGGAGCACGCATATAGCCAGGCTCTTGCATGAGACAAAATTGCTATGTAAGCACGCTATAAGCCCACTATTGTAGTACTTGCTAGTATAGTGTCACATCCCTAGTTCTGACAATGCTTAGTGCTAGCATCTGGTGTTGCATCATGTTTACTTTTCACAGAAAGTTGAAATGGGGATGACAGAACCCCCAACACCCCCCTGAAACCAACTAGGGTTTACTAAAATTATCTTCAATGAACCTGAAATGCCCTTCTAAAATGTTCATCATCTTTGCCTTGGTCTTAAACCTCTAACAAAAATGGTGCACAATTTTCTAGGTCATCCTAAGGTCACTGGATTAAATCATATGTTAATTGCATTTGGGCATTTAAATGCTATAAAATGTTTTAAATGTCCAAATAATCCTAAACTGAAATGTTCCATGTTGGTTATATGCTAAACAGTGGGCATGAGAAGTTTGGTGATTTTTTAAAGTGCCTAAGTATTTTTAGAAAAGCCACAAACCTGCAAAAAATAGAAAATAGAAGAAAAGAGAGAGAGAGAGAGAGAGAGAGAGAGAGAGAGAGAGAGAGAGAGAGAACTACCTGGGCCACTTACCTGGCCAGCCCGTTACTGTAGCAGCCCAGCCCACTGGAGATGCCAGTCACCACCTACCTCACGCCAGTAGGCAGGGGCGCGTGGCCTCCGCACGCCATCACGCGCGCGGCCACCTACTGCTTGTCGCCGCCGCTGCTGGAGGGCGCCAAGAGCGCCACGACACACCTGCATCTCCCCCCTCTCTGGTTCCTCCCTCTCCCCCCAGCGCAAGCCCCGCAGCCACACGACCTTGCCCGTCGCCGCCGTTCACTGCCACCGCGTCAACCGTTCTCCCCTCGCCTCTCTGTGCAGTCCAGAGGTTCCGCCTCCACGCCATAGAGCTCCAAGACGAAGCACGCACCCGTGGGACGCCCGAAGCGACGCCATCATCCTCATCCTCGCCGTCGGACACCGGAGATCCCCCTCGCCGCCCAGCTCGCTTCAGCCCCTCCCCGAGCTTGCCGACTCGCTCCTCGTGTTCACCGTGAGCTGCTGATCATCCTCCCCCTCTCCGTTCTCTCACTTGCACTCCATAGCCACAACGCCCCTCTCGCCCGACTGCGCCGCCGCCTGCACTCGTCGCCGACGCAGCTCCGGTGACCATTTGGTCCCGGGCGTGTGTCCAACAAGCTCACCACCGCGCGTAGAGCCTCCCTAGCGCCTCGCTGCGCTCGTTTACGCACTGCAGCACCGATCCCGTGAACACCCAAACGCCGGCGGCCGCATTCGTGCTCGCCACCGTCGACTCAGGCCACCCCAGCTCTAGCCGCTACCTCCATTCGATGCGCCTCACTTCCAGGAGCACGTAGAAGCAAACCGCGCGGCGAATGGCGCCCTGAGCAGCGTTTCCGCAGCTCGCCGCCGCGTCTGGCCTCGCCGGCGGCTTAAAACCGACGGGTTTGACTTTATTTGACCAGGGGTTTGACCGCAGTTGACCCCCCTGGCTCGCTCACATGTGGGCCCAGGCCCCTGTTTAATTAGTGTTAGGTTTAGTTAGTGTTAATTAACTTAGCTAATTAGATGAGTCACTAACAGGTGGGGCCCGCCCTGCTAATTAACCTAGGATTAGGACTAACTAAAATTAGTTAGTCTAATAACACTGACATGCGGGACCCACTTGTCAGGTTTGACCAGGACCGTCCCCGTTGACAACTGACGTCACCCCAACGCAATGCTGACGCAATAAATCATTTACTGGATTTATTCTTATTCAGAAAATTCCAGAAAATGCCCAAAACTTCTAAAATTCATAGATAATTATCTATAACTCCAAATAAGATAAGTTATATATGAAAAATTATCAGAAAAATCCAATCTATCCATCTATACTGGTTTCATGCATGTTTAAACAACTTAACCTTGATTTTTAGATCAAAACATGATAATGCACTTCATAAGTTCTTAGTTTGAATTTGAATTTGAACCTTTGGTTCAAATCAACTCAAACCCTTCTGTACTTAGTTGCATTAGATCAAATCACAGCATATTGGCATGTCATGATCATGCATCATATTGTGCATTGCATTGATTGTGTTCTTCCTTGTTTGCCGGTGTTTGTCCCCTCTCGATAGACGTTGTTCCGACGATTTGATCGATGACACCGATGAAGAACTATATCATCTTCAGAAGTGCCAGGCAAGCAAAAACCCCTTGTTCATTCCGATACAATCCCACTCTCTCGCTCCCGCTCTCTTTTACTGCATTAGGACAATAGCAATTCAACTGTTACATGTTGCGGTAGTTGAACCCCTTTCCTCTGCGTGACCTGTCATTGCCACAGTAAATAGATCTAGTGCATCTGTTGAGCTTTTCTTTTGTTGAGCTTTCATACATTTATAGCTCTAGTGCATCCGTTGCATGGCAATCCCTACTCCTTGCATTAACATCAATCGATGGGCATCTCCATAGCTCATTGATTAGCCTCGTTGATGTGAGACTTTCTCCTTTTTTGTCTTCTCCACATAACCCCCATCATCATATTCTATTGCACCCATAGTCCTATATCCATGGCTCATGCTCATGTATTGTGTGAAGGTTTATAAAGTTTGAGATAACTAAAGTATGAAACAATTGCTTGGCTTGTCATCGGGGTTGTGCATGATGAGAGCATTCTTGTGTGACGAAAATGGAGCATGACTAAACTATATGATTTTGTAGGGATGAACTTTCTTTGGCCATGTTACTTTAAGAAGACATAATTGCTTAGTTAGTATGCTTGAAGTATTACTATCTTTATGTCAATATGAACTTTTATCTTGAATCTTTCGGATCTGAATATTCATACCACAATTAAAAAGAATTACATTGAAATTATGCCAAGTAGCACTCCGCATCAAAATTTTTGGTTTTATCATTTACCTACTCGAGGACGAGCAGGAATTAAGCTTGGGGATGCTTGATACGTCTCCAACGTATCTATAATTTTTCATTGCTCCATGCTATATTATCTACTGTTTTGTACAATATTGGGATTTATTATCCACTTCTATATTATTTTTGGGACTAACCTATTGACCCAGAGCCTAGTGCCAGTTCCTGTTTTTTCCCTTGTTTCAGTGTTTCGAAGAAAAGGAATATCAAACGGAGTCGAAACGGAATGAAACCTTCTAGAGAAGTTATTTTTGGAAGTAAAGCTCCCCGATGGGCTTGGAGTGCACGTCACGAAAGAAACAAGGGAGCCACGAGGTAGGGGGCGCGCCCTCCACCCTCGTGGGCCCCTCGTGGCTCCCCTGACGTATTTCTTCCTCCTATATATACCCATATACCCTAAAACGATCGGGGAACGGAATAGATCGGGATTTCCGCCGCCACAAGCCTCTGTTTCCACCAAAAACCAACCGGGACCCTGTTCCGGCACCCTGCCGGAGGGGGGAACCCTCACCGGTGGCCATCTTCATCATCCCGGCGCTCTCCATGATGAGGAGGGAGTAGTTCACCCTCGGGGCTAAGGGTATGTACCAGTAGCTATGTGTTTGATCTCTCTCTCTCTCTCTCTCTCTCGTGTTCTTGAGGTGATACGATCTTGATGTATCACGAGCTTTGCTATTATAGTTGGATCTTATGTTGATTCTCCCCCTCTGCTCTCTTGTAATGGATTGAGTTTTCCGTTTGAAGTAATCTTATCGGATTGAGTCTTTAATGATTTGAGAAGACTTGATGTATGTATTTCCGTGCATATCTGTGGTGACAATGGGATATCATGTGATTCACTTGATGTATGTTTTGGTGATCAACTTGCGGGTTCCGCCCATGAACTTATGCATAGGGGTTGGCACACGTTTTCTTCTTGATTCTCCGGTAGAAACTTTGGGGCACTCTTTGAGGTTCTATGTGTTGGTTGAATAGATGAATTTGAGATTGTGTGATGCATATCATATAATCATACCCACGGATACTTGAGGTGACATTGGAGTATCTAGGTGACATTAGGGTTTGGGTTGATGTGTGTCTTAAGGTGTTATTTTACTATGAACTCTAGGGCTGTTTGTGACACTTATAGGAATAGCCCAATGGATTGATCGGAAATAATAACTTTGAGGTGGTTTCGTACCCTACAATAATCTCTTCGTTTGTTCTCCGCTATTAGTGACTTTGGACTGACTCTTTGTTGCATGTTGAGGGATAGTTAGATGATCCAATTATGTTATTATTGTTGAGAGAACTTGCACTAGTGAAAGTATGAACCCTAGGCCTTGTTTCCTAGCATTGCAATACCGTTTACGCTCACTTTTACCACTTGTTACCTTGCTGTTTTTATATTTTCAGATTACAAAAGCCTATATCTACCATCCATATTGCACTTGTGTCACCATCTCTTTGCCGAAGTAGTGCACCTATACAATTTACCATTGTATTGGGTGTGTTGGGGACACAAAAGACCCTTTGTTATTTGGTTGCAGGCTTGCTTGAGAGAGACCATCTTCATCCTACGCCTCCTACGGATTGATAAACCTTAGGTCATCCACTTGAGGGAAATTTTCTACTGTCCTACAAACCTCTGCACTTGGAGGCCCAACAACGTCTACAAGAAGAAGGTTGCGTAGTAGACATCAAGCTATTTTCTGGCGCCGTTGCCGGGGAGGCTAGGTAAGCGGCACTCACACCCCGTCAACTAAGCTCTTTTCTGGCGCCGTTGCCGCGTAGGTGAGTGCTTGAAGGTATATATTTAGACCTTGCAATCGAATCTTTTTGTTTCTTGTTTTATCAATAGTTTATTCTATAAAATAAAACTACAAAAAAATGGAATTGAGTTTGCCTCATACGCTTCATCTTTTTAATATCTTTCGTGAAAATGATGGGAAGGAAAATTGTGCCAAAGTGTTAGAAGAAGAATGCATTAGAACTTTTGGCACTAAATCTTTGAATGATGAGCATGATTGCAATGTCGTTAGTATGAATTCCTTGAATATCCATGATGCTAATGATATGCAAAACCACAAGCTTGGGGAAGCTATGTTTGATGAAGATGATATTTTTGTCCCCCAAGCTTTGATGAGCAAATTTACTATGATGAAAGCATGCCTCCTATCTATGATGATTATTGTGATGACACTTATGATTTAAAGAATAATGATAACCACGAAACTTGTCATCTTGATCTTAATTTTCAATCACATGATAGTTGTTTTGTTGAGTTTACTCCCACTATCTCGAATGAGAAGAATTTTGCTTATGTGGAGAGTAATAAAATTTCTATGCTTGTAGATCATGAAAATAATGCTTTAGGTGCTGGTTATATTGTTGAATTCATTCATGATGCTACTGAAAATTATTATCAGGGAGGAATATATGCTTGTAGGCATTGCAATAATATCAAGTTTCCTCTCTATGTGCTTAAAGTTTTGAAGTTATGCTTGTTTTGCCTTCCTATGCTAGTTGATTATTGTTCCCATAAATTGTTTGATCACAAAATCCGTATGCATAGGACGTGGGTTAGACTTAAATGTGCTAGTCATATTCTTCATGATGCTCCCATTATGTTTCAATTCTTATCTTTTATGTGAGCATCATTGAAATCATCATGCCTAGCTAGGGGCGTTAAACGATAACGCTTGTTGGGAGGAAACCCAATTTTATTTTAGTTTATTGATTTTTGGTTCTGTTTAGGAATAAATAATGCATCTAGCTTCTTTTTAGATGTGGTTTTATGTTTTAATTAGTGTTTGTGCCAAGTAGAACCGTTCGAAAGACTTGGGTGAAGTCTTTATGATCATGCTGTAAAAACAGAAACTTTAGCGCTCACGATATTAGCTAAAACTTTTTACTGGACAGTGATATTTAGTTGATTATTTTTGCAGATGATTACTAGACAAATTCCTCAGATCCACAAATTTATTTTAGAATTTTTGGAGTTCCAGAAGTATACGTTTGATACATATTACTACAGACTGTTCTGTTTTTGACAGATTCTGTTTCATTGTGTTGTTTGCTTATTTTGATGACTCTATGGCTAGTAAAATAGTTTATAAACCATAGAGAAGTTGGAATACAGTAAGTTTAACACCAATATAAATAAAGAATGAGTTCATTACAGTACCTTGAAGTGGTGTTTTGTTTTCTTTCGCTAACGGAGCTCACGAGATTTCTGTTTAGTTTTGTGTCGTGAAGTTTTCAAGTTTTGGGTGAAATCTTTTGATGGATTATGGAACAAGGAGTGGAAAGAGCCTAAGCTTGGGGATGCCCATGGCACCCCCAAGATAATCTAAGGACACCGAAAAGCCAAAGCTTGGGGATGCCCCGGAAGGCATCCCCTCTTTCATCTACTTCCATGGGTAACTTTACTTGGAGCTATATTTTTATTCACCACATGTTATGTGTTTTGCTTGGAGCGTCTTGTATGATTTAAGTCTTTGCTTTTTAGTTTAACACAATCATACTTGCTGTACACACCTTTTGACAGAGCCATAGATGATTTGGAAATTATTAGAATACTCTATGTGCTTCACTTATATCTTTGGAGTTATATAGTTTTGCTCTAGTACTTCACTTATATATTTTAGAGCATGGTGGTGGATTTGTTTTAAAGAAACTATTGATCTCTCATGCTTCACTTAGATTATTTTTAGAGTCTTAAATAGCATGGTAATTTGCTTGAATAATCTTAATGTGCTAGGTATAAAAAATAGTGAAAGCTTTCTTATGAGTGTGTTGGATACTAAGAAAAGTTTGATGCTTGATGATTGTTTTGAGATATGGAGGTGATAATATCAAAGTCGTGCTAGTTGGGTAGTTGTGAATTTGAGAAATGCTTGTGTTGAAGTTTGCAAGTCCCGTAACATGCACATATGGTAAACGTTATGTAACAAATTTGAAACATGAGGTGTTCTTTGATTGTCCTCCTTATGAGTGGCGGTCGGGGATGAGCGATGGCCTTTTCCTACCAATCTATCCCCCTAGGAGCATGCACGTAGTGCTTGGCTTTTCATGGCTTGTGGATTTTTGCAATAAGTATGTGAGTTCTTTATGACTAATGTTGAGTCCATGGATTATACGCACTCTCACCCTTCCATCATTGCTAGCCTCTTCGGTACCGTGCATTGCCCTTTCTCACATTGAGAGTTGGTGCAAACTTCGCCGGTGCATCCAAACCCCGTGATATGATACGCTCTTTCACACATAAACCTCCTTATATCTTCCTCAAAACATCCACCATACCTACCTATTATGGCATTTCCATAGCCATTCCGAGATATATTGCCATGCAACTTTCCACCATTCCGTTTATCATGACACATTCATCATTGTCATATTGCTTAGCATGATCATGTAGTTGACATAGTATTTGTGGCAAAGCCACCGTTAATAATTCTTTCATACATGTCACTCTTGATTCATTGCATATCCCAGTACACCGCCGGAGGCATTCATATGGAGTCATACTTTGTTCTAGTATCGAGTTGTAAATAAATAGAAGTGTGATGATCATCATTTAATAGAGCATTGTCCCAAAAAAAAGAGAAAGGCCAAAAAAAGAAGGCCCAAAAAAAGAAATAAAAAGGGGCTATGCTACTATCCTTTTTTCCACACTTGTGCTTCAAAGTAGCACCGTGATCTTCATGATAGGGAGTCTCTTGTTTTATCACTTTCATATACTAGTGGGAATTTTTCACTATAGAACTTGGCTTGTATATTCCAACAACGAGCCTCCTCAAGTGCCCTAGGTCTTCGTGAGCAAACAAGTTGGATGCACACCCACTTAGTTTCTATTGTTGAGCTTTCATACATTTATAGCTCTAGTGCATCCGTTGCATGACAATCCCTACTCCTTGCATTAACATCAATCGATGGGCATCTCCATAGCTCATTGATTAGCCTCGTTGATGTGAGACTTTCTCCTTTTTTGTCTTCTCCACATAACCCCCATCATCATATTCTATTCCACCCATAGTGCTATATCCATGGCTCGCGATCATGTATTGCGTGAAGGTTTATAAAGTTTGAGATTACTAAAGTATGAAACAATTGCTTGGCTTGTCATCGGGGTCGTGCATGATGAGAGCATTCTTGTGTGACGAAAATGGAGCATGACTAAACTATATGATTTTGTAGGGATGAACTTTCTTTGGCCATGTTATTTTAAGAAGACATAATTGCTTAGTTAGTATGCTTGAAGTATTATTATCTTTATGTCAATATGAACTTTTATCTTGAATCTTTCGGATCTGAATATTCATACCACAATTAAAAAGAATTACATTGAAATTATGCCAAGTAGCACTCCGCATCAAAAATTCTGTTTTTATCATTTACCTACACGAGGACGAGCAGGAATTAAGCTTAGATGCTTGATACGCTCCAACGTATCTATAATTTTGATTGCTCCATGCTATATTATCTACTGTTTTGGACAATATTGGGCTTTATTATCCACTTCTATATTATTTTGGGACTAACCTATTGACCCAGAGCCTAGTGCCGCCTCTCTTTTTTCCCTTGTTTCAGTGTTTCGAAGAAAAGGAATATCAAACGGAGTCGAAACGGAATGAAACCTTCTAGAGAAGTTATTTTTGGAAGGAAAGCTCCCCGATGGGCTTGGAGTGCACGTCACGAAAGAAACGAGGGAGCCACGAGGTAGGTGGCATGCCCACCCCCCTAGGGCGCGCCCTCCACCCTCGTGGGCCCCTCGTGGCTCCCCTGACGTATTTCTTCCTCCTATATATACCCATATACCCTAAAACGGCCGGGGAACGGAATAGATCGGGAGTTCCGCCGCCGCAAGCCTCTGTTTCCACCAGAAACCAATCGGGACCCTGTTCCGGCACCCTGCCGGAGGGGGGAACCCTCACCGGTGGCCATCTTCATCATCCGGATGCTCTCCATGACGAGGAGGGAGTAGTTCACCCTCGGGGCTGAGGGTATGTACTACTAGCTATGTGTTTGATCTCTCTCTCTCTCTCTCGTGTTCTTGTGGTGATACGATCTTGATGTATCACGAGCTTTGCTATTATAGTTGGATCTTATGTTGATTCTCCCCCTCTGCTCTCTTGTAATGGATTGAGTTTTCCCTTTGAAGTAATCTTATCGGATTGAGTCTTTAATGATTTGAGAACACCTGATGTATGTATTGCCGTGCATATCTGTGGTGACAATGGGATATCACGTGATTCACTTGATGTATGTTTTGGTGATCAACTTGCGGGTTCCGCCCATGAACTTATGCATAGGGGTTGGCACACGTTTTCTTCTTGATTCTCCGGTAGAAACTTTGGGGCACTCTTTGAGGTTCTATGTGTTGGTATAATAGATGAATCTGAGATTGTGTGATGCATATCATATAATCATACCCACGGATACTTGAGGTGACATTGGAGTATCTAGGTGACATTAGGGTTTTGGTTGATGTGTGTCTTAAGGTGTTATTTTCCTATGAACTCTAGGGCTGTTTGTGGAACTTATAGGAATAGCCCAATGGATTGATCGGAAATAATAACTTTGAGGTGGTTTCGTACCCTACAATAATCTCTTCGTTTGTTCTCCGCTATTAGTGACTTTGGACTGACTCTTTGTTGCATGTTGAGGGATAGTTAGATGATCCAATTATGTTATTATTGTTGAGAGAACTTGCACTAGTGAAAGTATGAACCCTAGGCCTTGTTTCCTAGCATTGCAATACCGTTTGCGCTCACTTCTACCACTTGTTAGCTTGCTGTTTTTATATTTTCAGATTACAAAAACCTATATCTACCATCCATATTGCACTTGTATCACCATCTCTTCGCCGAACTAGTGCACCTATACAATTTACCATTGTATTAGGTGTGTTGGGGACACAAGAGACCCTTTGTTATTTGGTTGCAGGGTTGCTTGAGAGAGACCATCTTCATCCTACGCCTCCCACGGATTGATAAACCTTAGGTCATCCACTTGAGGGAAATTTGCTATTGTCCTACAAACCTCTGCACTTGGAGGCCCAACAACGTCTACAATAAGAAGGTTGCATAGTAGACATGAACCGACACGTTCGATGCTGGTTCATGTATGCATGTCCCCGTAAGTTAGCGCCACTTTGGGTTCACGACTAGTCATGTCGGCCCGGGTTCTCTGTCATATGGATGCTAGCGACACTATCATATACGTGAGCCAAAAGGTGCAAACGGTCCCGGGCCATGTAAGGTGGCACCCGTGGGAATACCGTGCGTGTGGCCGCTAAGTGATATGATGTGTTACATGCTAGATCGGTGTGACTTAGGATCGGGGTCCTGACATATATCCCTGTAAACCGGAAAGGTGTATTTGCCTTTCTAGAGATTTCAACAAGTACTACACCCTAAATGAGTACATATGGAGACAAATGAGTGAATCTACACCGTAAATAAATAGTTAGTTCTATCGTTTTCCTCTCCACCTTGGTCGCGGTGCACAATATTGAGTATATGACTAGCCGCTCTATCTACATGCGGGACATCAAAGCATCCGAGCCCGCGTGCCATCCAGCAAATCACATCGAGGTGCTACAGTCGAGACTCACCGGTCACCCCGGTGTGGCCGTCATGACCCGTCATATCACAAAACCCACACCTTTACCAGCAGTGGTAAAGTGGCATTGAAGTTGTACTGGACGAAGAAACCATCATTTCACTGGAATGCTCGTTGAAGCCCTTTCTCTCCTTTCTTGAAGAAACCCTCACTCCAGGCTACTCACTTCTGCCATTTTTCTTCTGTACCAACGAAGGAAAGGTGGGCGAATCAGTGATGCTACTATATTTTCATTCCAAGAATCTTCTTTTTGCGAAGCACCGACCGATTCTCACATCCTATTCTTTTCCTGTTTTCATTGCGATTGTGGTTTCCTTTCGATTCCTTTTTGTTTGTCAGTTCATTGATGGATCCTAGAGCACTAGGCAAAGAGTTGCCGGTGGACAGCCCACTCGAGACAGATATCTCCAGGAAGCGAGCACCGACCAACGAAGTTGACCATGTTGGCGGGCCAACCCATGGAGACGAAGAACTCCAAGAAACAAGCACTGGCCAAAGAGTTGACGACGTTGGCGAACGAACTCCTCAAAGAAAGCTGGAAGAACAGCAAGGGCCCCACCGTGCCTACCCTAGAAACTCTAATGGCCACCTATGAGAGGCTCAAGGCCGAGTTTGAGGAGATAGTCGCTGTTGAGAAGCAGTATTCCCCTGGCAAGGCGATGGCCCCCATCGAGGACGAGGAGATGGCCCCCGGAGGGATGGGATCCCCCGGTGAGCTGCATAAGGTAAAAAATAATATCTTACCATAGTTGTGGTTTCTGATTATTTTCAATGTGCTTGCTAATATGTTAGGGTTGTGCAGGTGCCGGTGGACGTCCTTGATGATTCCGATGTCGCGGTCCGTCCTGTGGACAACGCCCCAGAGATCGTTTTCGATGTCGCGGTCCGTCTTGTGGAATCCACCCTGGAGATCGATTCTGATGTTGCTGCCCATCCTGTGGCCATCGCCCAGAGATTGATTCCGATGTCACGGCCGTCCTATGGACATCGCCCCAGAGATCTATTCCCATGCCGCTGTCCGTGCTGTGTTCATTTCCCGAGAGATCGAAGACAAGAAATAGTTGGTCGTGCTAATCCTTCAGGGTAGTTTGCATTGTGTTTAATTACCAAAACGATGTGTGTTATCAAACCATCTTAGGGCTAGTGCACTGTCTTGTGTGGGCGGTACTTGCTACTTTTGTTTGATATTGTATCATGCGAACGCTCTCCGAGTTATGGAAACAGATGTATCCTCACCAACTTTTGATGTAATATATGGCATGCTTAGAGGTAAGTTTGAACTGTTTATCATATCAGCAGGGCTTGTTTGATGATTCTTGGTGTTAGTAGGCTAGTTACTGTGCGAGCTATAGTACTTGCAAAACACTCACCCAAGAGAAATGTTGGGGCTGATGAGCTCGTGGTACGCTTATAGGTCTGATCCGTTGTCGACCGGCCAATAGCCTAAGCTCCTAAAATTGTAGACTTAGCGATCGATCAGACAATAGTCGACACGGATACATTCAAGCCTCATTTGGTTCATAGGGTAGGAAAATCGTAGCAATAGGAAAGTCATAGGAAATGAGATGACATGTATCTTAAATCCTATGAGTAGGAATAGGTAAGGAGATGCCCATTGATTCACATCATAGGATTTTTCTCCATTGAGTCTAGGCTAATGTTTATTTTCCTATGAAATGTGGAGGATAGGAAGAATTCCTCCATAGGAATATGATTCCATTCCTATACACCAAAGGACTCTATAGAAAATTTTCCTATAGAAATCCTATCCTATGAAATTCTTACAAGATTCCTCTAAACCAATGGAGGACTCACATTAATAGCCAACAAAATCGGCACATACTTGTAACATGTGTTAATGTGTAATTTTTTGTTGGAAACGTGAATGTGTAGTGACGTCGTACTTTCGGAGTGGCTAGAGAGTGTGTATGTGTGCTAGAGGGGTTGTGGGATGGAGAGAGATCTAGAGAGAGAGAAGACCCTCTTTATACTCCTAATCGTTAGATTGACAAAGGATATTTTTTGAGAACACAAAATCATAGCAGTACAGAGAAGCACTCCATCCGTTCCAAAATAGATGACTCAACTTTGTACTAACTTTGAAACGGAGGGAGTACAAATCCTAGGCGGGCTAGTTTGGCCTAGTGGGTTACATTGATATGACGTGGTACAGTGCCGTCCAGTCTTCGCGTGTGGTAGCAGGATTGCGGGTACAATAAGTTTTCTTGAAGAAGCGGAATTCAACGAAGTCATGATGGTTCCTTCGTCCGATCAACTTCTAGTGGGAAAGGTTGGGACTGCGCTACGATCGGGGTGGACTAGGATAATTTTGTGCATGGCAGGTGGACCAGGATGGTCGACGCCCCACATGTCGACGAATGAAAGTATTCTTTTCGATATAGAGGACGAGCAATGAGTATTCATTGTTTATTTTTGTTGGAAGCTATTGTCTCCACTGTTACGATGAAGGAGTGTGAAACACGGCAACCTAGTGAACTTGGCATGTGCAATGCGGGCAGCTGGCGTTTGAGGGGGGATTGCGCGCGGGAGGGGGAGGGGTTTTCTGGTGGTGTTGGGGATGTAACTACTGAGTGTAAACCGCCCAGGAGGGGCCGGTTCACCCTCAGCTATATTGAAGCCCACGAAGACTCAGAAGATGGCGCTTTACTAAAGAACTTAGAGGCCCGGAGCCCAAAGGCGGATTATGGCCCATAATGGTAAAACCGCCATAGTCATGTAACTTGTGTTGTAAGATAAGGGAAGGAGAGACCGAGCCGAACACTTGTACGAGTCGGCCTCGGGACTCTGTAGACCGGCTGGGCGTCAACCCATGTATATAAGGGGACGACCCGGCAGCGGTTTAGGGAGAGACAACCACAACTCGAGGCCTAGGCGAAGCTGTTTGCTCCCTAGTCATCGAGACCACATCAATCCCATCACAAACTAGACGTAGGCTTTTACCTTCATCGAAGGGGCCGAACTAGTATAACTCTCGTGTCTTTGCGTCCGCTTTAACCCCTCTAAGTTAACCCGTAGCGATGGCTCCGCGACTAAGTCCTTTCATGAGGACATCTGCCGTGACAAAACCACGACAGTTGGCGCCCACCGTGGGGCTATCACACGATGGTTTGATGATCTTGGAGGGCAAGCTCGAAGGACTCGAAGGCTACACTGTGGGCTAGATGACCAAGAATCATCGCGGCAAGCTTTACATCGACGATGCAGGCTGGGGCCCCGAGGCCGGCTCGATTGAGTACGTGTACCGGGTCCCCTTTGGTGGCATACACGTTTTCATCGGCAAGATCGGTGAGCTGGGCTGAGCCGGACATCTGCGCCGACCTCGCCGAGACGGCTCAGCGCGGCGTAAACCTGCCCAAAGCTAAACCGCCGTTGCGTGCTTTCGTGGGAGTCATCCACGGAGGAAATTATGAGGACGGATCAGCATATGGTGGCGAAACCGTCGCCTACTCGATGACGAGTCATCGACCGGAGAAACCGAGTCTCAGATCACCGCAAGATGGCCGATTGGGGGCTGTTCCGACGGTGACAGTATTCCGGACCCCTTTGATCTGCCCAACCGGGTTGGAATATTCATGGCCGGTACACAATCGATGCTTCACTCTTCGACCGCTGCGACAATGGTCACCGGTTCAACAGCGGCGTTGGCAGCCGGGGCAGGAGGCCCTGTGCGCCCACCGGCTCAAGTTTTATCAGAACTATTCGATGCGTTGGCTGTGCTCATGGAAGAGGCTAACCCAGTGGACCAGGACAGTCATAATGCGGAGATTGCAAAGGTGAAGGAACAAATCACTCAGGCTAAAGCGGATCTGGCAGCTGCAGACGCCAGGATGGCGGCAGAGCGGGCCGCTGGATGCGCAAGCTTATAGGCTCATGCTGGATCGAGCGCGCCGCACGAAGTCATGAAGAGGAAATACAGATCCCGTTTGCCTTCGGGCCGAGGGAAGAGATCTCTTCAACACCCCAGAGCAGGACTAGTAATCGCCGGTGGTAAACCGGCGAAGCACTGGGCGGCGCGCCGTTCAGCCCGCGTAATAGATCTACATCGCCATCATACCGGCACGCCTCAGGCTGTGCAAACACCTCCAGGTCACTATTCCAACCCGATGGATAACCTTGTTGCGGTTGCGGCACGACTGGGGGCGATTCCAATTGAAGGCGATTCACCGCAGGCGGTTGAGACGCGCCGGGTCAAGGAACTCCTTAGGACAGCTCGTCCAACAGAAGCGATTCAGACAGCCGCGATCGGATCCACTCTACCCCCGCCCGAGCCGGAGCTATAGCAGCGCGTGGATGAACCGCCGATTGGTAATGCATGGCGCGGTGCGCCTGTGGCAACAACCCGGCGGGTGGCTTCGACAATGCTCAGGAGGTGGTGGACCGGGCCCGGGCATGTAGGGAGGCCGAGTTAGCAGCACAGCATCAGGATTATCAGCTTACGCGGTTCTCCGACCATCTTTGAGCCTGGAGTTACCTCTAGCTCTTTGGGGTGCCTTGCCTCGCCCCCGCTTTACGCAATGTACGCTTGCCCAAGGATTTCAAGGGGCGCGCAAGGTGCCAAATTACACCGCCGATCCGCTCCGAAGCATGGGTAGAGAGTTATGAGATGGCCATGGAGATGCTGGATGTGGATGAAGCCGCGTGCGCGAAGTACTTCACCATGATGCTCGAGGGCACGGCCCGCATTTGGTTGAAAAGCTTGCCACCCAATTCTATCGTTCATGGGCCCAGCTATGGATCCGGTTCATTCAGAATTTCAAAGATACTGTAAGCATCCCATGTCATTGTGGACTTGGTGGCTTGTGTCGTGGTCGGGGAATCAACAACCCATTGGGTACGCGTGTCTCGAAGTCTTACATTCTTGAGACCGGATCAACGCTGATTCTGCGATCTTGACCCTAGAGGGCAACCGCCGTTTAAACCTTTAAAGTTGAAGCTGGGACGATGAAGCGGTTTTGCAATGACATGGGCACTCTCATGGGAGTTTTAGTGAAGTATGCTGATTCGATAGTACCAAGGATCCCGAGTCGGATGATGATGATGAGACAGGGAAGGAAAGAAGAACAGCAACTCAAGGGCCAGAAGATCACCCGCGGTAATGGTGGAAATAAGCGAAGTTTAACGGCAACATGGACTTCAGAGCCAACACCAACGCCAGAGGACAAGGGCCGATGGCGCAAGGGTAAACAGCCGAATCGAGGTGGAGCGCCTAATCCCAATCCGGACCGCTTGAACTATCTGCTGAATCAACCCCGTCCAAGCATGGGACGAAGGAGGCGCCAATGAATCACCTCTGGAAGGATTGTTACATTATGCAGGAGTTCAAAAGTTCTAATGCTTTCAGGTATGATCAAGGTTCGGCGGCGGTTCGTGGTCCGCCCGGTTACGGTGGAGGAAATTCGTCCAGCTTTAATGGTAATCCGGCGGACATAACAATCGAATAATCGAATAACCGTGGTGGTTACAATCAGCAGCAGCGAGAGTCGGGTTATCGAGCAACCCAAAGCAGTTGAATGGTGGGCAGTACCATGTCTTCACCACCAGCTTAGACAAGCGAGACCGAAGCTTGAAGCGGGCAATCAACGTTGTTGAACCGGCCGTGCCTCGCTACTCACGCTGGTCGAGCAGCCCATTGTGTGGAGTAGAGAGGATCATCCTCCCCGGTCGACAATCCGGGTCAGCTAGCCCGTGGTGGCACCTCGTGGGAGGTTATAAGTTCACCAAGGTGCTTATGGACGGAGGGAGCAGCATCAACATCACGTACTACGAGACCTTCCGTCGTATGGGGTTAACAGATAAACATCTCAAACCGCCCAATACGGTGTTCCATGGTGTGGTGCCCGCAAGTCAGCATATCCGTTGGTAAAATAGCTCGAGGTGGCCTTCGGGATGAACATGACTCGGATCGTAAACATTGACGCTTGAAGTGGTGAAAATTCAAAGTCCTTATCACGCCTGTTTGGGCGGCCGCTTATGCCAAGTTCATGGCACGACCTTGTTATATCTATTTGCAGCTCAAGATGCCGGGTCACAAGGGGACAATAACGGTTCATGGGAGCCGCAAGATCGCTGGAGTGTGAGGAAGGTGATGCGACTTACGCAGAGTCGGTTTGTGCCACCGAGAAGCTGAAGTATTATAAGGACAATGTTGATCCGCAGACATGACTCCATTGAAGAAGCCAACTACGAGCACGATCCGCCCTGAAGTTTAAATCGGCAGCTGAGACTAAGCTTGTTGACTTCAGACTGGCGATTCATCCAAGCAGTTCAGCATCGCCAACTTGGATCCAAAATAGGAAAGTGCGCCATCGAGTTCATCCGTGAGAATCGGGACATTTTGCATGGAAGCCTTCCGACATGCCGGGTGTACCGAGGAGCTCGCTGAGCACACTCTTAATGTTGATCCCAAGTACAAACCGTAAAGCAGCCCGCCGGTTTAACGAGGAGAGGCGAAGGCCATTGGAGAGGAGGTGGCGGGCTCTTAGCAGCATGTTTTATCGCTGAAGTTTTTCATCCGAGTGGCTTGCTAATCCGGTGCTGGTCCTTAAGAAAACGGCACTTGGCGATGTGTGGATTACAGATCTTAACAAGGCGTGTCCAGCAGATCCTTTTGCCCTCCCCCGCATTGACCAGATTATTGATGCCACGCGGGTTGTGAGCGCTTGAGCTTTTTGGATGCGATTCGGATATCATCGATCAAGATGGCGGTTAAGGACTAGGAGAAGACAGCGTTTATCACTCCCTTTGAGCCTTCGCTATGTGTCTATGCCTTTTGGGCTCAAGAGCCCAAGCAACTTATCTGCGTTGTGTACAGAATTGTTTGCATAAACAGATCGGCCGTAATGTGCATGCCTATGTGGATGATATTGTGGTTAAGTCAAGGAAGAAGGAAACACTGATTGATGATTTGAAAGAAACCTTTAACAACCTGCGGGTTTACAAGATGATGCTCAACCCGGCCAAATGTGTCTTTGGTGTTCCGGCAGGAAAGTTATTGGGTTTTCTTGTGTCCAATAGGGGGATTGAAGCTAATCCGGAGAAGATTACGGCTATCACCTCCCTGGCGAAACCAAAGTGTATTAATGATGTCCAGCGTTTGGCGGGCCGGATTGCTGCGCTGAGCCGGTTTATCAGCCGCCTCGAAGAGAAGGCCATCCCTTTGTACCAGATGCTGAAGAAGACAGATCAGTTTGTCTGGAGTCTAGCCGCTGATGAAGCGTTGGAGGACTTAAAGCGGAAATTGGCCAACCCGCCTGTGCTTGCCGCTCCCATCGACAAGGAGCCGCTTCTGTTGTATGTTGCTGCTAACGCCAGGGCAGTCAGCGTGGCCACTGTGGTAGAGCGGAAGGAGGCAGGGAAGGAGCATCCGGTTCAACGTCCGGTTTATTATATCAGCGAGGTGCTTATTGAGTCTAAGCAAAGATATCCGCATTGGCAGAAGCTAGTGTATGGAGTTTTTATGGCAAGCCGAAAGCTGAAGCAGATTTCCAAGGGCACCCCATCACGGTGGTCGATTCAGCTCCCTTAGGTGATATCATATGTAACCGGAGGCGATCGGCGGATTGCCAAGTGGGCTATAGAGCTTGGGCCGCACGGTTTGAAGTATGTACCTCGGACGGCGGTGAAGTCTCAAGCACTTGTGGATTTCATTAATGATTGGACGGAGTTGCAAGCGCTCAAGAAAAGCCGGATCATACCTATTGGACCATCCATTTTGACCGATCCAGCAGTTGAAGGCTCGGGGCTGGAGTCGATTAACTTCCCCACGAGGTGACAAGTTTTGTTACGCCCTCCGCTTAATGTTCCCTTGTACTAACAATGCAGCTGAGTATGAAGCCTTGCTCCATGGTCTTCGGATGGCTAAGGAGATGAATCTAAGCCGGGTTAGGTGCTTCGGTGACTCGGACCTAGTGGCTCAACAGGTGTCTGGCACTTGGGACTCCAAGGACCCACTCATGACTGCATATCGTCGTGAGGTGGATGTTGTTGCAGGTCATTTCAAGGGCTATCAGTGGACCACGTGGATCGTCGGAAGAACGGCGGCGGACGCTTTGAGCCAGTTGGGCTCTCAACGCAAACCGTCCCGCCTAATGTTTTTCTCGACGATCGCATAATCCGTCACCAAGCTCCCGATGAAGCGGATTTGGCTATTCCTGATCCGGAGGCTCGCTTGGTAGCAGCTCTGCATGTCATTCGGATTGACGCCCCTTATCTGGAGTACATGAACCGGGCGAAGTTACGGAAGATGAGACGCTGGTCTGACAGATAGTTCGCGGTCTAAGTCTATGACCATTGTTAATGGCGAATTGAATCATTGCAAAGGTGTCGTAGGCGTTTCAACGCTGTGTGTCCCCGAGGAAGGCTGTGAAATATTGCGTGAGATCCATGAAGGAGATTGTGGTCACCATGCCGGTTCAAAATCCTTGGTGGCTAAAGCGCCCGCCACGGTTTCTATTGGTTGTCGCTCATGCCGATGCGGAAGATCTGGTCGACGATGTGATGGTTGCCAAAAGTTTTCCAGACGATTCATGTACCGCCCAAGAATTGAGGATTATTCCAATTACTTGGCCGTTTGCACTTGGGGTTGGATATGGTTGGACCTTTCAAAAGGTCCAAGGACAAGAAGACACACCTGTTGGTGGCGGTTGACAAATTCACAAAGTGGGTAGAGGCAGAACCTGTTAGCAAGTGTGATGCGGCCACGGCGGTTCAATTCATCAAGAAGGTGGTTTCCGGTTTTGTTTTCCACACAATATCATTACAGATAATGGTACCAATTTGTCCAAAGGTGCCATGAAGGAGTTCTGCAAACGTGAGCACATCCGGCTTGACGTTTCTTCAGTAGCTCACCCACAGTCCAATGGTCAAGTGGAAAGAGCCAATCAAGAGATCTTGAGAGGCATCAAGCCCCGGCTTATGGTCCCTTTGCAGAGGACGCCGGGTTGTTGGGTAGAAGAGCTACCGTCTGTGCTATGGAGTATAAATACTACACCTAACAGATCCACGGGATACACGCCGTTCTTTATGGTTTATGGAGCGGAGGCGGTTCTTCCCAGCGACGTCCGTCATGACTCACCTCGTGTGGCAGCCTATGTTGAAACAGATAACGAGACAGCACGACAGGACGCTTTGGATCGGCTGGATGAAGAGCGAGACATAGCAGCTGCTCGCTCGGCGATTTACCAGCAGGATCTTCGTCGTTATCATAGTCGCCGGTCGTAAATGTAACCTTTCAAGAAGGAGATTTGGTGCTTCGGCTCATTCAAGACCAGACAGATATGCACAAGCTATCCCCACCTTGGGAGGGACCTTTCGTGGTCAGCAAGAATCTGCACAATGGGTCGTACTATCTGATTGATGTTCGAGAGCATAAGGACGCACGCACGTCAGAAGAGGAGACCAACAGGCCGTGGAACATAGCTCATCTTCGGCCTTATTATACCTGAGCCATCGGCTCTACTTATGTACATATTATGACAGTGTATATATTATGAATAAAGTAATAAACCGGAGCCTCGGCTAAAGCGGGGTATCCGATCTGTTACATCATGTGTGGTTACATGGAGTTTTTCTGTCTTAAAGCGGCCTCGGGTTTACCCCTTGAGTCTGCTTTATAAAAAGCTTTATGATATCACTTGGGGGCTTGGTCGTGTCCGAACCAATGCAACACCTTTTGATAGGCGAAAGCCACCAGATCACTTGGGGACATGGTCAAATCTGAACCACCACGCTTTTGATCGCCTAAGGCCATAGAATCACTTGGGGCTTGGTCGAACTCAACCATTGCCACGCCACTTGATTGGCGTAATGCCACGGTTTCGGTTGGGGACCTGGCTGACTCGAACCATGGCTACACCTTATAGGGAGCTTCATCGTGTCCGACCATGGTAACACCATCTGATCGACTCAGTACAGCTTTATCTTTTGCAAACGGTTTATCATTGCCTTTGCTCCCATGTTTGTCAACTGTTATTTGATTTTTTGTTGCGTTTCTTAAACCGACAACATTATTAAACCGTTTTCAAAGCTGTCAGTTAATGGAATTCGGTCAATTTTTCTTACTCCGGTGATAATTTCACCGGTTTGATGTTTTTCTGTTAACATCCTATTATGGAGTAACAGGGGGCTTATTCTAACCCGGCACGGTGTACGTGGTAAACAGACAGTATAAACACAGGAGCTGTTCTCTCCTTTGACGGTAATGGTTTATACAACCTCCGCTTCAAGATTGGCTGAGCCAACTTCATGCTCAGTGACAGCAGGTATTTTCTATCACAAAATTTTGATTATATACCTCCATATTTTATATACGTATGAATGTCATAAACTAACTGGCGGCACAGACCGCTGGGGCGGTTTAAGATTTTTCAACTACAGGCAATTTAAATTGAAGGTTTCGATCATTCAATCAAAGGAGTCCGCACCAGGGCACGAAGGAATATTAAGCAAAAAGTGATGGCTATCCTATTACAAGGCATTCAGAGGCCCAAGATTTGGAATGGCGTCATGACAGGCAGCTTCTGATGCATCAACTGGCTTGACGGATTAAGCTTCATTGCCGGGTTGACGTGAAGAAGATGGGTCGTCTGCCGTCGGTTCAACTTCTTCTTCCTCACCACCCAATGGACGGAAGTCATTGGTGGTCCAGTCAATCCAGGTTAAAGCCTGAAAGACAGCCTCTTCACTTATAAGCTTAGCCGGATCAACGTCAGGGGCATAAGTGTGCTTACAGGTTGGTGGAACAAGGTTCTGCACTTCCGGAATAACAGCTTCAACTCGTTCGTTGTTTGCATCAGAAGAAGCGGTGAACCGTCAGTTGGCCTCTCGCTGCCGCTTGACTCGCCAGAGGACGCATCTCCCTTGTTACCCGTTTGAGAGCATCATTATCAAATGCTTCGCCGTTTTCTTGAGCACTGGGGAAGCCTTTTGGCTATGTCAGCCGGGTCAAGGTCAGCTATCCACGCTTTGGCGCGAGTTAGAGCCAATAAAGTGCCAGCCCGGGCAGCGGATCGTTTCAATTCTTCTAGCTGTGCCGGTGTAACATCCCATATTTCCTATTTGGAATGTTTTACAATTATAGCTAAGCATCTATGCATTCTGTTTTAATTTGAGTGGCATTTGAAGTTTCAGAAGTTTTGGAGTTGTTGGCATTTGAATTCAAATTTTGGCAAGTGGAAATTATTTCAAAACTAGGCCTGATAAATACTTGAGAAAAAGTATGAGAGGAGTAAACATGACACTCCAAAAATATCAGAGGAAAAACATTGCCAAAAAGTTTGAATTCAAATTTGAGTTTTATTTGGAATTTTAGAAAATGATTTTTATAAAGTTTGGATTTTGCCTCGAAAATGTTCAAATGATAGGAATATTCCCTGATCATTTTGATATATATATGTCCTATATAAAATATTTATATTTATATTATTCTTCCTCTCTTTTTTATTCAAAAAAATTAGAAAAGAAGCCCTGGCGCCGGCCAGCCAACTGCCCACCTAACACCAGCGGCCCACCCACCAACCAACCAGCCTGCCCACTGAAGACCCTGAAGGCCCAGCAAGGCCCAATACCACCCTCGCCCGAAAGCCTCCCGCATCGGTCAACCGACCGACACGCCGCTCCCCCTCTCTCCCCGACAGGCGGACCCCACCCCTTCTTCCCCCTCGCCCACGCAAACCCGCGCCGCCGCTCGCCGGAGATCCCGCGAGATCCGGGATTCCCCGAGATCCCCTCGCCACGGTTGCCCCTCGTCCAAGCCGTGCCCCACCCCTATAAATACCCCCCACCCGACCCCGTTCCCCCCCTCGCCCCCTCCCCCGACGCTCTCCCCTCGCAGCAAAACCCCGCCGGAGCACCCGAGCGCCGCCGCCGCCATTAACACCGCACCCGACGCCCCGGCCACCCCCGGGCTCCATCGACCCCACCCCCGGACTCCCCTCGCCACACCGCACACGCCGGAGCTCCCCGCCGTCGTCCCCGACCACCGGAGTTGCCGGAACCATCGCCGCCCGAGCCGCCATCGCCGTCGCCGCCCGGTAAGTCGCCGGAGCCCTCCCCGCCGTTAGATCTAGAGCCTACGGTTAGGATTAGATCCCCCGAAAGGGTACGTTTTAATTAGGTTAGTTTATAAAAACTGTTTTTTGTCCCGGTTGGTTCCGGTTTATTTTAGTTAGGGTTTTTAGTTGAACCGGCCGACTCGGTTTAAAACCACTAGGGCCGATTTAGTTATATTACGCCAAGCGCTATATAGGCCCATTAGCCCGCTTTTTCTTTATTTTCATTTTCTATTTTAACAGAATAGTTTCAGATTTGAAAATTCATATCTTTTAATCTACTTAATATTTTTAAGCGATTTTTTTTTGTTGGTTTGCAAATTTCTTATAGTTTCTGTGGAAAATATAATTAGTCATGTTAAAATTATTTAAAATTGCTTTATTTTAGATTTATACAGAATAGTAATTCTGCTATAAAATGAGTTAGGAATATTATTTTTTATGATTCTTTTGTCACAACTTTGTTTTGACATTGCCTAACCGTAGGAATTTATTTGGGCATTTTAGGATTAATAAAAAATAGTTTTAACCAGAATCATGTTATTCTTAATTAATTAACTAGCTACTGTTTTCCTATTGTTTTACTTAGCAAATAAATTTATTTTTCATGAGAGATAGTTTATTCTAGGTTAGTTTCTGTAACTTTAGAGCATGGACTTTTATTTATAATAAATAAAACTTTTATTTTATTTTTCTTACTAGAATTTGCTTTAGGCCTAATAGGAGTTTTATAATAGCTTTTAAGGTGATTCTTTTTGCTCCTAGTTGCATGATGAATTCTTTTCGTTAGGTAGCATAAACCCATGCTTAGGTTCTGTTAAGAAAATTTTGTTATGCAAAACTATTTTTAGTTGTTGCTTGATGTAGGAAAACTTTGAGTTGGATTTCTTCAAGTTTTCTTTGGGTTTTGATTCGTTTGTTTTGTGTGTTATGTTAACATGCTAATATGTTAAGTGATCCTATGCTATATGCTTATTATGATTATTGTTTGTCTCGGTAGAATTTCCGGAGTGCGAAGCTTGCTACCACGAGTCCCTAGCTTACGAAGATCGTCAGCAAGGCAAGTCATTGATTATGTTTTCTTTACAAATACCTATGATTTTTATTGCATTAGAATTTTACCTCCCCACCATGCATGCAGTAGGTGAAATTTTGAAGTTATGTTCTTGAGTAGTATCATGAGGTAGGATGAACCAATTCCCCATGTTACCATTGCCCGGGACGAAGTAGTTTATTTTGCTATGCTCGTAGACGGGGTTGGTTGAGTGAATTCATAAGGGAGATGTGAGAGTCAAAGATGATGACAACCCCATGAACTTCAAGCTCAAGATGGACTTCGAAATTCACTACTGGGTGGAGGACGGTTGATGGGCACCCTGGAGAACCCAGTGGTTGGCCGGGATGCATGGAGAAGCGCCATGACATCTTGCGGAAAGCTTCACCCAGCCACGAAGAGACGGATGTATACCCATTGACCGGAAGCTTACTCTGCAGCCGCAAGCCATTATGGGCTCGCTTGGTCAACCCTAGTTGTGACTCGGCGGACGGTGCTACGAGATGTAGAAGAACGGTAGGATTGATGGGTACGGCAAAGGGCCGTAAGAACTCTTGGAAGACCCTGTTTGCGTTCGTCCGCCTTCAAACACCGTGAAGTGCTAAGACTTAAAAGGAGGAACGATTCTTGCGGGTAAAGTGCAACCCTCTGCAGAGAAAAGATCTAATCGATTAGCCGTGTCCCCGTTACGGACAATTTGAGCCTCTCGAAGTTGGAAGTATTCGAAATCTCAACACTAAAATTAATAAATTAATTGAGGGATTATGACTTAATAATTTGGGAATGAGACATTGGTTGGCGGAACCATCTCAATAACTACCAACAATTTTGTAGTATTTGCAAGCAAGTCCACCGTAGTAGGGAAAACTGGCTTTTCGCAAAATGATGAAACTTAGAGCCCCACCGCCAAATTGCATATAGTATTAGTAATATTTTATTGTTCTCTCTTCATGACTTGTCAAGCATATTCAAAATGCTGACCTACACGGCTGCAACGCCTTATGTTGCAGAGGAGTATTCCGTCAGATTGAGGCTACGATCCGCGCTTGGCGATAGCCCTTTGGAGTCGGATGGACTCGCTATTCTTCTACGCCCGCAGCTTTACTTAGTTTATTTCTCATGAGTTGGCCTTCGCCAATTTATTCTATTGTAATAAAGACTCGATATGAGAATCGTAATAAATTCAGGTGTGATTGAACTTTGATTATTTCATCAATGTACCGTGAGTGCAAAGATGATCTTGGGATGGCATGCATACGTAGACTTGATCGATTTTGGGTCGGTCGCCACTGAGAGGGTATTCAGAGCACACGCTGACCGTAGGACGTAACCCCTAGGATCCGAAAGCCATAGGAAGAGACTATTTATTTTATATCCTTATCATTCCGTAATCCTCCCTGCTCATTTCGACTTCTCTTCGATTTTCAACATTCTAGATGGCCCGAGTTCACCCAGCTTTGCTACGGAGTTTTGCCACCAGATGAGACGATGCCCTTCGGCAGGAAGCTGGCCCAGATCGTGAAGAAGCTGAGGATTTCTCTGCCCTCGATCACTGGGAAGCCTACCAATGCACTTCCGACAGATACCCGCTACAGGATCGAGGTGCACATTCCAGGGAGAACCTTCGGAGGACATACAGAGCCTATTGACTTTGAGTTTACCGACTTCAACTGGATCCTCGGAAGAGACATGGCGATTTATCGTGCACTTGGACATCTCCGAGAAGAGTACAGGGCCGAGCTCGATCCATCAGACCTCGCCATGGTTTCTCGCAGAGCAAGGAATGGAGATATCATCCGCATCAGAGAGGACGACTCCATTCTCTCGTATGTCCAAGACTTGGAGTGTCTCCTCAGAAACGGAGATCCGCATCACCAGAACTCAAGGTACACAGAGGCTGTTGTTCCGTGAACTGGAACTGGAGGAGAAGGCACACGCAGACTTCCTTGACCATGAGGAAGAAATCGCAGACTTCATGGAGAGAGTCGACAATCTGAAGATGAATGTTGCCGCATTAGAGGAGAAGATGGACATCGGAGAAGACCTTTTTCCGAGTGGAGATGACGGACCTCTCGTGAGCAATGATCAGGATTATGAAGGGAGCTCGACTGGAGAAAGCCGCAAGAAGAGGCGCCGCATCAGAGGACGCCACACCGGAGGACACCGCACCAGAGGACGCAAGGATTAGCGATGAAGACATTTAGTCGACCGCCATGTTATTTTACTTTTTCGTCGATCAGTTAGGTCGTTATTTTCGATTAGTCGTGAGAATTTTGTAATCGAGTTTGAACCATGTTTGAGTGGATTGAATAAATGATTGGTGTGTTTATGATTGTGCATTCATATGGGTAGTGATATTTTCTCATTAGACCATTGTTCTATTCTAATTTTCTCATCCACTCCAAAACACCAGATGCCTCCGAGACGTGACCCCGGTCTCAACTTTCCGCCGGAGCTCACCCAGCTGATCCAGCAGCAGAATGCCCTCATGCGATGCTCATCCGTAATCGTAACAACAACAACAACAACAACAATCCACCGCCACCACCCCTGCTGACAACTTGACTCGATTCCTAAGGCTGAATCCGCCGGTGTTCTCTAGCAGCACCGAGCCGATTGTGGTCGATGATTGGCTCCGCAAGGTCGGAAGAGAGTTAGTCACCGTTGGATGCATCGATGCAGAGAAGGTGCGCTTGTCAGACATCAACTTGATGGACCTGCAGCTTCTTGGTGGGAAAACTACACCGCCACTTATCCCATCGCCACCATCACGGGATCAGTTCCAGCAAGCTTTCCGCACCGCCATGTTTCAGCCGGAGCCATGAGTCAAGAAGCGTGAGTTCCGCAACTTACGCCAGGGAACCGCATGGGGCAAGACGTGGATGAGTTCAGCAAGTTAGCTCGCTATGCCCCGGATGATGTGGCCACAGATGCCGCAAAGCAGGAAAAGTTTCTCGAGGGACTCAATGACGAGCTGGGTATGCAGCTTATGGTGGCTACCTTCACCAACTACCAGGAGCTGGTAGACAAGGCCACCATACTTGAAGGCAAGCAGCAGCAGATTGATAGCCGCAAGCGGAAGTACAGCCAGGGGAAATACAACTCTGGAGCTCAGCAGAAGCCCCGTTATGCCCCATACTCAGGAGGGCATACCCATCACAACCATGGAGGACATAACCATGGAGGAAATGGGAACAACCGCAACCAGGACAACCAAGTCAGGCAATGGAAATGGCAATGGAAACGGTAATGGCAACCAGCATCGTCGCGCCCGGCTTCAAGGATCCGAGTCACATCACTGCTTCAAGTGCCGTAAAACAGGCACTATGCCACCGACCGCCCGGAGGCCAAGCAGAGGAATGGAACGGCAATGGAAGCTCAGCGAAGAAGCCCAATCCTTTTCCTCGTGCTCGTGTGAACCACATTGATGTGGAGGACGCCTATGATCAGCCGGACATCGTGGTTGGTAAGTTTTATTGAATTCACGCTCGAGATTGGTACTCTTTGATTCTCGTGCAACGATTCATTCATATCAAGGGTAGTTGTGGAAAAGTACGGGTTGCCCACTAAAACCCTTAGAAGCCCCCTTCGCCGGGCCCGCAGGAGGAGAAATGATGGCAGGTTTAGGCTGTCATGCAACCTCAACATCGGAAATCATAAATTTCCGCAGACCTCATAGTGTTGGAAACCCTGACCTTGGATGTAATCCTAGGCATGGATTGGTTGACGAAGTTTGAAGGAAACATAGATCTGTGCTCAAGAAGTCGATTCTCGCCACCACCCCGGAGCGTAAGAGGATCAAGTATGTATCTAGGCATAGCCGATGAAGAATCAGTGAATTTCACGGAGTTGTTCAGAGGAAGTGCCAGAGTGCAAGATTTTACCGATGTGTTTCCGGAGGAATTACCAGAATGCCACCGACAGAGACATTGAATTTCTGATTGAGTTATTGCCGCACAGCCCCAATATCCAAGAGACCCTATCGGATGCCCCGAATGATTTGAAAGAGATCAAGAACCAAATTAATGAGTTATTGGAGAAGGGATATATTCGCCAAGCTCATCACCTTGGGGAGCCAGTTCTTTTGGTAGAGAAGAAGGATGGAACCTTGAGAATGGTGGTGGATTATCGTTCGCTGAACGACGTGACCATCAAGAACAAGTACCTCTCGCCGATGATTAATGATCTGTTTGATCAGCTAGTTGGAGCCAAGGTATTCTCCAAGATCGATCTTCGATCGTGGTATCATCGATTGAAGATCCGTGAAAAGGATATACCCAAAACAGCATTCACTACTGTGTATGGTTTATATGAGTATACCGTCATGTCATTTGATTGACTAATGCACCTGCATACTTCATGAATTTGATGAACAAGGTATTTATGGAATATCTGGACAAGTTTGTCGTGGTGTTCATCGATGATATACTGATTTTCCAAGAGCGAGGAAGAGCATAAGGAACATTTGCGCCTAGTTCGAGAAACTTCGAGAACATCGCTTGTATGCCAAGTTCAAGAATGTGAATTTTGGTGAAGGAAGTCGGATTCCTGACATGTTATTTCAGGAGAAGGAATAGCGATTGACCCCGCCAAGGTTGAATCACCACCGATTGGGGCCGCCCACCTCACCAAGGAGATCCGCAGTTTTCTCGGACTCGCAGGATATTATCGGAGGTTTATTGAAAATTTCTCGAAGATTGCCGAGCCCATGACTGAGCTATTGAAGAAGGATGCCAAGTACATTTGGACCGAGGATTGTGAAGCCGTTTCGAGGAATTGAAGAAACGCTTGGTTACAGCCCGAAGATTGATTTTGCGGACATACACAAGGATTACTGTATATTGTGACGCTTCTCGCCGTGGACTGGAGGAGTACTCATGCAGGAAGGAAAAGTTGTAGCTTATACCTCCGCATAGCTACGACCTCACGAGATGAATTATGCCACACATGATTTGGAGTTAGCAGCCATAGTGCATGCACTCAAGACCTGGAGACATTTCTTTATCGAAAACCGTTGTGATGTTTACACAGATCACAAGAGCTTGAAGTATATTTTCACGCAGAAAGAGTTGAATCTCAGACAGAGGAGATGACTAGAGTTAATCAAGGACTATGACATGAGATTGCATTACCACCCATGTAAGGCTAATGTTGTAGCAGATGCTTTGAGCCGTAAGAGTTATGTGAATACTCTTATAGCAGGAGGATTACCCCAGAGTTAGTCGATGACCTCGAGAGATCTCCGATCGAGATAGTTCCGAGAGGATATGTTGCAACTCGAAGTTCAGTCCACTTTGGCCGAAAGGATTCGTGAAGCCCGTAAGTCGGACAAGGAAATTGATGAGATAAAGAAAAGATGAATGAAGGAAAAGCTAAAGGATTTCGTAAGGATGAATACGGAGCTATATGGTTCGAGGATCGATTATGTGCCCAATGATCCCGAACTCGGAAGCTAATTCTTCAGAGGCTCATGATTCACCGTACTCGATTCACCCGGTAACACCAAGATGTATCTGGATTTGAAGGAAAGTTTCGTGACATGTATGAAGAAGGATATTGCCGAGTACGTAGCAAGATGCGATGTTTGCCAACGAGTAAAGGCGAGAACATCGAAGCCAGCAGGTTACTTCAACCTTTGCCGATTCCCGATTGGAAATGGGAAAAACTTGGAATGGATTTTATCACGGGATTACCCAGACCCGCTCAGTTATGATTCCATCCGGTAGTGGTTGATCGTTTGACCAAGGTAGCTCACTTCATTCCGTGAAGACTACCTATACCAGTGCTAAGTTGGCCAAGATATACATGACCAAGATCGATGTCCGCATGGAGTTCCGAGGAGTATCGTGTCGATAGAGGAACACAATTTACCTCAAAGTTTTGGAATCGTTACATGAAACTTTGGGTACGAGGCTGGAGTTCAAGACAGCTTTTCATCCGCAGATGATGGATGACCGAGAGAGTCAACCAGATTCGGAGGACATATTGAGAGCTTGTGTGCTAGACTATGGGTCTAGCTGGGATGATAATTTGCCATACGCAGAGTTCTCATACAACAATGTTATCGCACCAAATCAAGATGGCCCCTTCAAGCTCTATACGGAAGGAGGTGCGTAACACCATTGTGTGGGATGGTGTTGAGATCGAACACTTTTCGGTTCCGATCTTATCGAGATTCAAGAGAAAGTCAAGCTGATTCGAGATAGACTCAAGATAGCTCATCGAGGCGTAAGAGTTATGCCGACAAGAACGCAAGGAAGTAACTTACGAAGCGGGAGACCGAGCATATCTTCGTGTGTCTCACTTCGTGGAATCAAGAGGTTTGGTGTCAAAGGAAAGTTAGCACCCGATTCATTGGCCCTACAAAATCCTCGAACGTCGTGGAGAAGTTGCTTACAAGTTGGAATTGCGGAAGGATTGTCCGGAGTTCATGATGTCTTCCATGTTTCTCGGTGAAGAAGTGTCATGCCGACGTGGCCGATATTCCGTTGAGAGACACAAAGGCCCTAGAGGCCATACAGCTCGACGGTGATCGACTTATAAGGAGAAACCCGTCCAATTCTCGAGACTGCAAACAGAGTCACCCGCAGCAAGATCATCAAGTTTTGCAAGGTGTGGAGTCACCACTTCAAGAGGAAGCCACCGGGAGCGAGAAGAAGACCTTCTTCGAGACCACCCGCACCTATTTGTTAGTTAACCCAATCTCGAGGGCTAGATTCATCTTAAGGTGGTAGGTTTGTAACATCCCAAATTTCCTATTTGGAATGTTCTACAATTATAGCTAAGCATCTATGCATTCTGTTTGAATTTGAGTGGCATTTGAAGTTTCAGAAGTTTTGGAGTTGTTGGCATTTGAATTCAAATTTTGGCAAGTGGAAATTATTTCAAAACTAGGCCTGATAAATACTTGAGAAAAAGTATGAGAGGAGTAAACATGACACTCCAAAAATATCAGAGGAAAAACATTGCCAAAAAGTTTGAATTCAAATTTGAGTTTTATTTGGAATTTTAGAAAATGATTTTTATAAAGTTTGGATTTTGCCCTCGAAAATGTTCAAATGATAGGAATATTCCCTGATCATTTTGATATATATATGTCCTATATAAAATATTTATATTTATATTATTCTTCCTCTCTTTTTTTTATTAAAAAAAATTAGAAAAGAAAGCCCTCGGCGCCGCCAGCCAACTGCCCAGCTAACACCCAGCGGCCCACCACCACCGCACCAACCAGCTGCCCACCCACCACACCTGAGGCCCAGCCGGCCCAATACCGACCCCGCCTGAAAGCTCTCCGTGATCGGTCAACCGACCGACGCGCCGCTCCCCCTCTCTCCCCGACAAGCGGACCCCACCCCTTCTTCCTCGCCCACGCAAACCCGCTCGCTGGCCACGGAGATCCCATGAGATCCGGATTCCCGAGACCCCTCGCGCGGTTGCCCCTCGTCCAAGCCGTGCCCCACCCCTATAAATACCCCCCGCCCGACCCCGTTCCCCCCCTCGCCCCCTCCCCCGACGCTCTCCCCTCGCCGCAAAACCCCGCCGGAGCACCTGAGCGCCGCCGCCGCCATTAACACCACACCCGACGCCCCGGCCACCCCCGAGCTCCATCGACCCCACCCCCGGACTCCCCTCGCCACACCGCACCCGCCGGAGCTCCCCGCCGTCGTCCCCGACCACCGGAGTCGCAGGAACCATCGTCGCCCGAGCCGCCGTCGCCGTCGCCGCCCGGTAAGTCGCCGGAGCCCTCCCCGCCGTTAGATCTAGAGCCCCCAAAGGGGAACGTCTTAATTAGGTTAGTTTATAAAAACCGGGTTTTGTCCCGGTTGGTTCCGGTTTATTTTAGTTAGGGTTTTTAGTTGAACCGGCCGACTCGGTTTAAAACCACTATGGCCGATTTAGTTATATTGCGCCGAAGCGTTATATAGGCCCATTAGCCCGTTTTTCTTTATTTTTCGTTTTCTGTTTTAACAGAATAGTTTCAGATTTGAAAAATTCATATCTTTTAATCTACTTAATATTTTTAAGTGATTCTTTTTTGTTGGTTTGCAAATTTCTTATACTTTCTGTAGAAAATATAATTAGTCATGTTAAAATTATTTAAAATTGCTTTATTTTAGATTTAGACAGAATAGTAATTCTGCTATAAAATGAGTTAGGAATATTATTTTTTTATGATTCTTTTTGTCACAACTTTGTTTTGACATTGCCTAACCGTAGGAATTTATTTGGGCATTTTAGGATTAATAAAAAAATAGTTTTAGCCAGAATCATGTTATTCTTAATTAATTAACTAGCTACTGTTTTCCTATTGTTTTACTTAGCAAATAAATTTATTTTTCATGAGAGATAGTTTATTCTAGGTTAGTTTCTATAACTTTAGAGCATGGACTTTTATTTATAATAAATAAAACTTTTATTTTATTTTTCTTACTAGAATTTGCTTTAGGCCTAATAGGAGTTTTATAATAGCTTTTAAGGTGATTCTTTTTGCTCCTAGTTGCATGATGAATTCCTTTCTGTTAGGTAGCATAAACCCATGCTTAGGTTCTGTTAAGAAAAATTTTGTTATGCAAAACTATTTTTAGTTGTTGCTTGATGTAGGAAAACTTTGAGTTGGATTTCTTCGAGTTTTCTTTGGGTTTTGATTCGTTTGTTTTGTGTGTTATGTTAACATGCTAATATGTTAAGTGATCCTATGCTATATGCTTATTATGATTATTGTTTGTCTCGGTAGAATTTCCGGAGTGCGAAGCTTGCTACCACGAGTCCCTAGCTTACGAAGATCGTCAGCAAGGCAAGTAATTGATCATGTTTTCTTTACAAATACCTATGATTTTTATTGCATTAGAATTTTACCTCCCCACCATGCATGCAGTAGGTGAAATTTTGAAGTTATGTTCTTGAGTAGTATCATGAGGTAGGATGAACCAATTCCCCTTGTTACCATTGCCCGGGACGAAGTAGTTTATTTTGCTATGCTCGTAGACGGGGTTGGTTGAGTGAATTCATAAGGGAGATGTGAGAGTCAAAGATGATGACAACCCCATGAACTTCAAGCTCAAGACGGACTTTGAAATTCACTACTGGGTGGAGGACGGTTGACGGGCACCCTGGAGAACCCAGTGGTTGGCCGGGATGCATGGAGAAGCGCCATGACATCTTGCGGAAAGCTTCACCCAGCCACGAAGAGACGGATGTATACCCATTGTCCGGAAGCTTACCTGTGCAGCCGCAAGCCATTATGGGCTCTGGCTTGGTCAACCCTAGTTGTGACTCTGGCCGGACGTTGCTACGAGATGTAGAAGAACGGTAGGATTGATGGGTACCGGCAAAGGGCGGAAGAACTCTTCGGAAGACCCTGTTTCGTTCGTCCCGTCTTCAAACACCGTGAAGTGCGAAGACTTAAAAGGAGGGAACGATTCTTGCGGGTAAAGTGCGCAACCCTCTGCAGAGAAAAGATCTAATCAATTAGCCGTGTCCCCGGTTACGGACAATTTGAGCCTCTGGAACTTGGAAGTATTCGGAAATCTCAACACTAAAATTAATAAATTAATTGAGGGGGTTATGACTTAATAATTTGGGAATGAGACATTGGTTGGCGGAACCATCTCAATAACTACCAACAATTTTGTAGTATTTGCAAGCAAGTCCACCGTAGTAGGGAAAAAGCGGCTTTTCGCAAAATGATGAAACTTAGAGCCCCACACCAAATTGCATATTGTATTAGTAATATTTTATTGTTCTCTCTTCATGACTTGCCGGCATATTCAAAATGCTGACCTACATGGCTGCAACGCCTTATGTTGCGAGGAGTATTCGATCAGGATTGAGGCTACGATCCGCGCTTGGCGATTGCCCTTTGAGTCGGATGGACTCGCTACTCTTCTACGCTCGCAGCTTTACTTAGTTTATTTCTCATGAGTTGGGCTTCGCCGAATTTATTCTATTGTAATAAAGACTCGATATGAGAATCGTAATAAATTCAGGTGTGATTGAACTTTGATTATTTCATCAATGTCTTGTGAGTGCCAAAGATGATCTTGGGATGGCATGCATACGTAGACTTGATCGATTTTGGGTCAGGTCGCTACAGCCGTATCATGGATAACCGTCCAAAGGTATCCTTGATCAAGGACGGGCTGTGTTATCATAAGAGGTGGCGCAAATAACTCATTTGGGTGCCGTATACAGCTATTCAATTAGCGATACGCTGCCTTGAGTTTCTTCCGCATGTCAGAGCCCAGATGGGCAATGCGCTTACCTATACCGGTTTAAGAAAGTTCAGGTTAAACCGGCGGAAATGTCAAAACGGAATATTAATCAAAACCTTTGTGAAAACATTTCTTACCAAATATTGCAGAGGTCATGGCGTTAATTTGGTGCTTTAATCCGGTGAGCTCTTCCGTCACCGGTTTAAGAGCTGCTTCAGCATCCTCTGCCCGTTTTAGCAACCCAGCTTTCTCAGTATCCCAGTTGGCCTAATCAGATTTAAACCACTCTTTGAGCTGCTCCATAGTAGTCAAGGTGGTTTTCAGCTCATCCTTGGCCTTGGAGGCTTCTGCTTGTTGAGATTTCAGATTGACATGAAGGTCATTGATCTGTGAGGTTTGTTGGCATATCTCACTCTGTGACAAAAAGGGAGCATGTTAGTAGTTTCATCACAAAGTCCCAAGCTCAATACAGGTATTCAACTTGGCACTTGGGGGCTAATGGCTATTTGCTCGAACATGTTCTGCTACGGAGATACAAGTTACAGTCCCGGTTTAACTATACCAAGTTGAACCGGCCCTTGGGGGCTACATCAATGAAGTCTGAAAAGTTTGAGTTTTATATTAAGTCCCGGTTTAACTAAGCTAAGTTGAACCGGCCCTTGGGGGCTACTACGCAATGAAGGTACAGGAGAGGCATAACTCCTTACCTCATAGCGCTCCTTCATAAGATTTACCAGACCGGCTTCAAAATCATGACTTGTGTAGAGCCGGTTCAGGAAGCCGGAGTGAAGATCTTGGGCAGAGAGATTGTCATAAGCTGACAGATCAGTTTTTTCCTTCCCTTTACTCATGGCAGCAAACTCTTCCTTGGCGTTGTGTTTTGATAGAGCAACCAGATTGCCAGGGGCGGTATATGCGGTGCCCGTCACTACGACATCGTCATCTTTGGTCGGGCTGGCCGGATTAGCGTTTTTTCCTGGGCTTGGTGCTTTCATACCCGGGCTTGGCGGATCAGCAGCCGAATCCCGTTTTTCTGCGGCAGGACTCAGTGGAGCAGGATGTGACGTCTCAACTTGGACATCCGGTTCAACCTCTGGCAGGTTAGCATTGTCATATTGATTAACCCCAGCAGAGTTGCTTTTAGCAACTTCGGGATTTTCACCATGATGCTCTGGAGTCTTCTCCGGATCAACATCCATAGTAGGGTCGAGGGTCTTCGCCTTCTTACTTAGGCGAGCCTTGGTGCTACAACATCAAGGGTTAGAATATTATAAACCGACAAATGCAAAAAAAAACAAATGGAGTAATATGCTTACCAGTGACAACTTTGAGAGGAGGCAGGCTGAGTGGTTGATGAACCGCCAGACGAGTTGGAAGAAGCCTCGATAATTCGGGTCGATGGATTGAGAGGACATCGGAAGAAACCTTTCAAAGGATAACGCCAGAGAACAAGTCACCTCGGACGACGCTCGGGTTGGTGTGTCGGCTAAACCGGACGACGTAATTTGTTGACCGCTATGCCGGGTCGTCGGCGTTCTTCAGCTTCTGTGTCTTCAAAGAAAGTTTTGATTCAAATGAGCACGAGAGTGAGATTGTTTCACTTTCCGGACTGTGCGGCGAATTCTTTTAACCGTACAAGATCGAATCAAGAAAGAAGGATTACCTCAACAGGATCTGCATGGCTGGCCTCGTCATCCAGGAATTGTAAGCTGTCAATAAGATGAATGACAAAAGGAGCAAAGTAAGTCAAGCTCTACCTCAAGATCGATTCTTCATCCTCCGTGATTCAAGACTCGGCGGTTTTCCTCTTGCCAGCCTTTCTTGGTGGTCTTGGTCTTTACACGAGGAACCCGGGCGGTTTCGTTCGTTTCAAAAGGAGCTGTTAGCCGAGAATTAATAAAGGATTAATACAATCAATAGGGAATCAAAATCAGTAGAGCAATGAGTGGAGCCTTACTGCGGGCGGTTTGTTGGAGACGCAGAACGGGGCCAACCCGGTTTGGCTGCACGCGGAGATCGGTTCATCGAGCATTTTCTTCACTGTCTCGGCAACTTCAAGCTCAGTTATTGATAGCTCGTCATGTCATTGAGGGTCTTTGACGTTACCGTGTATTCATGCATCAATCCGGGGCGGTGGCTTAATGGCAAGATGCCCCAAGAAACACAACAGCGGACAAGGTCAATACCGGTTAAGCCATTGGCCATTAGAGCCCGGAGCTTGATAATTTTGGGTGCAAAGTTCTTCCGTTCTGCGGCAGTCAAGCGTGAAGGCAAGGGGTGATTGTTGCTAAGCCGGTGAGGGCGATAACCCGGCAAGGGATTTTCTCCGTTAGGAGCAGTATTCCGGCAATAGAACCAGGTTTGATTCCAATCTTTCGGATGGCTATGATGTTTGGCGTGAGGAAAGTCCACTTCTTTCCTTTTTTGGATTGAAACGCCACCAAGTTCTGTGTTAGGACCGTCCGAAAACTCTGTACGGCGGTTCAAATGAAAGAAATCTCGGAATAATTCCACAGTTGGTTCTTCTTGAAGATAGACTTCGCAGAAGACTTGAAAGTTGCATATATTGGACACAGAGTTAGGACCAATATCTTGTGGATGGAGTTGGAAGCTTGCAAGGACATCCCGGAAATTTTTGATCCGGGCGGGCTGAATCCCCGGTCTAAGTGTTGCATAAATACAATCACTTCTCCCTCTTGAGGTTCAGGAGGGCATTCAGAATCCGGAACACGCCAATGAAGGACACTTTTGGATGCTAAAGCGCCAGTGGTGACATATCCATTGATTTGTGTCTCAGTGATCTTGGACGGAACCCAGTTGCAGGCAGAGAATTGTTTGGCCATTCCGGAAGAAAAACTGTGAAAGGAAAAGTAAAGGCCGGTTTACAGTTAGCGGTTTATGCATAATATTCAGTGTTAAACCGGCAGATTGCCATTCAATTTTAGTTGCCGGTTTAAGTGAGGACTAATGAGGTACGGTGGATTAGCTATCAAAAATTAAACCGCCCTTAGGCAGAAGGGACAAAGCTGAAAAGTCTGCTAAGTGTTGACAGAAACAGGTTTCACACATCGACGTAATTAATTCGGATCTACCAAAGATTCAGTAAGAAAAATTTTCTGCGACCTATATAGGCTTCAAATAAGGGCAGAGAAGTTCGTACGTTCTATCAAGGGATTCGGAACAAAAAGGAAGATCTACTAAGTGCTAAACTGAATGCGGAGCAACTACCGCACAAGATATATGCTACAGTTGAACTAAAGAAGCTATGGCAGAGCGAATACGAAGAAACTAGGGATGAACACCTATGAACGCCGATGAGAACAGGAGCCCTAAGATACAGATCTAGGGGTATGAGGAAGAATCTTACCGGATGCGCAGGATAGCGGAGGGGCACCGAGGATCTCTGGTACAACCAGGTTGATGCAGCGGCCTTTTGTTGATGCAGCGTTTGAAGGTCGAAGGCGACGGCAGAGCTTCAGAGCTGGGGCGTCGCGAGGAAGAAGTACGGAAGAGGAAGAAGAGAAAGGGCCCTCGGGTCTATTTATAATAAGGCAGAGAGTAATTGACAGGCACGAGAATCGAGGAGCTGAAAGCGGCAGATGGCGCAGCGGTCGCCTCGATTTCCGGGATAATATTAAATGAAGGGAATCTTGTTATTTCGTTTTTTTATAGAGATGACGTCAAGATAATCTGTTGCTGTGTCCAGAGGATGACGTCATGGCGGTTTAACAAGATGGCGGTTTACGAGAAATGAAGGAAGATGTTCAGTTTTTTTCTAAAGTGTTGAAGATTGACATGAACAGGTTCAAATCAATCTGGGGCCTAATGTTGGGGATGTAACTACTGAGTGTAAACCTCCCAGGAGGGGCCGGTTCACCCTCAGCTATATTGAAGCCCACGAAGACTCAGAAGATGGTGCTTTACTATAGAACTTAGAGGCCCGGAGCCCAAAGGCGGATTAGGGCCCATAATGGTAAAACCGTGTAACGCCCCGGATTCGATGCGCCGGGTGTCTGCCAGTTATTCGCCGTCGTTGCCATGTCATTTGCTTGCGTGTTGCACTTTGCCATGTCATCATCTGCATTTTTATCATGTCATCATGTGCATTTCATTTTGCATACATGTTCGTCTCATGCATCCGAGCATTTTCCCCGTTGTCCGTTTTGCAATCCCAAGACTCCTATGTCTCCCGGCGCCCCCTTTTACCTCTTTTCATGTGCGGGTATTAAACGGTATCGGAATGCCCCGAGGTTTGTCAAGCGGCCTTGGTATAGCACCGGTAGACCGCCTGTCAAGTTTCGGATCATTTGAGGTCGTTTGGTACTCCAACGGTTAACCGGTAATCATGAGCCCTCTTTTGTTTGCAGCCCAACACCCTTTCTAAGTGGCCCAAAACCCAGCAAACTCCCTCCATGCTCTCGGTCGTTCGATCACGATCGCGTGGCGAAAACCGCACCTCATTTGGACTCTCCTAGCTCCCTCTACCTATAAATAGGTGTCTTCCCCGTTTTTCACAAGCAGATGAAACCCTCGCCCGCCTCAAGGCTACGGACATGTCCAACCCCGCCGGACATGTCCACCGGCCACGTCGCCCCGGCCAATCGTGGAGCGCCACGTCGCCTCCGCCACCGGCTCCTCCAACCACGCGCCGCCACCTCACCTCTCTCTCTCTCTCCACGAGCCGACCTTGAGGCCCATTCGAGCTCTTGCACGGGTGCGCGCCGCCGCCGCTGGCCGCGCCTCGCCGTGCCTCGGCGAAGCTCGCTGCCGCCTCGCTGCCGCAGCCCGCGCCTGGCGAAGCGCCGCCACTGCCCCGCTCCTCCGCCTGCCCTCGCCAGATCTGCTGCGCCTCACTGAGCTCCCGCAAGACATTCGCCCGCCGCCCGAGTTTCGCCCGCCCACCGGCGCCCTCGCCGCTGCCTCCGCCGCCTCGCCGGTCCTCTTCTCTGTCGGCCGCCGCCATGGCTCCAGGCCGCCGGCTCCTTGCTGCCAGATCCGGTCGGGCGGACCGGATCCGGCCGGCCCCGCCCTTCTCCGGCCTCCTCCTCTAAAATTCATCTAAGTCCCGAGCATTTCGTTATTTTGTTGCTTTTTCATTGCATCGTAACTCTGTCATCGTTGCTCCGTTTTGCATGTGTAATATGTCAAAATGTTCGCCTCGAAGAGTAGATCATTTCATCTCATTGCATCATTTTCATTTGAGCTCATCTTAATGCCCGAAATGCTGTTGGAAGAGTGCTATGTGATGTTAGTTTCTGATTTTTATCAGAACTTGCACTTTTGTCATTTTTGCCATGATTGTTGTTGTGCATCATGTCTTGTTCATGTGTGGTGTGTTTACTATGTTGTGTGCTTCTTCTTGTTAGTTCCTGTTTCGTTGCGATCGTGAGGATTCGCTCGCTCACGCTTGGTTCGCTTCATCCGCTCATCTTCTTCATGGACTCGTTCTTCTTCCTTATGGATTTCAGGCAAGATGACCGCTACTACTGGATCTCACTACTATCATTGCTATGCTAGTTGCTTCGTTCTATCGCTATGCTGCGCTACCTATTACCTGTTTATCAAGCCTACCTAATTGCCATGTCAGCCTCTAACCTTTTTCACCCTTCCTAGCAAACCGTTGTTTGGCTATGTTACCGCTTTGCTCAGCACCTCTTATAGCGTTGTTAGTTGCAGGTGAAGATGAAGTTTGTTCCTTGTTGGAACATGGAGATGTTGTTCCTTGTTGGAACATGTTTACTTGTTGGGATATCACAATATCTATTGTTTAATTAATGCATCTATATATTTGGTAAAGGGTGGAAGGCTCGGCCTTATGCCCGGTGTTTTGTTCCACTCTTGCCGCCTAGTTTCCGTCATATCGGTATTATGTTCCTGGATTTTGCGTCCCTAACGCGGTCGGGTGATTTATGGGACCCCTTGACAGTTCGCTTTGAATAAGACTTTTTCCAAAGAAGGCCCAACATTGGTTTTACCATTTGCCTCACCACCTCCTACTTTTCCCTTGGGAGTCGCTCTCTCGAGGGTCATCTTTATTCAGCCCCGGGCCAATGCTTGTCTAAGTGTTGGTCCAAACTAGAGTGCTTTTAGCGCCACCTCAAGGAAACTTGAGGGCTGGTTTTAGTTGTACGGACTGCTCATCCGGTCGTGGCACAGGGACGAGATCTGCGCGGCTACTACGAGGGTGTCGGCACGCGGGAGGTCTTGCTGGTCTTGTTTTATTGCTGTGAATGTCTTGTAGCCGGATTCCGAGACTAATCGGGTCTTCCCGGGGAGAAGGAATATCCTTCGTTGATCGCGAGAGCTTATCATGGGCTAAGTTGGGACACCCCTGCAGGGTTTGAACTTTCGAAAGCCGTGCCCGCGGTTATGTGGCAGATGGGAATTCTTTAATGTCCGGTTGTAGAAAACCCGAAGTTGATCTTTACTAAAATACACCAACCGTGTGCGTAACCGTGAGTGTCTCTTTTCGGGGTTGATCGAGAGGAGAACACGGTTTCTGGGTTATGTTTGAAGTAAGTAGGAGTTCAGGATCACTTCTTGATCATTACTTGATGACGACCGTTCCTTTGTTTCTCTTCTCGCTCTCATTTGCGTATGTTAGCCACCATATATGCTTAGTCGCTGCTGCAACCTCACCACTTTACCCCTTCCTTTTCCCATTAAGCTTTGCTAGTCTTGATACCCATGGTAATGGGATTCTTTGAGTCCTCGTGGCTCCTGATTACTACACCACCGATTGCGTGTACAGGTTTGCGATGATCATGACGCGAGCGCGATGTTTGCTTGTTTTGGAGTTCTCCTTCTACTTCTTCTTCGATCAGGGGATAGGTTCCATGTCGGCAGCCTGGGCTAGCAGGGTGGATGTCGTTTGAGTTTCTGTTTATGTTTCATCCGTAGTCGGATGTTGTTCTTGTATATGATGTTGATGTATCATTGTGGCATTTGTGCCTTATGTATGTATCCCACTATTATGTAATGTTGATGTAATGATATCCACCTTGCAAAAGCGTTTCAATATGCGGGTCTATCCTTGGTGGGACCGTCGAGTTCCTTTTGGATAGGGTCGCATATTGGGCGTGATAAACCGCCATAGTCATGTAACTTGTGTTGTAAGATAAGGGAAGGAGAGACCGAGCCGAACACTTGTACGAGTCAGCCTCGGGACTCTGTAGACCGGCTGGGCGTCAACCCATGTATATAAGCGGACGACCTGGTGGCGGTTTAGGGAGAGACAACCACAACTCGAGGCCTAGGCGAAGCTGTTTGCTCCCTAGTCATCGAGACCACATCAATCCCATCATAAACTAGACGTAGGCTTTTACCTTCATCGAAGGGGCCGAACTAGTATAACTCTCGTGTCTTTACGTCCGCTTTAACCCCTCTAAGTTAACCCGTAGCGATGGCTCCGCGACTAAGTCCTTTCATGAGGACATCTGCCGTGACAAAACCACGACAGGTGGGCCAGGGCGGTCTGAAGCGGGCTTGGAAGTGGTCCGGACTCCCGCATGGACCACCTCACATTATCACCATATATTTCTTGGAGTCCATGCGCGGCGGGCGGGCGATCTCTTTTCCCTCCCCCGTCTCTCTCTTCTCAACCGACGCCCGCCAAGCGATTAGATTTCGGCTATCGACGGTTTATTCAATTGCAGTCCCACATGTTAGTGAAAATGCAAGACAACGCGTGTCCCCTCTGGTGAGCGGCGTGTGAGCCGGATTGTCGGGGGTGCGACGCGAAGGCGACACGTACGAGTCATAAGTGTGCCGCCTTTTCCTTTTGAACTTGCAAAGCGTAACATTTTCGTGCGATCAATCGATAGAAATCCAGAACAAAATGACGAGGGCGGGGCTTTCCCGCATGTTAGGAGGGCTAGTTTGAGTGATATGACGTGCTACAGTGCCATCCACTTACTCCAATTTTTTATGTAAGAAAGTGTCTACACTCTTACGTGGGAGGAGTCCGAAACACGGCAAATCTGATTTTGATCGAGGGATAATTGTTCCCTGTGAAATAATGGAGCACTGTTAGCAATTATAGCATGATAGTTAGGGCATCTCCAGCGCTGGCCCACAAATTTACACCGGGCATCTGTCTGAGGACACTGATGCCAGAGGATGCCATCCAATGCTGCCCGCATACCTTTCGACAACTATATGAACTAACCGGACGAAATTCGTGCTAACAAAGCAAATTTCAAATTAACCGGATGAAATTCATTACATTTCGAAAACTTTTCCTATAAACTGGACGAAATTCATTACATATTTCGCACAAACCATGCTAAAACCTACTGTAAACCTAATCTAAACGATCGACAGCGCCCGACCACCATGTCCTGCCATGAGCCCCGAGAACGCCGGCCATTGCCTTTGCCTCCTCCTCATCCGCCTTGGCTTTATCAAGCTCCGCCTCGATAACCTCCTTCTTCGGAGCACAAGGTTCTGAAGATTTCCGCCTCCACATCATCGTCAAGCGGCTAATCGGTCGCCGATGTTTACCCCACCAAGATTGGCGTTGACTGAGTGGAGGAGTTGTGGCCTTCCTGGGACCAGAGTGGCGGCGACCTACCATGTACTACTCTTCCTCGCTGCTGGCTATGCCCGCGCACGTGCGTCGGCTTCGTGGTCATCGCGGCAGAGGGCGGCCGGGGGGAGCCGGCAATCTCCTCCGTCTGCTCCTGCGATAGTACATCCAAGAGAGCTTTGGAGCGCGCCCGGAGCGGAGCCACCGATGTCCTTCATCTGCTCCTATGACAGTACATCCAAGAGAGCTTTGGAGTGCCAGTAGGCCATGGTTGGAGTGGTGCCGATAGAAGGAAGAGACCGGAGGAGAATGAGTGTGGGTCTTTGGCTATGGCTGGGAGCTGGGGCTCAAGTTAATATAGCGGGCGAATGGCAATGAGCCGCGGCAGACAAATGGACGGCTGGCACCAGAGTAGGTTCGTCGGCAGCCGCATGTCATTAATGTGGGTGGCGGACGGAAGGATGGCCATGGCGTCGTTAACGCGGAGCAGTCGCTTGCACCGGGATGCCGCGCGGGTGGCGCTCTCTCGGTCATCGCATTGCTGCAATGCCGGCGCCAGTGAGAGGTCGCGTCGGGCGTGAATGCGGACGCTGCTTCAGTGACTTAACTGTAGGTGCAGTTGGGTCACTGAGATGTGGGCCCAACAGGCATCTGGCTCGCATGTCAGTGACACACCAACTGAACCTGCAGTTAAGTCCCGTGAATGCGGCATTGACGTTCTGGAGAGATGGTGACTGTTTCAGGCGGGAACAACGCACTAGCGATGGAAGGGGTTTCGGTAGGCCAGGGTGGTCAGGAGCTGGCATGGTGGTAAAATGTGAACTAATGGATGACGAGCCTTTGAAGCATATGCGGCACGTATTGACAACCAAGCATCCATGCAACCGCTCTTGTCGCCAACTAGCCATCGACGACCACCATTAGACACCACACAACCATGCATAACTTACGAATAATGGACGAATCGATCAAACACACACTCGTGTGTAGTGGCACTATGATCGGTCGCTGACGATACATATATAGGTACCATAGTACCCTCTCTAACTAGGCTGTTTTATAGATTGTCGCTGTGATGGATGATATACATGAGCAAGGCGCCGAGTCATGTCGTCGCGTCGTGTGCAGAGCCATGGCTAATGTCGAGCAGCTCGGCACCCAGGCACGAGTATGACCGTTGGTGTTGAGCCAGGTGAATACATGCTCGGTGTTCGCAGAGGCCGCCAGCAAACTTGTAAATAGTAATGTCAAGCACCGCCAGGGCGCGCAGGTGATGGGCTCGCCGTTTGCGTTGCGCCATGAGAAGGACTTTGCTTGAGAGGGCGACGTGCATGCATTAGCATGGTTTGGCAGCGTGAGCATGAGTGTCTACACGCGTACATGCTACTTGCCTCTATGGACGGTGTGCGCTAATGTGTGCATCACGTATAATATAAAAAAAATCGTTTTGTGCATTTAACGCAAAGTAGTTCATTTTCATTGGGCTGACGAGTGTGCGTTGCAGCGACGAGTGCGTGGTTTGATTCCTCACATACACATAATTTTGGTTTTTATTTCTTTCTCCGCTAACAAGTAGGCCCGCATAGATAGATAGATAAAGAACATGAGCTAATGAGGCGCATGCGGACTGTTTGACTGGTCAACCAGACATATACGGAGCTATATGCTGAGCCAGTGACCGTATAATCACCTTATCTCGTATACAATGATCAAAGTGAGCTATCAAGACAAGTTCAATGACCGCCAATGCATTTTACTCGGTAATAAATGACCAGGATTGAAGGGGAATCCAAATTTCCTTCATCTTCTGTCCTTGAGCTCTTGACAAACCAATGCACTATACGGTTGTCCGGCCACTCCACCCCAGAGCTCTCACCAAGCGTCGTTCATGCCACCGCACCGCACACTAACCGGTAAGGAAGCGATGGCATCCCGCCGTGCCGAGTTCCTCGCCGCCCACGACCGCACACAAAATGGTAGGGAAGCGATGGCATCCCGCCGTGCCGAGTTCATCGCCGCTTGCGACCTCACACCTACGTGGGCGGAATTTGAAGCTGCCAAGGCCGAATGGGCGGTAGAGCAAGAGGCGGCCAAAGCCGCACATAGGGAGCAGAAAAGTCAGAAAGCACTCAAGAAAAGAGAGGCCCGCCGCCGCAAGAAAGAAGAGGACGCACGCGCTGTTGCGGAGAGGTCGGCGAAGATCCAAGCACGGTGTGGTATCGCCGACAAAGCCGAGAAGGAGAACGATGGTTTCTGGCCAGCGTGTGAGAAGTAGTAGTACTAGTAGTTAGTGTGTGTGTGTGTCGCCCGTACGTTTGTTTAATTAATTACGAGCATGTACCAGTACTAGTTACTACTGTAGTTTTTAGAGCAAATTACCAGTACATTAGACTCAATGGGAAAATTCATATCCTATGCATCAAATGTCATCTCTTTCTCTAGAATTGAGATGCATGTCATCTCACTTCCTATGATTTTCATATTCCTATAAAATTCCTATCCTATGAACCAAAGGAGGCCTCTCCTGGAGTACAGTACTACTGTAGCTAGCAGTACTGGTGGTACGGTAGTTTTCTTCAATAAGCGGAATTCAACGAAGTCATGATGGTTCCTTCGTCCAAGAAACTTCACAGTGGGAAAGGTTGGGCCTGTGATTTGACGGCTCATTAGTCATTATTACTGCGGCGCAACGACCGGGGTGACACTCCCTTGGAGTTCTGCGTGCATGGTGAGTGGACCAGGATGGTCGATGTCCCACATGTCGGCGAACAGAAGTATTCTTTCCGATATCGAGGAGCAAGTAAACCGCGTGGTATAGTATCACTGTTAATTTATATTTATTTTTTATTTTTGATGAATGCTAGCGTTTCAACTCTTATGAAGGAGTGCCAAACACGACATGTACTAGATTTCCCACACGTCAGCGAAAGGAGTGGGACATGAACAACATGGTAGAGCGTCTCCACTTCTTCCACTTCTGGGTCGGAGACCACATGTAGTAGAACTAGTGGTATGAACGATACAAAGTGCGACCCAGAGAGAAAGACACGTCTAGTTGGAAGGTCCCGGGGCATACACGTAAACGAATATAAAACCTAATGTGAATATAGTAGTAGTAGAGTACTTAGGCACGTACATCATAACATCACCGTGCATTGCACGTACAACATTTAGTGGTAGTAAGAGAGAAATGCCTATATGCCACACATGTTCATACTATTTGTGCCTTTCTACTTCACTTACTGCGCTACATTACTCAGGTTCGTACGTCCACTCCTGGGTACATGTCCGTCTCGTAGTTCAAGTCCCACGTGTTCTTCATAGATGGAACGATCCATAACTGTGGGCAACGAGAGTCCATGTCATCGCAGCTAGTGTGGATCCCCATGATGGAGACTCATCCAAACTATGGCCAGCCTCGACACGAAGCAGTCGCGTGCACTGGGAAGTGGCGCTCTCTCGGCTGTCGCGCTGCTTCAAAGCTGGCGCCAGTGAGAGGTCGCCTCCGCTCTAGCTAGGCATTAATGCGGCAATGACGCTCTGGGGCGACGCTGACCGTTTCGCGCGGGAAGCGCGCGCCGGCAAGGGAGGGGGGTTGGGTAGGCCAGGGCAGTCAGACGCGGGCGTGGTGGTGGTATTGGTTTGAACCGTTTCAGGTGTAGTACTGGTAGTTTGCAAAACTACTCAATTATTGCACTCAGTTTCCTAAGAAATTGTGGTAAAAAATGTTACTCCACAGCCCACTTCCCTTCTCCATCCTCTTCCACCGCCCGCGCACGTCCACGGGAAGCGACTGGTCAACCCTTATATAGGAGTGCTAGCACAAAACGATGCATTCATGACCACTAAAATATCCTTTCTCTTATCTCTATGAAATAAATGTGGCGTGAAACTCAAAGCCCTTTAAGTCTGAGTGTAATGGAAATCATCGTCCTCCTCCGGCTCTGCTTTGCCTGCATCGTCGTCCTCCTGTTCCGGCACCACATCATTGTTCTCCTCCTCCGGCTCTGCGTGCTGCTCTGCCTCCGGCGCCTCCTCGTCCGGCTCCGGCTAGTCCGGACATCGGAGGCAAGGCGGCTGTGATCCAGGCTTCGCGCAGCCTCCAGATTAAAGCGCCGCTCCAGCGAGAGTATGGCGTATGTCATTACCTTCGGCCGGGCCATGGCTATCGGGCGACGGCGACCAGAGAAGAGGCGGCGGGAGGGGAATGAATGCAGCTACTGTTTGGGTTTGTCGTCCGGCTTAAATAAATGTGCACCATCACGTGTGCCCGCGGGTGCACAAATTCTAATATACGGGTCTGCTTAAGGGGGCGTCACTTAACTGGTGTGTGTGTGAGATTCTGTGAGACAGAGTGCGTGTGTGCGACTCTACTCTTCGGACATTTACTCAACATTTTGCACCGGAATATAAATATAATGGTATTACACTTTAGCTAGTGATTTACGTGGCCATGTTAACGTGCACTGGTGCGCGTCGGTCCTAAAAAAACGGTTTTTAACCCCATTCCGCGACGGCATTTGGAACCGTCGCCAAGTGAGTGTGGGTGATAGGGGGTCCTTCCCACACGACCCATAAATCATCGGGGATAGGCCCTCCTGGGACCCAGGCTGGGGCCGTGTGCGATCGGGCGAGGCATCGAAACCCAATCATTTCTGTAGGTATGTACATCCCACAAGGTGAATCCCAGAAAATCATTTCCGTAGGTATGTACATCCCACACGATGAATCCCAGCAAAGCATTTCTGTTCGTATGTATATCACACACAGTCAATCCAAGGTTCTTATGTTCATCCCACACAGTTAATCAAGGGAAAGCATTTCCGTTCGTACGTACATCCCACACAGTTTTATGTGTAGGCTCGTGTGTGAAAGGTGTAACTATCACACACGGTCTGCCTTGGTTAACTGTTTGCTTTTATCAACTATATCACACACGATTTGATGAAGAAAACTGTGTGGCATTGGGCTATCCATCGCAAGCGCTTTTACTGCTAGAACCGTTTACAAAGGTCCATGAAACATTTAGTAGGTTTATTAGTTTACAATTAATAATTCCAGTATTACGCAAATTCACATTTCATATCGAATAACTGTTTGCCAATTTCATAGCAGACACATAAATATATTATAACATCACAGTATGGTAGCTACATGGAAACAACACAGTACAACATATAGCTAGTTCAACTTCATAAGAATAATATATTCATTTCCCTAATCGAGATCATCCAGGCTCATCTTATCCACTCTGCTGTCAGTTCAGTAAGAACCCATTTTGCACGGGCCAATTGGGAAAGTGCCTCCTCCTTCGCCAACACCATCTTAGCAAAGTCTGATTGAAAAATCTGAGCTCATTCTCCACCTTCAACTTTTTATCCCGCATCTTGAAATATTCTTTAGCATTGACAATAGTTTCTCTAAGCCTCATCGTCGGTGTTCGGGAGCGGGGTACCAGACTTGCTCGCCTCTGACTGCGGCGTGGCTCAAGGGGTGGCCCAAAGACGGCCCATCTCCATCGGCACAAGCTCAAGACCCTCGCGAGGGGCAAGCCTCATGAGGCGGACGATAGGAAGCCTCCTCGAGCCGCGGCCTCGTCAGGCTGGCTCGCGAGGAGGCGGAGAGATCAAGCGGGGTACCTCACGAGGTGCCCATGGCGCAAGCCATGGCGACCAAGAGGCGCCGAGCGGGCGCCGGCCCGCGCAGATGTCCTCGTTCCTCTTTGGTGCAAAGGAGGCAAGCGCAGGCGAGAGCATCAAGCAAAGGCAGCCATTTCGGTGCAACAAGACCAAGACCAACACAACGGAAGGAAGGAGGTCATCGTGGAGCCCAAGCCGGCGTCATCGTCAGAGCCTTTGGCAGGCGAGGACCAACTTTAGTCAGGTTAAGTGTACTAGATGTTCCCCTTCAAAATGGCCAATTGTTGGCGCCCTTCCCGCTCAATATTTGGGAAGAGGCCTAGGGCCTTTGCCTATAAATAGGACCAGCCACCCACAGGGTAGAGGGGATCCTGAATCCAGGACCTTGCATCCAGAGAGAGAGAGAGAGTGAGAGAGAGAGAGAGAGCGACCGAACTCCCCCTAGCAGTTTGTCGCACCAGCCAAGAACAGACCCTCGCAAGGCTGTTCTTCCTTGTATTGTTCATCATCAGCCCCTGAGGCAATCCACCACACCACACACTAGAGTAGGGTATTACACCACAATGGTGGCCTGAACCAGTATAAACATTGTGTCCCTTGTGTTGCTCTTTGTGTAGTTTAGATCCTTGCGAGGCGACAAGGTGCAGGTAGGTAGGGGGTGAGATCTCCGCGTGCACCCCAGACTTTGAACCTAGAGGGTCTGCCGGAACCCAAAATCCGACATTTGGCGCGCCAGGTAGGGGTGCGCCGGAATCTGCCTTCTGCATTTCGCGCCCCGTCGCATCGTCATCATCATGTTCGGCGACCAGGCGGGCAACCCTGATCCCTGGGCAGCCTGGCCCGCCCACGCAGAGCCGCTCGCCCCGGGCGACCCCATGCCCTAGGCAGCTCGCGGTACGCAGGGCGCTGCGGGTCATGGGCGACGCGGTCCCGCAACGACAGCTCTCATGCAGCGGCGCGCGCGGTCGGCGGCGGGCCTCGAACCACGCCCGCGGCCCTGGCGTCGTACACCCGACGGGGCAGGTGAACTCAAGGGGCGCTCACGATGGCCCGAGAGCTACTGCAATGCAGGCTCGGAGGGCGGCCGCGATGTCTTCTTTGGAGCAGGTGGCGAGCTCCTGGCTTCGCCGCATGGAGGGCTCACCCTTCGCACCCAGCTGTCACCTCAGGTCAGGTATGCCCACGGAGGCCCCACGACGCCGCGTAGCTCAAGCGGACTCAAGGCCACTCCAATGCCAACAGGCCATCAAGCACGGGCTAGCGGCGGCTGCCTCCGCCCGGCCAGTGAAGGACTCGCTGCCCACGGCCCGATGGGCCACCGGCTTCACCCCAGTGTGGGCACCTCAAGCAGGGCTGCATGGCACGTGGGGCACTACGGTGAAGCATTTGGGATGGCGGCCCCGGAAGAATACGTGCCCCACATGATGGATCAAGGGCACGCGCAGGAGGACGAACACGGCTCGCTCCTCGGCCCAAGCTGGGGGGACGAGGCACCCGAAGTTGAGCTCTTCCAGGAGCCCCGTGAAAGCCCCGTCGACCGCGCCGGAAGCAACAATTATTGGGTACCGCAAATTCCTCAGGAGCAGGCATATGCTAACCATGGATCGCAGGAGGTACAAGTCGTCGCAGCGGACGGCTGCCCCAATTCCGTAGTTTCCTACCCCTCAGGAGGAGGGCGCCGGGGGCTGCAGGAGAGGGGCCGAGATCCAGCATCACCACCGCGGCGTTCGGAGCAAGGCGTCCTCAGGAGGTAGGCCCTCTGCCGGGGAGGTGCCTCAGGGCCTACCCCCGGCAGAGGACCCATGGTCGTCGGGGGAACCGCTGGCGACCGCTCTACCCCATCGGCGGCGTCCTCGGTCTCCGACCGTCGTCGATGGCACCAGAGTGTGGCGCAAGGCGGGGCCCTCGTCTGGCGATATGAAGCAAGGCCGGTACCTGTGAAGAAGGCCCAGTGCCTGTGAAGCTTGCCGCCCCGTGACACTCTCACATAATAATGAGTGGGGTTGTACACGCCCCGGAGTCTCAGGAGCGCCAGCCTTAGGCCCTGGGGCTCCCTCCCACGCCCAGTGGCAGCACTTAGCTCCGCGCTGGTGAGAAGACGTCCAAGACTAGACTAGGTGCCGGACGCGGCTTTTTATGCTTTTCTTACTTTTCCCCTTAGCTGTCGCTTTTTCCCCCGTTTGGATTTAAGTTGGATTTCAGCTTGCGATTTCCGTGTGTTCGGGGAAGGGGTGTTTAGTCTCGTTCGAGCAATCTCTCGCATTCTGGTTACCACTCTGCCTCAGCTGCCTCCCCTCGTGAGCCCCTCACGAGCCGGCCCAGGCCTAGCACGTGTGCAAACCGGACCGCCATCACCGCGCCCTCTCAGGAGGTTCTCATCACAGGTTCAATGGGCTCGTTCAGGGAGCACACGGGGCGCCACAGCCCTCCATGAGCTATCTCGGGGCCACGCTGGTCGAAGGTAAACAAGCCAGCCAGCTCGTCATAAGGCCAACCACTTGGCGCGATCGTGCGGGTGATATCGCATCTACTGTCGCTAGCGCAAGTTTTTACACGAGGGGCTCCCCCTCCCAAAATGCTCTTACAACCTTCAGGGCCAAGCCCGAACTCTGTCTGGGAAGGATAAGAAAGCAGGAGCAACACACGGTCAATCGGATAAATCCCCCAATGCATCCTCGAGGTCACCTCCTGAATCGTTGCTGGCGTCGTTGGCCTCGCCATCGCCCTCCGCGTCACCGTCAGCGGCGTCAGGGCGGTTCACCACGCCACCTTCATCAGCGGCCACGACCACGCCATCGTCGTCAGTAGCGAAGGCCCTGACGAGGGCATCCATGTTGTCTTCCACCCAATGCGCCAGGTCGTCCCGGACGGCCTGGGGTACTGGGGCAATGGCGGCATCAAAGTAAAAGTTGGGATCCATGTCCCAAAGATGGCTGAAGACGCGAGAGAAGGCACACCCGAGCAGGGCGCGACTCCTCTCCTCCACCAACCTGTTGGCTCTGCCCGACCGCACTTCAAGCTGCGTCACCACATCAGTGAAGAACTGGAGGTTACCAGCAAAGTTAATTGCATGAGGCTCGCCAACGGCCGCCTCGCAGATGTTGCCCAAGGCCGTGTTAGCTCTTTCCCGGAGCGTGCGGGCCATGCTCGTGCTCCAGGATCTGCCGCTAGCGTATCTCGTCCTCGTTCCGCCGCGTGACGGCCTCGGCCGCGTCCACCCGCTGACATAGAAGAAGCACCTCGGCGCGGGAGGAAGTCAGCTCCTCCTGCGCCATGCCAAGGGCGGCCCGGGAAGCGTCAGCCCGCCGCGTCTCTTCATCCAGCTTGGCCCTCAGGGCGGCGGTCCTGCCTTCCTCTTCGGCCCTGATCAACCCCAGCCTCTCCTCGAACTCGCGCTCGAGGTTCAAGCGGGCCGCCGCCACCCGGCGATCAACCTCTTCCAGGACTCGGGCCTACCGCGCAGCGACATCATCCTCCGCCTGCATCACCAAGCGCTCCCTCGTCTCCAGCTGCTCGAGATCGCGGGCACGCTCAGCAGCTTCCAGCGTCAGTGCCTCCTCACATCTCTGGAGCTCCGCCTGGTCGACCGAAGCCCCCTTCATCGACGCAAGGGCCGTCTCACGCAGCTCCACCTGCTGCTCTAGGGAATTGCTCCAGGCCTGGAGCTCCCGCGCCCGCTCCTCCGCCGCCTCACGCCGCCGATCAGCCTCCCGGGCCTCCCCGACGGCCCGGGATCGGGCCTCCCATGAGGCCGCCAGCGACACCTCGGCTTTCTCATTGTCGAGGTCGCGCAGGTGGCGTGCAAGGGCAACGGCCACCTTCAGCTGGCGCCTCTCTTCAGCTAGGCGCAAGCCCTCACCTTCGAGGCACGCATCTTTGCCAGCGAGCTCTACACCAAGCTGGCTCACTGCGTCAGCCGCCCTCTGGAGAAACCCTTGGCAAAGGGCACGTCGCTCCCGAGCGCGCTCGAGCACGTCTTCCGTGTTGTCATCCGCCCTATGTGTGCGCGGAGGAGGGGGGCGCGAATCAGCACTCCCCCTCTGGGCAGGGGGCTGGGGGCTGGCGCCCCCGCAATGCCCGGGCACGCCTCGCCAGAAGCCCGGCCTAGAGCCGGCTCGTCCCCGAATGAAGAACGAAGGGCCGACCTCAGCCAATAGTCGTCCACGACCAGTCGAGGAGCCCAAGGCAGGCTAGCTATGCCCCGGGAAGGCTCGCGAAGGAGGGTCGCGAGGTGCGCAGAACCATGATGCGCCACAGGATCGCTCACCTCTCCGACCGGCCTCACCACAAGGGCAGTGCTTGATCTCGGAGCGTTTGGAGACAGTGGAGAGGGCGAGGCCTGGGGGGGATGGCTCCTCAGCCATCTCCGTGAGCTCGGCAGGAAGGGCCCTGCGGAGCGAGGATCAGCCGAAGCAATGGGAAAATAAGGAACTAGGAAAGGGGAAGGCTTACTCATCAATGGCGAAATACTTCTTGCGCTTCAGCAGGCGGCAAGGGTAATCATCACCCAAGGCCTCCCTTCTCTTCCGGAGAGCCTCGAAGTCCATGCAGAAGCGGCCTAGAAGCTCAGCGCAGGGGTCAGCCTGTGATGGGGAAGAAGCACCAAGGTGACCAGCGTCAGGGGCGTCGTCCTGGAGCACGCCGCCAGTCGCCTCACCAAGAAGGGTAGCCGGGGCCTCAGGGGCCTCGGCCACGGGAGCCACGGGCCGCGGCTCGACGCCTTCAGCCGCAGCAGTGTGGGCCTCAGGAGCTGCCACCTCAGGAGTGCCGCCTGGTGTCGTCATCCCGGCGGAGGCCCCCTCAGCCTCCGGTGGCCTTTGCCTCCCTGCTCCACCACTCGAGGAAGGACCGCCATGGGCAACTGGAAAGGCAGTCACCACAACTGGGTTCTCACGAGGTCCCATGAAGCCTGCGGGGCGCAGCCCTCATTCGTCGAAGCTGGGCATCTGCTTCACGAAATCACCCCTGTTTGAGCAAAGGTACATCAGAGCACCCCCCCTGCCGGATGCTGCCAGGGGAAGGGTCCCCAGTCAGGATCATAAGAACCTTCCTCAGCACTTCAGGCGTCAGGTCCTCCTCCTGAAGCCTCATGCGGTCCTCACGCCCCAAGGCCCACATCCGTGGGAATGGCTGGAGAGGGGCAATGCGGCATAGGAGGAACTCATTCACCACCTTGGGCGCCGTCACGCCGAGCGCCCACAAGAACGCGAAGCGATGCCAGACTAAGATGAGTAGGGGGCTCGTGAGCCTCTCCTGGCCCCAGCCCGAATTGGGGACAGCGGGCAATGTTGGTTCCGAGAGCAGGGGGCTGGGCACCCCGACATCCACATACAGCCACCGCTCGCGGAACCCAGACGCGGGCGGAGGAAGGCTGAAATCAATCCCTGAAGCTGTTGTTTCTGGTGAGGAAATGAAGCTCACGCACCCCGAGCATTGGGTGGGGTCGATAAGGCGCAAAGAGAAGAAGTGGCGCAGCAAGGCAAGCTGAAGGAGGATGCCCATCATCGCCTACATGAGACAAAAGCGAAAGCGGCAAGCGAGTAATGGATTCAGGACCCAAATGCATCATATGGATCGGTAATGGGAAAGCACAGCGTTGAAGAAATTGGAAAAGGGGGAACCAGTCCGCATACAGGCGTCGGTAATCTGGGACCTTGGTGACTATTACATCAATGGAGAAGTGAGGCGCGGACAGACCGTCGTCCTCCGCTTTTCGTTGAAGATAGTGGCGAGGCAGAACGACCTTGTCCAAGCCTTCTCGGTTGAGTATGATCGACCGATCGGCAAGCAGGAGCTGTCGGCGACGGCGAAGCGGGCGGAGGCACAGCTTTTTTCCCTTTCCCTTCTTTGCCGGACCATGGCGGAGGAAGGGGAGGATTCGAATTGGATTAGAAGCGGAGACTGGAGCTCGAGAGGAGGAAGAGCAGGAGACGGTCGAGCGGGAAGAAGAGGGACGACTGAGTGCAACCACGGGTCCGTCTAGCTGGGCGCAAAATAAGGAGGCGTGGGGGAACAGGGACGCCCACGTCCAATCAACCTCCACGCGGCGCCCGAGGCCGCAGGTTATTAGGGCCTGGCGCGCGCCTGCCTTGCCCTTTGCTTCTTCGCCAGCCAAGTCCAGCGCGCCTTGGGCCGAGGCTCTTGTCGGCGTTCGGGCACGGGGTACCAGACTTGCCTGCCTCACGGCTGCGGCGTGGCTCAAGGGGTGGCCCAGCACGGCCCATCTCCATCAGCACAAGCTCAAGACCCTCGCGAGGGGCCAAGCCTCGTGGGGCGGACGACAGGAAGCCTCCTCAGGCACGGCCTCGTCAGGCTGCCTCGCGAGGAGGAGGAGAGATCAAGGCGGGGTACCTCACGAGGTGCCCATGACGCAAGCCATGACGACGAAGGGCGCCAGGCGGGCGCCAGCCCACGTAGTGTCCTCGTTTCCTCTTTGGTGCAAAGGAGGCAAGCGCAGGCGAGAGCATCAAGCAAAGGCAGCCATTTCGGTGCAACAAGACCAAGACCAACACAACGGCAGGAAGGAGGTCATCGTGGAGCCCAAGCCGGTGTCATCGTCAGAGCCTTTGGCAGGCGAGGACCAACTTTAGTCAGGATGAGTGTACTAGATGTTCGCCTTCCAAATGGCCAATTGTTGGCGCCCTTCCCGCTCAATATTTGGAAAGAGGCCCTGGGCCTTTGCCTATAAATAGGACCAGCCACCCACAGGGTAGAGGGGATCCTGAATCCAGGACCTTGCATCCAGAGAGAGAGAGAGAGAGAGAGAGAGAGAGAGAGAGAGAGAGAGAGCGACTGAACTCCCCCTAGAAGTTCGTCGCACCAGCCAAGAACAGACCCTCGCGAGGCTGTTCTTCCTTGTATTGTTCATCATAAGCCCCTGAGGCAATCCACCACACCACACACTGGAGCAGGGTATTACACCACAATGGTGGCCCGAACCAGTATAAACATTGTGTCCCTTGTGTTGCTCTTTGTGTTGTTTAGATCCTTGCGAGGCGACTGAGATCTCCGCGTGCACCCCAGAGTTTGAACCTAGAAGGTCTGCCGGAACACGAAATCCAACACCTACGTATGTTCTCTTCCTCATACATGCTCCAGAGCTTCGCTAGGCACATCTTCAAAGACTGTGGCCTCTCTTGACCAACCCACTCCAAGTAAGAACACTTCCGTTCATCCTATTATATTTAAAACTAGATCAGTAACAATTGTAGGGGAAATGGGTTTATAGCAACATAGGAAATCACCAATGCTTATTTTGAAAAACTCAAGAAACATGTTAATTATGACATATCTTCTCAAAAAGATCAATGTGCAAATGAAATAATTGGTATTGAGATAACAACCAAATTCTGGAACATCAGAAGCTATAATTAACAATTGAGACAATAACCAAATTCTGGAACATCAGAAGCTATAATTCTGGAACACCAAGTTCTTACTCATGTGCAATAAATAACAAATTGAACATTTTATGAGGAAGGTAAATATAACTGCAACAACATAGCGACAGTGTTTGGATGACAGCAAATTGATACTAACAGGTGTGTACATGCACAAATTTAGTAACATAGAACTAATAGCACTAAGGCCCTCCACTATGTATGCCAAAACTGGGGTAAAGACAACTGTTGCTACATCTCGCACTGGTGCCCTGCACTGGCGAGCCGATGTAGCGGAAAAAACCAGGGACCCGGACTCCGAAGCACGTAGTTGCTCCGATGCCCAGTACCTTCGTGCCATAAAGATTTAGTATTTTGCTGCTTGGCTGCTCAGATGTGTTGACCAAAGTTGGTTGCACAAACTGCTGAAGCAGTGCCAAATAATTTTCTAAGGAACCGCTGATGAGATGGCAACAATTTAAGATACTAGGTACAAACTGTGACACTGTCTTAGGATGCGTTTGGTTGAAGGTGTGGTATGAATGGGTTGGGACCGTGACAGTGTCTGAATCAGATCTAACAAATGATTTGTAACAATGAAAGAGGGTCTAACCTTCTCTGCACATGCCAAAAACTTCCTCCCACTGTCCATAGAATCAAACGCAACTAGCTTCACACATGGAGATTGATGGTGATAACGAGCAGATAGATCTTGAGCCACTCCACTCCATTCGTTGCCACTGATGGTCCTAGGGAGCTACAAGAGGAAGAAATGACTCAAATCGACCGCCGGGTAAAAATCCTTCATTCCAAGTCATAGCCCGATAGAGAGAAGAAAGGCATACCCGGGTGGTGAAGGAGTAGTCACCGGAGGAGGAACCGCTGGAGAGGTCTTTGAAGAAGACCATGGCGACCCCGGCGGTAGGATGCGAGACGGCAAGAGCGAGGAAGCGGCTATAGCTTAGCAAGGAAGGAAGGAAGGAGGAAACAGGGGAAATGTGACTTGTGGTCGGGGAGAAAAGGGGTGGGGAAGGGGGGAAGCGGGGCGGGGGTAGATATTTTGGCGGTAGACCAAAACTTTGGAAATGTGGAGGGAAACTTTGCACGCGGTGCCGCCGGACCATTCACTTTGAATGATTGTGTGCATCGCAAATGATTCTTCTGCTTTATGCGCATGGGATGAGTTTGATAATTCAAATTTTGGTGGAAATTTCCCCGGGTATGTCATTGCATAATTTAACATCGCTTGCTAATTTGGGCACACAAAAGAGCATACAGCAGACATACAACACTTACTAAATCGAGAAATTTTAGTAATTAAACAGAGCCCGCTGACCTAAACATTGCTCTAGCAAAAGACTAGCATTAAAACAAAGCCTAAGTACACATAATTTTAAAAAATCCACCGCCGCTCCGGCCTATGCATCACCGGTGTGAGATGAGACGTTGATGACTTGTCCTGGCGACATGCTGCTGTTGGTGGACTCCGCGTCCCCCCTGCTAAAGTCGACCGCGTCCTCGTCCTCGGCGCCGCCCTCAAGGTTGTAGTACTCGTAGTAGTGGCTGCGCCAGAGCTCGTGTTGGTACTTCACCACTAATTCCTCAACGAACAGACTCTTATCTAGCTCTACCTCGGCCATGCGCAACTCCTCCTCCCAGCGCTCCTCGATCTCCGCCGCCTCCTGCATCTCCAACTCCCGCTCGACGACCTCATGAGGAAGCAGGTGCTCCATGGCCACCGCTGCCTTTTCAGATGTGGGTTGCATGCTGGAGTCTGGGGTGGCCTAGAATATCTTGGCCTGTGCATCATCAATCTTGGCATGGATGGCCTTGACCCGGGCCAGGGCGACATCGGCGGCACGGACGGCAGCTCGAGCGCTCTCGGCGTTTGCAGCTGCAGCCGTCTCGACAGCTGCAGCTGCCCTGTCGGCTACCGCAGACGCCCTCTCGGCGGAAGTGGCCGCGCTCAATGCGGATGCGGCAGCACTCTCGACGCAGGCGGCCACGCTCGGGGGGACGCGACCATCGTATAAGCCTTCACGAAGCGTTTCCACGGCATCATCTTTGCAAGAAGGGGGTGCGAGAATGGGGATCAGGATTCGTGGATTCGGGGGTTGCCAGCACTGGAGCAGACGAGCCGGCGAAGCTTAGGGAGGGAGACTTAAATAGACCCAGATATTTTCATTGCCAACGGTTCCTAGAAATCAACTATGTGTGATGTTGTAGATATTTTTTATTAGCTGTGAAAGACGAATTTGGAGTAAAGTGGCAACGGATGGTGTTTTAAATGAACGAGAAATTTTGTAGTACTAATACAACTGTCATGTCAAATTTTGGAAAATTTCAGGGGTCATTTGACCTTTTAAGGCATTTAAGTGATTTTCTATCCATTTAATGACCGTAATTGAAATTTGAACTACATGTACATGCAACAGCTAACCATAACGGTTTGAAAACTCATATTTCGTGTACTTGTGTGCGATTCAATTCCATGTGCAGTAAATTGGAAGGAATTTTCAAACACATTGGTCTAACGGCTATGACACAATTAAGCATGGAGTGACATGGCATTTTAATTCCAAAAAATAAAAAAAATCAGAAACACATGAAACCTTGGTTGATGTAATGTCATGCCACCAAGATGATGTGGTAAAAAAATTGGCACGTTTGACGAAAGTTTGGACACACACCCCTCACAAACCGGAGCAACTCACTACAAGGCTCGTGGTTCCGAGACGGAACAATGCATGTTTGATGAAAAACGGGAGATAGCTTCCTCTTACGGCCATCAATTTTTTTTCTACGTCTAACGTGCACTACTACAACTGTAATATGAAATTTTTGAAAATTCTAGGGGTCATTTGACCTTTTAAAGACATTTAAGTGATTTTCTAGCCATTTAATGACCATAATTCAAATTTGAACTACATCTACATGCAACGCCTAACCAAAACGGTTTGAAAAATCATATTTGTGTACTTGTGTGCGAATTAATTCCATGTGCAGTAAATTAGAAGGAATTTTCAAACATATTTGTCTCTTGACATGGACACATGCATACGTATGCATGGAGTGACATGTCATTTTACTTCCCAAAAATAAAAAAAAGGGATCAGAAAAACATGAAACCTTGGTTAATGTAATGTCATGCCACCAAGATGACGTGGTAAAGAAATTGGCATGTTTGACGAAAGTTTGGACACACACCCCTCACAAACCGGAGCAACTCACTAGAAGGTTCATGGTTCCGAGAGGGAATAATGCATGTTTGATGACGAACGGGAGATAGCTTCCTCTTATGGCCTTCAATTTTTTTCTACGTTTAACGTGCACTAATACAACTGTCATGTGAAAATTTGGAAAAATTTAGGGGTCATTTGAACTTTTAAAGACATTTAAGTGATTTTCTAACCATTTAATGACCGTAATTCAAATTTGAACTACATCTACATGCAACGCCTAACCAAAACGGTTTGAAAAATAATATTTTTGTGTACTTGTGTGCGAGTTAATTCCATGTGCAACAAATTAGAAGGAATTTTAAAACATATTGGTCTCAAGGCATGGGCACATGCATGGAGTGCCATGGCATTTTAATTCCAAAAAATTAAAAAATGATCAGAAAAACATGAAATCTTGCTTGATTTAATGTCATGCCACCAAGATGATGTGGTAAAAAAATTGGCCTGTTTGACGAAAGTTTGGACACACACCCCTCACAAACCGGAGCAACTCACTAGAAGGTTCGTGGTTCCCAGAGGGAACAATGCGTGTTTGATGACGAACGGGAGATAGCTTCCTCTTATGGCCTTCAAATTTTTTCCTGCGTTTAAGTGCACTAATACAGTTGTCATGTGAAATTTTGGAAAATTTCAGGGGTCATTTGACCTTTTAAAGACATTTAATTGATTTTCTAACCATTTAATGACCGCAATTTAAATTTGAACTACATCTACATGCAACACCTAACCAAAACGGTTAAAAAAAATCATATTTTTGTGTACTTGTGTGCGAGTTAATTCCATGTGTAGTAAATTAGAAGGAATTTTCAAACATATTGGCCTCAAGGCATGGGCACATGCATGGAGTGCCATGGCATTTTAATTCCAAAAAATAAAAAAAAATGATCAGAAAAACATGAAACTTGCTTGATTTAATGTCATGCCACCAAGATGATGTGGTAAAAAATTGGCCTATTTGATGAAAGTTTGGACACACACCCCTCACAAACCGGAGCAACTCACTAGAAGGTTCGTGGTTCCGAGAGGGAACAATACATGTTTGATGACGAACGGGAGATAGCTTCCTCTTACGGCCTTCAATTTTTTTTTCTACGTTTAACATGCACTAATACATCTGTCATGTGAAAATTTGGAAAATTACAGGGGTCATTTGACCTTTTAAAGACATTTAAGTGATTTCTAACCATTTAATGACCGTAATTCAAATTTGAATGACATCTACATGCAACTCCTAACCATAACGGTTTGAAAAATCATACTTTTGTGTACTTGTGTGCGAGTTAAAAAATCATCAGGCGATGTAAATATCTGGTGTTCAAAAAAGAAAATGTTAAGATCTGGCAAGACAACTGCCCCCCACACGATTGGCACTCTATCTCGCGGCTCGAGGTTTGGTAGGTGAGTGGCGGGGACCATTAATCAGACACGGTTCTATATTGGAAACCGTCAGCTATTATGTTCACACACGGATTTTGCTGCGGGAATCATGTACAATTCAAACTACAGTACTCGTAAATTCCGGCGACCAGCGTGTGTACTGTCCCCATCGATCTAGATTCCGGCCGCCAATAAATACTACCTTGCTCACGTCGTCCCGCCTGCATTCTCATGTACATCGTCCCCTCACTCGCCCTCTCTCTCTCACTCTCTCTCTCAAATCTCTGCCATGGCGCCGCCAGTATGCCCACGTGCCGACGAGGAGTTGCCGCCCCCAAGGATGGTCACTCGATTAGCAGCGATGAGGACCCCTATGCACCGCCTCACGAGGTTGCGCCGGACCCCCCAACTTTGGATTGGTTTTGGGGCCAGTACAATCTTTGTCTGTGGAAGTCGCTGCCGCCGGCTGAGAAAGCCAGGCAAGTGGTGTTCAAGAAGAAGATGCGGGAGAAGGAAGCCAGGTACCAGGCGGCCTGTGAAGCCCATGATACCGCCTGGAAAAAGGAGGCGGCGGAGCTCTGGGGGCAGGCGCGTCGTCGTGCCGAGGAGGTGTACGAAGACGGTACTTCGCGAGGAAGGTCATAGGCGTTGGGCGCCTCGTCGCTGCATGGAGGTGGGTCGATAAGCTCCAGCGTGCCACCGACGAGGAGCTCTGGTGGGCGCCCAACGAATGGGAAGATCGGCCGCGCGCGTCCGCCAGCAAGAGGCAGATCGGTACGTCAATCGCTGCAAGGCGGAGGAGGCGGAGTACTGCCTCCGCACTGGGAAGACGCCACGCACCAGGGAGCTGCTGGCGAGGGGCTGTCGGAATACTGGCCCCAGGTGGGATTATTAGTTCTAGTATTGTTTGTTTTCAATTTTATGCATTGTACCTAGTAGTTAAGTATCATCACGTATATGTGATGATATTATATATATATATATATATATACATATATATATATGTATATATATATAGATATATATATATATATTTTTGTGATGAACTAATGAACAATTAATATATATATTATGAATTCCATTTTCTAGCTATTTTTGTATACTGATTTGAATCTAGCCGTTATCATCCACATATAAAGAATGGAAAGCGTATATACACACATTGAAACAGAACATATAAGAATGGAAAACAGAGTACACACATTGAAACAGAGCAATACTATGATTGCTGTGAATACATAGCTATCCACGTCGAAACGACTTTTCAAAATAAAACGCGTCCATGAGACCATGACCAGCAGCCCTTGCCTACGGTAGCTCTTGGCTCTGCCTGAACTCGTGCAGGCGTTTGTCCAAGCGGTCTTCACACTCGCGGTACATCTGGAGCACGATCTCGAGCTCCAAGTTGGCTATTTCATCGGAGATCACCAGCTCGAGGATGTGACGGCCATGTCCTCTACTGCGCCCAGGTGGACACCTGGGCCAAGGAGGCGGTCGAGCCAACTGACCAGCGTGTTGGCATCCAGTGGGCCGCGGACAAGGCAAACGGCGGCACCCATGCGAATGACGCGGCGGTCATCTGGTGCAAGTATGGCGTGGACGGCTTCTAGTGCAAGTACCACACTGAGGGCCACTGCCCACTCCTGGCGAGGAATGGGGGTGCTAACGGGATGTGTACCCAGCTACGACGCCATGTGGACAGCAGTCAAGCGCCGATTGATCCGCTCTTGCTGTGCGGCGCGCCGCGCCTCTCGCTCTGCGGCGCTCCAATGGTCTCGCCGTGCGGTGAGCCGCAGCCTATCGGCGCAGACGCGCCTAGCTTGCTCTGCGGCGCGCATCGATCATGTTGTGCGGCGAGCTGCAGCGTGTAGGCGCTGACATGCCTATCTTGATCCATGGCACTCAAGCGCCATGCGCCAAAGGTCTGCTCAACCCTGGCGATGACACGCATCATGGCGTCATCCATCGCGTTGTCGGGGAGCGCCTCAGCCTCGATGGGTGGCGCCTGCTTGTTTTCCTCGTCGACAAGGTTGATGGCAGAGGCAGTGCTTTGGTGGGTTGGCATGCTTGGAAAAGGTGGATGTGCTACATGCTGCGCTTGTCGCCTCCGTGTGTCATGCACCACCTATGGGCAATATCGCTGGGTGGTGGGAAACAGGTGAGGAAATGTCGGGAAACAGTAGCGTGTTCATAAAGTGCCATCAAATAATGGAAACTTAGCATAGAAGGAACATCAAGCTAGCACAAGAACTAGATGATGATCAGATGAAAACGAACCACATTAGGGAACCCGTCGATGATGACTTCATCAATCACAAATGGTTGAATACTAGCATATCACATACGTCTTATTAGAAGCAATCGTCTGTGTTATTATCGGTCTTCGCGCACATTTCTGATTACAGACCTGTTTGCCGCGTATCACACACATCTTGTTATATTGAACCGTTTATGTTCTCTTGTCTCAACGCAAACACTTCATCCGAGTGAATCGCATGCCGTATATCGCACACACCTTCATCTGGCTGCCCGTTTCTTTTGTGTTGCCTAATCACAAACAGTTTACCCAAGTGAACTGTATGTTGTATATCGCACACACCTTCATCTGGATGCCTGTTTCTTTTGTTCCTCCTCATCGCAAATAGTTAATTGAGATGAACAGTATGCCCTGCATCGCGCACGCAACTAAAATCTGAACCGTGTTTGATGCATCCTCCATCACAAATGTTTTGCACCTTTTTTGACTGTTATTTTACACCACTGTTTGCGATTATGGCATCACACATAGTTTCGTTGAAGGGTCTCTGATCGCAGTGTCGCATTAGCAGCAACCTGCAGTAGTGGTGGTTGTGTAAAAAAATGTCACTTCCTGCTCGTGATTTGCGTTATATAATTATGAGAAGTTTGCTAACTACTAAAGTAAAGTGGAATTTGTCCATGTTATACAAGTAAATTAAGGTGATTGTTTATCATACGTGTAAGGTTGGACGAAGGGTGGTAGGAACAAATGCTCCGCCTAGAGCATGTGTGTGTCAGATGGAGTCTTAGTGTGTGTGTGTGGGTGGGTGGGTGCATGCGTGTGTGTGTGTGTGACGCGGAGTCTTCGGTGGCAAAAGTAATTTAAGTGTGCGTGGCTTCATCGTAGAGAGGTGATGTGTATGGCAGAAGCCACCAACGAGGGGGTGCGAGAGAGAAAAGGCCCGTAGAGAGGGAAGAGAGGGCGTGTACGCGTGAAAGGAATCAACATCGAGAGAACGTGTTTGTTCAAGAGACACCGAGGAAGACTACTATATATCGATCGATGGTGCATGTAGGCGGGAATTAAACGAAGGGATGGTCTTATTGGTTTCGGGGATATAGGGGAAGAGTGAGAGAGGGGGGGTAGCTAGAAGGAGATTGTTAAGTGTGAGTGTGTGTTTTACCCATCCAGGCGGAAGTTATGTGCACACAAGAAGAGAACGATTCGATGTGGGGTTAGGGCCGAGGGTAATTAACTACATATGGAGACATAGGAGACCTTGAACGTGCATGTGCGAGAGGTATACATGTATACGTGGGATGTGTGTGTGTGCGTGCACGCATGATCGAGATAAAAGAAAGAAGTCATAAGTCATAAGATCAACGGCATGGGAGAGACGGATCGGTATGACAATATGCATGCATGTGAGAGTGCAGGGAAGAAGGCCCGATAATTGAGCATGTGTTTTTGTATTTAAGATATAGTGGCGTGGGCTGGAGGATGCATCTATGGTGAACAAAGGGAGCGAGACACAATGATTGTGCAAAAGAGATCAACCTATAGATGCATGTATGGAGAGACAGATATAGTGTGCGTGATAGGAAGCTAGAGTGCATGCGAGAAAGAAATGTTGACGGAGAAACTACAGATAGATAGAGAGATAGAGATTCTAGCTAGAGGGACATCGGCTAGTTTGAGTGTTGGAGATGACCACCGAGTGGTTCAGAGGGTGAAGTTATGTGTGTGTGTGTGAGAGAGAAATATAAAAAGAGGGCACATGACTGCATGTAGAGAGAAACATATATAGTGTGCGGGATAGGAAGCAAGAGTGAGGGTGAGAAAGAAGGTTGATGGACAAACAGATAAACAGAAAGATAAAGATGCTAGCTAGTGTGTGTTAGAGATAAGAGTCGAGTGGATAAGAAGGCTGAGTTGTGTGTGTGTGGGTGTGAGAGAGATAGAGAGAGGGTGCATGTGAGTCACATACAAACAAATATCAGAGAGAAATGAGATCCCGAGATACAGAGTTTTGTGTCTGCGAGAGAGAAATATATTTCACAACGAGAGTGATAGCTAGGGAAATATCAGGGAACGCAAGATATCTCTAGGGAGAGAGAGTGTGTGTGAGTGACATACAAGAGAATGGTGGAGAGATATGAGACCCTGGGAGACAGAGTTAGTGTTTGTGTGTGAGAAAGAGATATTTAAGAGGAAGAGTCGCAGCTTCTCATACCTAAGGAGCGCAAGACATGTCTGTGTGAGAGGGGGTGTGCGAGTGGCACACAGGGGAATAGTTGAGAGAAATGAGACCCCGGGTGAGGGAGTCCTGGATTAGGGGGTGTCCGGATAGCCGAACTATCACCGTTGGCCGGACTCCTGGACTATGAAGATACAAGATTGAAGACTTCGTCCCGTGTCCGGGTGGGACTTTCCTTGGTGTGGAAGGCAAGCTTGGCGATACGGATATGTAGATCTCCTACCATTGTAACCGACTCTGTGTAACCCTAACCCTATCCGGTGTCTATATAAACCGGAGGGTTTTAGTCCGTAGGATGAACAACAATCATACCATAGGCTAGCTTCTAGGGTTTAGCCTCTCTGATCTCGTGGTAGATCCACTCTTGTACTACCCATATCATCAATATTAATCAAGAAGGAGTAGGGTATTACCTCCATTGGAAGGGCCGAACACAGGTAAAACATCGTTCCTGTCTCCTGTTACCATCCGCCTAGACGCACGATTCGGGACCCCTACCGAGATCCGCCGGTTTTGACACCGACATTGGTGCTTTCATTGAGAGTTCCTCTGTGCCGTCGCTGTCAGGAAGGATGCCTCATCCCGTCTTTAAAGACGGCACCGTTGCTAAAGGAGCTTTGGCCACCGGCCAAACTCTCCGGCTAGGGGGTTTTCTTATGACCGCTTGTTCGGCCGCCGCGCCAACGATGACTTCTCGGGTCATTGAAAGAAATCTTTGCGTTAAATCGGAACTCGCCGAGAAGTTAGATCCGATGGAGCTCTCTTCCTTGAACGAGCTCTTGGATCGCATCGCCGCCCTGGGAGTCGCTACAGACTACGATCAGGTTGGGCTTAAAACCGATCTGAGAGAGATCAACTCTCCCCAGGCTACCCACCACGTTGCTATGGTAGAGGAACAATACGGCGACTCTTCTCCTACCTTAAGGACTAGCTATGTCCGGATTCCTGACCCCTCCATGCCGGATTCCCGCGGAGGGGAGGACATCACTCAAGCCCTGAACATAAAGTCAGGCAGCGGGCTAGATTCATTGGGCAACTTCCAAAAACCCAAGCTTCCAAGTTCGGAAACTTCTTGGCCCCTGAATCTTAGATCGGACGGGGTTTGGAATTTAATTCCACCTGCCCACCCAAACACAAGCGATCTATCCCAAATCCGGCAAGATCCCGGTGAAACAATACATCATTACTGGGCCAGATTCCTCCTGGTTATGGACAGGATAAAGGACTGCCGTGAGGAGGACGCAATCTCATTCTTCTGCAATAATTGCACGGACAAGGGAATCCTAAACGCCATAAGTCGTCGTGAAATTACATGCTTCGCTGACTTGGCGTCCATAGTACGAAAGTATCTTGCGATGGAGAGCGCTGAAAACCGAAATCAAATTTTGGGATAATCCGGCCCCGAATACGACCCTAGTCCGAAATAAAAGGGTGCATCATCACCAGGCACCTGGGTTATATACGAAAAAGCAAAAAAACCCCAAAGGGCATGGAACCGTACTGGAGGGATGGCTCAATGGACCCTGCAAAATTCATAGAACAGAGGGCGCCACTCCAACTCATAGCCTTAGAGCATGTTGGATACTACGGCAGGTGGCCAAAAGTGGCGAAGAGCTCCTAGCTCCAGAGCACCAGCCCAGCAATACCAGTACGATATTAACAGTCTTCGAGACTTTTGCATCAAATAATATGCGGAAACAAACACTCCGCAGCCTTGCCGAAGTCTACAAGATAGCAACAATAAATCCTTGGAGTGACACGGCTATTACCTTTAATGCCAGTGAAGAACCTAAATTCCGAACAGCCCGAGCACCAGCCGCATTGGTCCTCAGTCCAATAGTGGAAGGCTTTCGCCTTACCAAGGTACTCATCGACGGCGGCAGCGGATTAAACCTCATCTACGAGGAAACCCTTCGAAAAATGGAAATAAACTGGAGCCGCATTGAGCGAAGCAGCACAACCTTTAGAGGAATAATCCCCAGTCGGGAAGCATGCTGAACAGGAAAGATCACACTAGATGTGGTGTTTGGCACGCCGGACAATTATAGGTCCGAGGAGGTCACATTCCAAGTGGCCCCGTTCAGCATCGGATACCACGCTCTATTAGGGCGAGAGGCATTCACAATTTTTCAAGCTATACCCCATTACGGCTATATGAAGCTCAAAATGCCCGGACCCAACGGAATTATCACTCTCGCTAGTGACCCGGACATAGCGCTCCGCGCCGAAAATAAAACAGCCGCACTTGCCCTTGAGGCACTATCGAAAGCCCTAGCGGCAGAGGAACTCACTCCGCTGCGCTCCACGGTGAACACGGACAATGTGATACTCGATAAGAGATCCAAGTCCACCTCTTTTAAACTGGCAGACGAAATAGTCAAATTCCAAGTCCATCCAACGCACCCTACAAAAACCGCCTCCATCAGGGCACAACTAAACCCCGATGTGGACGCCGCACTACGAGAATTCCTACTCGAAAATTGGGACATTTTGCTCGGCACCCTTGAGACATGCCAGAATCCCGCCGCCGTGGCGAGCACAGCCTAAATATCCTAAAAGGATTCAAGCCATCAAACAAGCTCTTGGCGTTTCTCCGAACCCAAGATACAGGCCATGGGAGAGGAGCTAGCTAAACTATTGGAGGCGGATTCATCGGAGATATTAAACATCCGGCGGCTAGCAAACCTAGTAATGGTACCAAAGAAGGACAAATCCTGGCGCCTATGTGTCGATTTTAAGGACCTTAACAAGGCTTGCCCAAAGGATCCCTTCCCCCTCCCCCGCATCGATCAAATCATCGACGCTACCGCAGGACACGATTCATTGTGTTTCCTCGGCGCATACTACGGCTACCACCAAATTAAGATGGCAGAGCCACAGCCAAACCCGAAACGGCTTTCATCACTCCATACGGCCCATTCTGCTTCAACACAATGCCCTTTGGGCTCAAAAACGCCGGCGCAACATATCAGCGCATGATTTAGACATGTCTGGCAAACCAGATCGGCAAAACAGTGGAGGCATACGTAGACGATGTGGTCGTCAGATCCAAGCATGTCGAAACCCTAGTCGACGACTTGAGGCTCAACCCGGAAAAATGCGTTTTTGGCGTACCAGCCGGAAAGCTCTTGGGCTTCATTGTATCCGGTAGAGGAATTGAAGCAAGCCCAGCCAAGATATGAGCTCTGTCACAATTGGATATCCCCAAAGACCTCAAACAAATACAAAAATTGACTGGATGCGTGGCGGCTTTAAGCCGCTTTATCTCCCGCTTAGGAGAAAAGGCATTACCCCTTTATCGCCTCCTCCGGCGCACCGAACACATCGAGTGGACGGACGCCGCCACGGCCGGACTCGAAGAAATCAAAGCCATATTGGCAACAAATCCGGTCCTGGCCGCACCCAACATGGGCGAACCAATGCTATTATACATCGCAACAACCCATCAAGTTGTAAGCGCGATGCTCGTTGTCGAACGAGAAACGGACGGACACAAACTCCCTCTCCAAAAACCAGTTTACTATGTGTCCACTGTCCTAACTCCATGCAAGTCACGGTACCCGCATTATCAAAAGATAGCATACGCGGTGTTCATGGCATCTCAGAAGCTGCGACACTACTTTCAAGAGTGTTCGATAACAGTAGCCTCTGTAGTACCTCTTAATGACATTATAAACAACCGCGACGCAACGGGCCGGATTGCTAAATGGGCCATTGAGCTCCTCCCGTTCGACATAACTTACAAGCCACCGCGAGCTATTAAGTCGCAAGTTTTGGCTGACTTCATCGCCGAATGGACTGAAGCCGAACTCCCTAAAGAGTACGGCGCATATTCCAACTGGATCATGCACTTCGACGGCTCCAAAATGTTGGCCGGCCTGGGGGCTGGCGTCGTTCTGAAGTCCCCAACCGGAGATACAGTCCAATACGTACTTCAAATAATGTACACGGACTCCAACAATGCAGCCAAATACGAGGCCCTTCTACATGGTCTCCGGATGGCAGTCTCCATGGGCATTCAACGCCTAGAGGTGCGTGCGGGATTGAACCTCGCGATATCCCAAATAAATGGGGACTTTGATGCCAAGGATCCGAAAATGGCAGCTTATCGCAATGCCGTCCTAAAATGTTAGCTCGGTTTGAGGGGCTCGAATTTCACCATATAGCCCGGATAACAACCAGGCAGTAGAGCGTGTTAGCGCGCGGCGGTATAAGCGATGCCCCCCCCAACATCTTCCTAGAGGCTTTTCAAGCCATCCATACTATGGGAGGGAGAGTCCGGAAATAATAACCCGGACCCAACCACACTGCCCCACACCAAACATTCCGACATAGTTGGTGGTCCCGCTAACAAAATAACACCGTCAGCCCATGCAATAATGGCAGTCATTGCCCCGTGGACAGAACCATTCCTAGCCTACCTAACTAGGCAGGAACTTCCCGAGGACCAAAACGAGGCCCGCTGCATAGTGCGGCGGTCTAAAGCCTATAAGGTGCATGAGGGAGAGCTTTATAAGAAAAGCACAACCGGAGTCCTTCAAAGGTGTATCTCCGAAGAGGAAGGGCGGAATCTCCTGGCTGAAATTCATGCCGGAATCGGTGGGCACCATGCCGCAGCCCGGGCCCTTGTAGGCAAGGCCTTCCGTACATGATTTTATTGGCCGACGGCCCGGGCAGATGCTCAGGACTTAGTCCAAAGATGCGTCGGTTGCCAGCTCTTTGCTAATCAAAGCCACAGGCCACCCACCGCCCTCAAAACTATACCCATCACCTGGCCCTTCGTGGTCTGGGCGCTTGACATGGTTGGACCCCTTAAAGGAGGAACCCACAAGCAAAAATATCTATTGTTCATGGTGGATAAATTCACCAAATGGACAGAGGCCAAGCCTGTAAAGACGTCCGAATCCGGACCGGTGATAGACTTCATATCAGGGGTAGTACACCGTTACGGCGTCCCCCATAGCATCATCACTGATAACGGCACAAACTTCACGGCCGACGAGGTCAAACTCTGGTGCAAAAACATGGGCATCAAGCTCGACTACGCTTCAGTCTATCACCCCCAAACTAACGGTCAAGTCGAGCGAGCAAACGGTCTAATCATGAGCGGCATTAAACCCAGGCTAGTGCGGTCCCTCAAGGAATCTAACACGCACTGGGTAGAGGAGCTCGACTCCGTACTCTGGGGGCTGCGGACCATGCCGAATCGCACCACCGGATTCACACCATTTTTATGGTATACGGCGCAGAGGCAGTTTTGCCCTGCGACATAATTCATGACTCACCTCGCGTGCGCATGTACGAAGAAAGAGAAGCCGAGCTCGATCGGCAGGACAGCTTGGATGCCTTGGAGGAGGAGCGTGACGTGGCAAAAGCTCGTTCCGCATTCTATCAACAGCAGGGTCAAAGATATCAAAGCAGGGAAGTACGGGCCAAAGCTTACAATGTTGGCGAACTAGTTCTACGCCTGCCGGACAAGAAAAAGGACAAACTCAAGCCCAAATGGGAGGGTCCCTTCTTCATAGACCAAGTCCTAACAGGCGGAGCGTACCGTCTGTAAAACGCATCGGATAACCGACTCGAGCCGAACCCATGGAACGCAGCCCGTCTCCGAAGATTCTACGCCTAGCGCCGGATTCTGAGTACGTCTCCTTCCTCCGTCTATATTTTATACTTTAAGGTGTCTTTTATTTCTCTCCTTCTCCCTCATTTTTTCCGAAGCCGTTAAAGGCTCGTTTGCGCATTGTTCGCACATACTTGACGTGCTATCCGCACTCATTATACCTGGGGGCTTCTTTAACAGAAGTTTATTCATACGGGCTTTATGCCCAACACATGTGTCACACTTCCGCATGTACCTTTTATTCACCATTATATGCATCGATATGACTTAAGTTTTGGCCAAGCTGGGTTGCCTGGCTCCTGTGCTTACCCCTAAGTTCCCGATTGTTCGGCAAGGTGGTAAAGGGAGCACCTCTGCGATTGTTACCGCCGGGTCAGCCGGACGTGTACCTCAGACTCGGTGAAGCCGAAAGCTAGCGTTCTTAAGGGAATATTCGGTCGGTGAACTAAAAGACGATTTTTTATTTTTCATTTATCTGCCCCCAGATGCTTTTCTGCTTTTTTCGCAGTCCAGACATGCACTTTAGGGAATGCCTCCCAGGGAAAGGAACCCCTAAGGAACTATTCTCCCTGGAAGATGTTTCTTACTAACCATGTAATATAACATAACTAGTTGGGCACTTGTCTGATAAAGCACTCATAACCCCTACGCTGGTCTCCACGCATGCCCGGTTTTTACATAACCGCGAGGGTATTCGGACACTCGGACTCTGGGTCCCGAGGTTGAAGCGAAAAGGTCCGCTACGACAAACGATCTACAATCCGGCTAGAAGGCATTTTACATGTCATTTTAAATTACATAGTCAAATTGACTGATTGTATTCCTCTTCAATGTCGTCTAATAGGCTGTCTAGTTTACAGTCCTGCTGGGAATACTTTGCGGCCAACTCTACTTGGCCGTACACTAAGCTCACAGGGATCTGCTTCCCGTCTGGCCCCACAGGTCTGACCTCGGCCATGTGGTTTGGGTCCGCCTTTGTGTACCGCGTCTTCACCATGGCCCAGGCCTCCCTGGCGCCTTGACGACAGGCCGATATCTTCCATAGTCGGAAGCGCCGCCGTGCTCCCTGAAGCTTCTCTGCAAGCTCTCCAAGGCCTTCGGGCAGGGAGATAGATGGCCACAAGGCACAGGCGACGCTTTTCATCACTGCCGAACTCATTCGTGCAGTTGCAATAGCTCGGGAAGAAGGTCACCCGTAGAACCGGGCATTTCCTCTTCAGGACGACCCGTGAGCATACCTACAGACATAACTCTGTTAATTGACTTCCTCGCCAAACTCTTTTTCAAAGTTCGCTCAAGCACTTACTATAAATGTCGCGACGAAGTCGCCGATTCTCCTTCACGGAGTCAGACAGCTGGGCATGAACATCCTTTAGTTCCTCACCCAGCCGGGTGTTGGCATCTTGGAGATTATTTTTCTCTTGCCTCACCCTTGTAAGCACATTCTCGCCGGCCTTCAACCGGCGCAAGAGCTGTTGCTTGTCCAGATCTAGTCCGGCGCCATCTGCAATATTATTGTCAGATTTACACACACGCCGCACTTCACAACCTATGTATCTTTTGAAGCATATCATACCAGAGGGGTCTATGTGGCTCCCCCAGTGGCGGCTAGTCTTGGCCTCAAGTTGGGCCTCGCATTCTTCAAGCTCCGGGACGATCGGGTATTCTTTTTGTAAGATCCTGATAACAAATGATCCTTAAATCAATTATTCTAACTATTTTAAGTCTCTGGGGCTCTTGGCATATATAATCATCAAATTTCCTCACCCGTATGTCCTTTACATCTTTGCTCCGTGGCTCGCTAGACCATCTTGAGCGGCATGGAGGTGCGATCTCCCAAATTGAAGGCATTCAATGCCTCTTGGGAGAAACATGCGCCACGAAGAACTGTCGTGGCGCCTATGATTCATGGCGCTCTCCACCTCGGAGTTGGTGGCGGACAATCTGTCGGCATCCTCTCGCCGGAGGAGCATCCGACGACGCCTCGTGCTCGCCGCTTCGACCCGGCTTTGGAGCCTGGCTGGCGGAGGCTCGATTGGCAACCTCTCTGGACTCAGTCCGACGAGCGCTCTTTTTCCTGAAAAGAGCGCCATCGTTAGTACGCCTTCTAGGAATCAATCCTGGGAATATGGTGACGCGCCATACCGTTGCAGCGGCGTTTCGATCCAGACCGCACTTCTTTTTAGCCTGCGGGGCCGTACTTCCCCTTGTTGGCTAGCCGCCGCGGGCCCGGCCTCCTGCCTCGAAGGCACCCCCTGCGAAACACCATGAGTATACGGTGATCAAAAATAAGCACGGATGGGTCATTATCAGAGTATTGGGACCTCGGTCTCAGTTACCTGTGAGGCTGGAAGTATTCTGGGGTAATCGGCCGTAATGGCAACCAAAGCATTATCGATGCTCAGTTGGTGAAATACCCCATCAATCAGCTCCACCAATATGTCCGGATCCTCTTGGGAGGCCGGATCAAGGAGCCTTTCCAGATCCTCGGGTTGTGGAGGCGGGCTGTTTATGTCTTTTACGGCCTGGCACAGTTCCTGCGTCAAAATCACAAAATGAGATACCTAATCATGGGAATGCGGATCGGATGTGCAAAAAAGAAATGTCCGCTTACCCAGCTTCGAGGGTTGTTCATAGAAAATCCGTTCAATGGACTGACGCGGAGAAAATCTTCCTCTTCTCCCTTGTACAGCGCGGACAAGGTCTTCACCAGATCGGTGACCGATCTCGGCCCCTTACGGCCATGACGGGTGGCATCGTCCTCCCCATTGAAATCCCACATGGGGTGGCCCCTATACTGGAGCGGCTGCAACCCCCGCATAATACATATGGCCATGACACCGATCATGGTCAGTCCGGAATGGGCTAACAATCTTATTCGGCTCATCAGGTATAGGACATCCCGGTCGTCTTCCCTCTGGGAACTCCTCGGGCGTCAACTCAGGCGTTTCTTCAAAGGAGCGTTGCTGAACTCCGAGAGACCGATCCGAACAGGATCCAGCAGTGGGACGTCCTCTATATAAAACCATTCCGAAGGCCAGTCTTCAGACGCCTTCTTCGGGGTTCCGGATAGATATCTGGTCCCGGCGATGCGCCACAGCTCGGCTCCGCCCACTTGATATATTGACCCCTCATGAGAACGGGGTACAAGGCAGAATAATCTCTTCCACAGCACAAAATGAGCCTCGACGCCCAAGAACAGTTCGCAAAGGGCCACGAAGCCCGCGATGTGCAAAATGGAGGCAGGCGTAAGGTGGTGCAACTGGAGGCCATAGAACTCCAAGAGCCCCCGGAGAAACGGATGAATTGGAAATCCGAGTCCTCTTACTAGATAAGAGATAAAGCATACCCACTCCCCTTTAGAGGGATCAGGGACACTCTCCGCTTGCTTTCCGCCCTTGTAGGTGGCAAGTCCGGCTCGAACCGGAACCATGAAGGGCGGGGGAAGAAATCCCTTGGTTTGGAGTGTCACTAGCTCGCTATGCGGGACTGAGCATCTCTCCCAATTTCCAGGCTGAGGGCTGGGAGCGCGAGAGGAGGAGCCGCGTCGACTGTCCATGATGGAATGGATTTTTGTCAAAGGCGCTCCGACGAAAGCTCACGGAGGGGAGATGGTGTGACTCAGATCTAGATCCTCGTCCCTTTTATAGGCGGCTCATTTGTGCAGCTAGGGGGATAAGTGTAAAAATACCCTGGCTTTTCGCATTCATTCAAACACGTGGAAGATGGCCATTATTGGGCATGGAAGCCAAGGAGCGCAGCATTTATCAGAAGCCGGACACTATTCGACAAGTATATGGAATTTGGAGAAGAACACGCCTCGCAATGCCGAAGACAATCAACGCGCTGGACTCATCGCCATTGAAGCCTGGTTCGGGGGCTACTGAGGGAGTCCTGGATTAGGGGGTGTCCGGATAGCCGAACTATCACCGTTGGCCGGACTCCTGGACTATGAAGATACAAGATTGAAGACTTCGTCCCGTGTCCGGATGGGACTTTCCTTGGTGTGGAAGGCAAGCTTGGCGATACGGATATGTAGATCTCCTACCATTGTAACCGACTCTGTGTAACCCTAACCCTATCCGATGTCTATATAAACCGGAGGGTTTTAGTCCGTAGGACGAACAACAATCATACCATAGGCTAGCTTCTAGGGTTTAGCCTCTCTGATCTCGTGGTAGATCCACTCTTGTACTACCCATATCATCAATATTAATCAAGCAGGAGTAGGGTATTACCTCCATCGAGAGGGCCCGAACCTGGGTAAAAACATTGTGTCCCTTGTCTCCTGTTACCATTCGCCTAGACACACAGTTCGGGACCGCCTACCCGAGATCCGCCGGTTTTGACACCGACACCGGGAGACGAAGTTTGTGTTCATGTGAGAGAAAGCGATTTCACATGGAGAATCATAGTTAGAGACACATAGCAGGGAGCAAGATATACTTAGAGAGAGATAGAGCGATGAATGTCGAGGAAGAGAGTACCGTCAGTGCGTTCCGAAGATAAAAGATCATTTTCGACATACAAGTAGCACGAGAGATACCCGAGAGACGATGAACGTGTATAGGTCTAGAGAGATACTCCTATATAAGCATGAGTGATAGCGATATGAGACGAATATCTGGATTAAAGGGGATTCAAATATTTAAACTAGAGATCACGACATCGATAATATCATAACGAAAATTGGTGTATCAAACATGCATATTCATTTGAATTTGGAGACACATGTAATGTTATATAGTTTATCAATATTAGTGATCCATAGATTCTTTAATTAGAGACAATGCATGGTTAATATGCAATTGATGTCTAAACGGGATTACACTATATCTTGCGTGTGTGAAACACATTATACATGTTTGAGAAGTAAAACAAAACCGCATGAAACACACATTAGTTGGAGACAGTTAGCAAGGAATGCATACATTGGATTTCAACATAAAGTGGTTTCAAATATTTGAAAATCCAAATTATGATGGATCCAACTTTATGAATCTGAGATCATGCCATTTGTAAATCATATTTATTTATAAAGGGTGTTCTGCTTTCGAAAGTATATAAAAAATGATATATATAGAATTTTATTCAAATAAAAAATGGATCCTGCCCGAACAAAAATAGAATACAAACTGGGTTCGAATTGAGTTGGCACGGTAAACGTGCACTCTTGCTTGGCAAAAATTTGAACGAAGCGGGGAAAGTCGCAGTAACCACCCGAAACCAAAATCCGCGAGATGGAAATTACTGCCTATCCTGACACCCAAAGCCCATCGGCTCGATTTCTATAGGTTTTGATAGGGGTAGGTTTGTAATTTCACTCAAATGTGACATAACCGCCTCTCATCAGGATTCATACACGGTGGGCGCCAAAACACAGTGTCTCCTTGATACGTCGCCAACGTATCTATAATTTTGGATTGTTCCATGCTATTATATATTCTATTGTGGATGTTTAATGGGCTTATTTATACACTTTTATATTATTTTTGGGACTAACCTATTAACCGGAGGCCCAGCCCAAACTGCTATTTTTTGCCTATTTCAGTGTTTCGCAGAAAAAGGATATCAAACGGAGTCCAAACGGAATGAAACCTTCGGGAGCATGATTTTTTGGAACAAGCGTGATCCAGAGGACTTGGAGTGGACGTCAAGCAACCAACGAGGCGGCCATGAGGCAGCCCACCCCCCCCCCCCCGGTGCACCCTCCAACCTCGTGGGCCCCTCGTGGCTCCACCGACCTACTTCTTCCTCCTATATACACCTATGTACCCCCAAACCATTGAAGAGCACCACGAAGACCTAATTCCACTGCCGCAACCTTCTATAGCCATGAGATCCCATCTTGGGGCCTTTTCTGACATCCTGCCAGAGGGGGCATCAATCGCGAGGGCTTCTACATCAACACCATAGCTTCTCCAATGATGTGTGAGTAGTTTACCTCAAACCTTTAGGTCCATAGTTAATAGCTAGATGGCTTCTTCTCTCTCTTTGGATCTCAATACAAAGTTCTCCTTGATTTTCTTGGAGATCTATTCGATGTATTCTTCTTTTTGCGGTGTGTTTGTCGAGATCCAATGAATTGTGGGTTTATGGTCAAGATTATCTATGAACAATATTTGAATCTACTCTGAATTCTTTTATGTATGATTGGTTATCGTTGCAAGTCTCTTCGAATTATCAGTTTGTTTTGGCCTACTAGATTGATCTTTCTTGCAATGGGAGAAGTGCTTAGCTTTGGGTTCAATCTTGCGGTGCTCGATCCCAGTGACAGTAGGGGAAACAACACGTATTGTACTATTGCCATCAAGGATAAAAAATGGGGTTTATATAATATTGCATGAGTTTATCCTTCTACATCATGTCATCTTGCTTAAAGCGTTACTCTGTTCTTATGAACTTAATACTCTAGATGCATGCTGGATAGCGGTCGATGTGTGGAGTAATAGTAGTAGATGCAGGCAGGAGTCGTTCTACTTGTTACGGACATGATGCCTATATACATGATCATACCTAGATATTCTCATAACTATGCTCAATTCTATCAATTGCTCGACAGTAATTCGATCACCCACCATAATACTTATGCTCTTGAGAGAAGCCGCTAGTGAAACCTATGGCCCCAGGGTCTATTTTCCATCATATTTATCTCCTGTTATTTCCATTATTGTTTACTTTTCTTTCTTTACTTTTACTCTTTATCATAAAAATACCAAAAATATTATCGTATCATCTCTATCAGATCTCACTCTCGTAAGTGACCGTGAAGGGATTGACAACCCCTTTATCGCGTTGGTTGCGAGGTTCTTATTTGTTTGTGTAGGTGCAAGGGACTTGAGCGTGACCTCCTACTGGATTGATACCTTGGTTCTCAAAAACTGAGGGAAATACTTACGCTACTTTACAGCATCACCTTTTCCTCTTCAAGGGAAAAGCAACGCAGTGCTCAAGAGGTAGCAAGAAGGATTTCTGGCGCCGTTGCCGGGGAGGTGTGCGCCAAGTCAAGTCAAGATTTGACTCCCAACAACAAGCCATTTTTGGCGCCGTTACCGAGTGTACACAAGTCAAGACATACCTAGTACCCATCACAAACTCTTATCCCTTGCATTACATTATTTGCCATTTGCCTCTCGTTTTCCTCTCCCCCACTTCACCCTTGCCGTTTTATTCGCCCTCTCTTTCCATTTGCCTCTTTTTCGCTTACTTCGTCGTTATGGCTAGTCCTTTATCTACTCCTTTGTCTCTCGAGTTTGAAGTTCTTCACCTCAAACAAAAACAAGGAGAAAATTTAAAAGATGCTTGGTATAGATTGATAGAATCCTATTGTGGTCGCACTATAGAGGAAGATTTCAAGGTTTTACTTCGTAATTTTTATGTTGGGCTAACCTTATCCCATAGACAACTCCTTGATTTTTCCGCCAAAGGGAATTTTATTGAAACTGATCCTAGTTTTGCTTATGAAATTATAGAGGGGATAGTAGGAGTACTTCCCCCACCGAAGGGATTAACTCTTACCCATGAGGGAACCCAAATTTTAGAAAAATTAGGCGAATTGCAAAAATCTCTTGAACCCCTTAAAAATGTTGGAGGAAACCTCAATCGTATGAATACTTTGATAACACTTTGCAATAAACGGTTGGATGCTCTAGATCTAAGAATCTCTGAGTATGAAGGGAAACGTAGGGAACCTCCCGGATTCGAGCATAACTCCATTAAAAAGATAAATACCAAAGATGGCAATACCTAGATCTATCCTTGTTTTTATGCCTAGCTAGGGGCGTTAAACGATAGCGCTTATTGGGAGGCAATCAAATTTTATTTTTAGTTTTTTGCTTTTTGGTTCTGTTTAGGAATAAATCTTTGATCTAGCCTCTGGTTAGATTTGTTTTTGTGTTTTAATTAGTGTTTGTGCCAAGTTAAACCTATAGGATCTTCTTGGATGATAGTTATTTGATCTTGCTGAAAATTCCAGAAACTTCCTGTTCACGAAAACAATTGTTAAAAATCACCTGAACGTGATAAAATACTGATTCCAATTGCAGTAGATCAATAGAAAAATTATCTAGGTCGTCCTGTTTTGGTAAATTTTTGGAGTTCCAGAAGTTTGCGTTAGTTACAGATTACTACAAACTGTTCTGTTTTTGACAGATTCTGTTTTTCATGTGTTGTTTGCTTATTTTGATGAATCTATGGCTAGTAAAAGAGCTTATAAACCATAGAGAAGTTGGAATACAGTAGGTTTAACACCAATATAAATAAATAATGAGTTCATTACAGTACCTTGAAGTGGTGTTTTGTTTTCTTTCGCTAACGGAGCTCACGAGATTTTCTGTTAAGTTTTGTGTTGTGAAGTTTTCAAGTTTTGGGTAAAGATTTGATGGACTATGGAACAAGGAGTGGCAAGAGCCTAAGCTTGGGGATGCCCAAGGAACCCCAAGGTAAATCAAAGGACACCAAAAAGCCAAAGCTTGGGGATGCCCCGGAAGGCATCCCCTCTTTCGTCCTCATCCATCGGTAACTTTACTTGGAGCTATATTTTTGTTCATCACATGATATGTGTTTTGCTTGGAGCGTCTTGTATGATTTGAGTCTTTGTTTGTTAGTTTGCCACAATCATCCTTGACGTACACACCTTTTGAGAGAGACACACATGATTCAGAATTTGTTAGAATACTCTATGTGCTTCACTTATATCTTTTGAGCTATATAGTTTTTGCTCTAGTGCTTCACTTATATCTTTTAGAGCACAGCGGTGGTTGTATTTTATAGAAATTATTGTTCTCTCATGCTTCACTTATATTATTTTGAGAGTCTTAAACAACATGCTAATTTTCTTTAATTGTGAAATTAATCTTCCATATTGAGTTCATTGAATATCATGAGAAGTTAGATACTTGATAAGTGTTTTGAGATATTGAAAGACAAGTGCTCCCTGGGTGGTTTTGGTAATTAATGCAAACATATCTCTTGTTGGACTAACACTTTATCTAGTATGTTTCAGACAAGTTCAACAAAGGAGTGGCATGGACTAGAGGATGTGGAACCCCTTGAAGATGCTAAGGACAAAGGATTGGCTCAAGCTCAAAAGCTCAAGACTCTACATGTTGTTTTCCATTTTAGTGATCCAAGATCACATTGAGTCTATAGGAAAAGCCAATACTATCAAGAGGGGATGAGGTGTTGCTTAATGAGTTTCTTGCTCCATGATGCTTAGTGATATGCTCCAAAAACCCTCAACTACTTTCCCACATCCACATATGTCCTAAACCCAAAGTCAAACTCGGCCCCACCGATTCTTTCTATCCGGCGCCACCGAGTTCAGATGTCTTAGCCACTGCCACAAACCCTAGGCAAATCGGTCTCACCGATAGGGATCTCGGTCTCATCAAGATGGGATTGTAATCTCTCTGTGTATGTCCATTACCAAAATCGGTCTCACCGAGTTTGAGCAATCGGTACTACCGAGATTACAATGCAAACTTTCTGGTTAGCTTATTACCAAAATCGGTCCCACCAAGTTTGTGTAATCGGTCTCACGAGTTTGCCTGACCAACTCTCTGGTTAGCTTATTACCAAAATTGGTCTCACCGAGGTTGTGTAATCGGTCTCACCGAGATTACGTTATGCCCTAACCCTAACCATATCGGTCCAACCGAGTTGCATGTCGGTCCCACCGAAAATCCTAACGGTCACTAGATTTGCTAAATCGGTCAGACCGGGTTTGGTAAATTGTGTGTAACGGTTATATTTTGTGTGGAGGCCATATATACCCCTCCACCTCCTTTTCATTCGTGAAGAGAGCCATCAGAACAAGCCTACACTTCCAGCATCCTATTTCTGAGAGAGAACTACCTACTCATGTGTTGAGGCCAAGATATTCCATTCCTACCATATGAATCTTGATCTCTAGCCTTCCCAAGTTGCTTTCCACTCAAATCTTCTTTCCACCAAATCCCAATCCTGTGAGAGAGAGTTGAGTGTTGGGGAGACTATCATTTGAAGCACAAGAGCAAGGAGTTCATCATCAACACACCATTTGTTACTTCTTGGAGAGTGGTGTCTCCTAGATTGGCTAGGTGTCACTTGGGAGCCTCCAACAAGATTGTGGAGTTGAACCAAGGAGTTTGTAAGGGCAAGGAGATCGCCTACTTCGTGAAGATCTACCGCTAGTGAGGCAAGTCCTTCGTGGGCGACGGCCATGGTGGGATAGACAAGGTTGCTTCTTCATGGACCCTTCGTGGGTGGAGCCCTCCGTGGACTCGCACAACCGTTACCCTTCGTGGGTTGAAGTCTCCATCAACGTGGATGTACGATAGCACCACCTATCGGAACCACGACAAAAACATCCGTGTCTCCAATTGCGTTTGAATCCTCCAAACCGCTCCCTTTACATTCTTACAAGTTGCATGCTTTACTTTCCGCTGCTCATATACACTTTGCATGCTTGCTTGTTATGTATTGTGACTGTTCAAATTGTGCCTAAACTCCACTCCAACCTAAAGAAGTAAAAAAACTACAACTTTGGTACTTAGTGTCTAATCACCCCCCCCCCTCTAGACACCTCTTCTCGATCCCTTTCAATTGGTATCAGGGCTTTGGTCTCCATTGCTTTGGTTTAAACACCATTGGAGGAAGATGGATGAGTCTACTATTGGGAGTCTTAGACATAGAGTGCCTATTCTTGATTGGGAATATTTTCATGAGTGAAAAAATGAGATGCTTGTAATTTTCAATCAATATCATTTGAACAAGTACATTGCTAGCCCTTGTGCACCTCATATTGATCCCTTGCATCCCACACCCAAAGAGGATCTTGACATGATTCACAATCTTAGAACCATCAATCTTATCATAAGAGGATTGCCCAGAAACTTGATTGCTAGTTTGCCTACTCTTGATTGTGCCTATACTATATGGAAATTGTTGGGGAACGTAGTAATTTCAAAAATTTCCTACGCACACGCAAGATCATGGTGATGGCATAGCAACGAGAGGGGAGAGTGTATGTCCACGCACTCGTGAGACCGAAGCGAAGCGTTATAACAACGCTGTTGATGTAGTCGACGTCTTCACGATCCGACCGATCAAAGTACCGAACGCACGGCACCTCCGAGTTCAGCACACGTTCAGCTCGATGACGATCCCCGGGCTCCGATCCAGCAAAGCGTCGGGGATGAGTTCCGTCGAGACGACGGCGTGGTGTGATGATGCTCCACCGCGCAGGGCTTCGCCTAAGCTCGCGACGATATGACCAAGTGGAATATGGTGGAGGGGGCACCGACACGGCTAAGGAACGATCCGTAGATCAACTTGTGTGTCATGGGGTGCCCCCTGCCCCGTATATAAAGGAGCAAGGGAGGGCGGCCAAGGAGGAGGAGGCGCCAGGGGGGAGTCCTACTCCCACCGGGAGTAGGACTCCTCCTTTCCTAGTAGGAGTAGGAGAGAAGGAAGGGAAGGGAGGAAGGGTGCGGCCCTCCCCTAGTCCAATTCGGAGTAGGCCTTGGGCGCGGCCTGCCCTAGGCAGCCCCTCTCTTTCCCTCAGGCCCAATAAGGCCCAATACTTCTCCCGGCGAATTCCGTAACTCTCCCAGACTCGAAAAATACCGAATCATTCGAACCTTTCCGAACTCCGAATATAGTCGTACAATATATCGATCTTTACGTCTCGACCATTTCGAGACTCCTCGTCATGTCCCCGATCTCATCCGGGACTCGAACTCCTTCGGTACATCAAAACTCATAAACTCATAATATAACATCATCGAAACCTTAAGCGTGCGGACCCTACGGGTTCGAGAACTATGTAGACATGACCTAGAACTATTCTCGGTCAATAACCAATAGCGGAACCTGGATGCCCATATTGGCTCCTACATATTCTACGAAGATCTTTATCGGTCAAACCGCATAACAACATACTTTGTTCCCTTTATCATCGGTATGTTACTTGCCCGAGATTTGATCGTCGGTATCTAATACCTAGTTCAATCTCGTTACCAGCAAGTCTCTTTACTCGTTACGTAATGCATCATTCCGTAACTAACTCATTAGCTACATTGCTTGCAAGGCTTATAGTGATGTGCATTACCGAGAGGGCCCAGAGATACCTCTCCGACAATCGGAGTGACAAAACCTAATCTCGAAATCGCCAACCCAACATGTACCTTTGGAGACACCTGTAGTACTCCTTTATAATCACCCGATTACGTTGTGACGTTTGGTAGCACCAAAGTGTTCCTCCGTAAACGGAGTTGCATAATCTCATAGTTACAGGAACATGTATAAGTCATGAAGAAAGCAATAGCAACATACTAAACGATCAAGTGCTAGGCTAACGGAATGGGTCATGTCAATCAGATCATTCTCCTAATGATGTGATCCCGTTAATCAAATGACAACTCATGTCTATGGTTAGGAAACATAACCATCTTTGATTAACGAGCTAGTCAAGTAGAGGCATACTAGTGACACTCTGTTTGTCTATGTATTCACACATGTATTATGTTTCCGGTTAATACAATTCTAGCATGAATAATAAACATTTATCATGATATAAGGAAATAAATAATAACTTTATTATTGCCTCTAGGGCATATTTCCTTCAGTCTCCCACTTGCACTAGAGTCAATAATCTAGTTCACATCGCCATGTGATTTAACATCAATAGTTCACATCTATATGTTGTTAACACCCATAGTTCACATCGACATGTGACCAACACCCAAAGGGTTTACTAGAGTCGAGAATCTAGTTCACATCGCTATGTGATTAACACCCAAAGAGTACTAAGGTGTGATCATGTTTTGCTTGTGAGATAATTTTAGTCAACGGGTCTGTCACATTCAGAGCCGTAAGTATTTTGCAAATTTCTATGTCTACAATGCTCGCACGGAGCTACTCTAGCTAATTGCTCCCACTTTCAATATGTATCCAGATTGATACTCGAGTCATCTAGATTAGTGTTAAAACTTGCATCGACGTAACCCTTTACGACTAACCTTTTTTTACTTCCATAATCGAGAAACATATCCTTATTCTACTAAGGATAATTTTGACCGCTGTCCATTGATCTACTCCTAGATCACTATTGCACTCCTTGCCAAGCTTAGTGGTAGGGTATGCAATAGATCTGGTACACAACATGACATACTTTATAGAACCTATGGCTGATGCATAGGAATGACTTTCATTCTCTTTCTATCTTCTGCCGTGGTCGGGTTTTGAGTCTTACTCAATCTCACACCTTGTAACACAGGCAAGAACTCTTTCTTTGACTGTTCCATTTTGAACTACTTCAAAATCTTGTCAAGGTATGTATTCATTGGAAAACATATCAAGCGCCTTGATCTATCTCTATAGATCTTGATGCTCAATATGTAAGCAGCTTCACCGAGGTCTTTCTTTGAAAAACTCCTTTCAAACACTCCTTTATGCTTTGCGAATAATTCTACATTATTTCCGATCAACAATATGTCATTCACATATACTTATCGAAAGGCTGTAGTGCTCCCACTCACTTTCTTGTAAATACAGCCTTTCCAAAAGTCTCAGATAAAATCATATGCTTTGATCAACACATCAAAGCGTATATTCCAACTCCGAGATGCTTGCACCAGTCCATTGATGGATCGCTGGAGCTTGCACATTTTGTTAGCACCTTTAGGATTGACAAAATCTTCGGTTGCATCATATACAACTCTTCTTTAAGAAAACCATTAAGGAATGCAGTTTTGACATCCATTTGCCAGATTTCATAAAATGTGGCAATTGCTAACATGATTCGGACAGACTTTTAAGCATCGATACAAGTGAGAAAATCTCATTGTATTCAACATCTTGAACTTTGTCTAAAACCTTTTTCGACAAGTCTAGCTTTGTAGATAGTAACACTACTCTCAGCATCTGTCTTCCTCTTGAAGATCCATTTATTTAACATGGCTTGCTGATCATCGAGCAAGTCAATCAAAGTCCATACTTTTGTTCTCATACACGGATCTTATCTCAGATTTTATGGCCTCAACCCATTTCGCAGAATCTGGGCTCATCATCGCTTCCTCATAGTTCGTAGGTTCATCATGGTCTAGTAACATGACTTCCAGAACATGATTATTACACCACTTTGGTGCGGATCTTACTCTGGAAGACCTACGAGGTTCTGTAGTAACTTGATCTGAAGTTTCATGATCAATATCATTAGCTTCCTCACTATTTGGTGTATTTGTCACAGGAACTGATTTCTGTGATGAACTACTTTCCAATAAGGGTACAGTACAATTACCTCATCAAGTTCTACTTTCCTCCCACTCACTTCTTTCGAGAGAAACTTCTTCTCTAGAAAGGATCCATCTTAGCAACGAATAACTTGCCTTCGGATTTGTGATAGAAGGTGTACCCAATAGTTACCTTTGGGTATTCTATGAAGACGCATTTTCGATTTGGGTTCAAGCTTATCGGTGAAAACTTTTCACATAAGCATCACAACTCCAAACTTTAAGAAACGACGACTTAGGTTTATCGCTAAACCATAGTTCATACGGTGTCGCCTCAACGTATTTAGATGGTGCCCTTTTAAACGTGAATGCAGCTGTCTCTAATGCATAACCCCAAAATGATAGTGGTAAACCGATAAGAGACATCATAGATCGCATCATATCCAATAAAGTGCGGTTATTCTGACGTTCGACACACCATAACATTGTGGTGTTCCGGTGGCGTGAGCTGTGAAACTATTCCACATTATTTTAATTGAAGACCAAACTCGTAACTCAATTATTCGTCTTCGCAATCAGATCGCAGAAACTTTATTTTCTTGTTACGAAGATTTTTCCACTTCACTCTGAAATTCTTTGAACCTTTCAACTATTTCAGACTTATGTTTCATCAAGTAGATATACCCATATCTGCTCAAATCATCATGTGAAGGTTAGAAAATAACGATACTTGCCACGAGCATCAACACTCATTGGATCGCATACATCGGTATGTATTATTTCCAATAAGTCAGAGCTTGTTCCATTGTTCCGGAGAACGAAGTTTTAGTCATCTTGCCCAAACGGCACGGTTCGCAAGCATCAAATGATTCATAACCAAGTGATTTCAAAATCCATCTTTATGGAGTTTCTTCATGCGCTTTACACCGATATGACCCCAAACGGCAAGTGCCACAAATAAATTGCACTATCATTATTAACTTTACATCTTTTGGTTTCAATATTATGAATATGTGTATCACACGATCGAGATCCAACAAACCATTTTCATTGGGTGTATGACCATAGAAGGTTTTATTCATGTAAACAGAACAATAATTATTCTCTAACTTACATGAATAACCGTATTGCAATAAACATGATCAAATCATATCCATGCTCAACGCAAACGCCAAATAACATTTATTTAGGTTCAACATTAATCCCGATAGTATAAGGGTGTGCGATGATGATCATATCAATCTTGGAACTACTTCCAACACTCATCGTTACTTCCCTTCAACTAGTTTCGCTTATTCGTAACTCCTGTTTCAAGTTATTAATCTTAGCAACCTAACAAGTATCAAATACTGGGGCTACTATAAACACTAATATCGATAGTATAGGAGTGTGCGATGATGATCATATCACTCTTGAACTACTTCCAACACTCATCGTCACTTCCCTTCAACTAGTCTCTGCTTATTCAGAACTCCTGTTTGAGTTACTTATCTTAGCAACCGAACAAGTATCAAATACTGGGGCTACTATAAACACTAGTAAAGCACACATCAATAACCTGTATATCAAATATACCCTTGTTCACTTTGCCATCCTTCTTATCCACCAAATATTTGGGGTATTTCCGCTTCAAAGGACCATTTCCTATGCAGTGTAAGCACTCGGTTTCAGGCTTTGGTTCAGCTTTGGGTTTCTTCGTGGGAGTGACAACTTGCTTGTCATTCTACTTGAAGTTCCCCTTTCTTTCCCTTTGCCATTCTCTTGAAACTAGTGGTCTTGTCAATCATCAACACTTGATGCTCTTTCTTGATTTCTACCTTCGTCGATTTCAACATCACAAAGAGCTCGGGAATTTTTTCCGTCATCCCTTGCATATTATAGTTCATCACGAAGTTCTAGTAACTTAGTGATGGTGACTAGAGAATTCTGTCAATCACTATCTTATCTGGAAGATTAACTCCCACTTGATTCAAGCGATTGAAGTACCTGCATAATCTGAGCACATGCTCACTAGTTGAGCGATTCTCCTCCATCTTTTAGCTATAGAACTTGTTGGAGACTTCATATCTCTCAACTCGGTATTTGCTTGAAATATTAACTTCAATTCTGGAACATCTCATATGGTCCATGACGTTTCAAAACGTCTTGAAGTCCCGATTCTAAGCCGTTAAGCATGGTGCACTAAACTATCAAGTAGTCATCATATTGAGTTAGCCAAACGCTCATAACGTATGCATCTGCTCCTGCAATAGGTCTGTCACCTAGTGGTGCATTAAGGACATAATTCTTACGTGCAGCAATGAGGATAAACCTCAGATCACGGATCCAATCCGCAACATTGCTACTAACATTTTTCAATACAATTTTCTAGGAACACATATAAAAACATCGGGAAGCAAAAACATAGGGAAGCAACAACGTGAGCTATTGATCTACAACATAATTTGCAAAATACTACCAGGACTAAGTTCATGATAAATTAAAGTTCAATTAATCATATTACTTAAGAACTCCCACTTAGATAGACATCCCTCTAATCTTCTAAGTGATTACGTGATCCATATCAACTACACCATGTCCGATCGTCACGTGAGATGGAGTAGTTTTCAATGGTGAACATCACTATGTTGATCATATCTACTATATGATTCACGCTCGACCTTTCGGTCTCCGTGTTCCGAGGCCATATCTGTTATATGCTAGGCTCGTCGAGTTTAACCTAAGTATTCCGCGTGCGCAACTGTTTTGCACCCGTTGTATTTGAACGTAGAGCCTATCACACCCGATCATCACGTGGTGTCTCAAAGACGAAGAACTTTCGCAACGGTGCATACTCGGGAGAACACTTCTTGATAATTTTAGTGAGAGATCATCTTATAATTCTACCGTCAATCAAAGCAAGATAAGATGCATAAAGGATAAACATCACATGCAATCAATATAAGTGATATGATATGGCCATCATCATCTTGTGCTTGTGATTCCATCTCAAGCACCGTCATGATCACCATTGTCACCGCGCGACACCTTGATCTCCATCGTAGCATCGTTGTCGCCTCGCCAACTATTGCTTCTACGACTATCGCTACTGCTTAGTGATAAAGTAAAGCAATTACATGGCTTTGCATTTCATACAATAAAGCGACAACCATATGGCTCCTGCCATTGCCGATAACTTCGGTTACAAAACATGATCATCTCATACAATAAATATAGCATCACGCCTTAACCATATCACATCACAACATGCCCTGCAAAAACAAGTTAGACGTCCTCTACTTTGTTGTTGCAAGTTTTACGTGGCTGCTACGGGCTGAGCAAGAACCGTTCTTACCACGCATCAAAACCACAACGATAGTTTGTCAAGTTCGTGCTGTTTTAACCTTCGCAAGGACCGGGCGAGCCACACTCGGTTCAACTAAAGTGAGAGAGATGAGACACCGCCGTCACCTTTAAGCAACGATTGCTCAAGCGGTGAAACCAGTCTCGCGTAAGCGCACGCGTAATGTCGGTCCGGCCGCTTCATCTCACAATACCGCTGAACCAAAGTATGACATGCTGGTAAGCAGATGACTTATATCGCCCACAACTCACTTGTGTTCTACTCGTGCATATGACATCAACGCATAAAACTAGGCTCGATGCCACTGTTGGGGAACGTAGTAATTTCAAAAATTTCCACGCACACGCAAGATCATGGTGATGGCATAGCAACGAGAGGAGAGTGTATGTCCATGTACCCTTGTAGACCGAAGCGAAGCGTTATAACAACGCTGTTGATGTAGTCGACGCCTTCACGATCCGACCGATCCAAGTACCGAACGCACGGCACCTCCGAGTTCAGCACACGCTCAGCTCGATGACGATCCCCGGCTCCGATCCAGCAAAGCGTCGGGATGAGTTCCACAAGACGACAGCGTGCAGGACGATGATGATGCTCCACCGGCGCAGGGCTTCGCCTAAGCTCATGACGATATGACCGAAGTGGAATATGGTGGAGGGGGCACCGACACGGCTAAGGAACGATCCGAGATCAACTTGTGTGTCATGGGGTGCCCCCTGCCCCGTATATAAAGGAGCAAGGGAGGGCCGGCCAAGGAGGAGGAGGCGCGCCAGGGGGAGTCCTACTCCCACCGGAGTAGGACTCCTCCTTTCCTAGTAGGAGTAGGAGAGAAGGAAGGGAAGGGAGGAAGAGGTGCGGCCCTCCCCTAGTCCAATTCGGACTAGGCCTTGGGGCGCGCCTGCCCTAGGCAGCCCTCTCTTTCCCTCAGGCCCAATAAGGCCCAATACTTCTCCCGGCGAATTCCGTAACTCTCGGTACTCGAAAAATACCGAATCATTCGAACCTTTCCGAACTCCGAATATAGTCGTCCAATATATCGATCTTTACGCCTCGACCATTTCGAGACTCCTCGTCATGTCCCCGATCTCATCCGGGACTCGAACTCCTTCGGTACATCAAAACTCATAAACTCATAATATAAGCATCATCGAAACCTTAAGCGTGCGGACCCTACGGGTTCGAGAACTATGTAGACATGACCTAGAACTATTCTCGGTCAATAACCAATAGCGGAACCTGGATGCCCATATTGGCTCCTACATATTCTACGAAGATCTTTATCGGTCAAACCGCATAACAACATACTTTGTTCCCTTTGTCATCGGTATGTTACTTGCCCGAGATTTGATCGTCGGTATCTAATACCTAGTTCAATCTCGTTACCGGCAAGTCTCTTTACTCGTTACGTAATGCATCATTCCATAACTAACTCATTAGCTACATTGCTTGCAAGGCTTATAGTGATGTGCATTTCCGAGAGGGCCCAGAGATACCTCTCCGACAATCGGAGTGACAAAACCTAATCTCGAAATACGCCAACCCAACATGTACCTTTGGAGACACCTGTAGTACTCCTTTATAATCACCCGATTACGTTGTGACGCTTGGTAGCACCAAAGTGTTCCTCCGGTAAACGGGAGTTGCATAATCTCATAGTTACAGGAACATGTATAAGTCATGAAGAAAGCAATAGCAACATACTAAACGATCAAGTGCTAGGCTAACGGAATGGGTCATGTCAATCAGATCATTCTCCTAATGATGTGATCCCGTTAATCAAATGACAACTCATGTCTATGGTTAGGAAACATAACCATCTTTGATTAACGAGCTAGTCAAGTAGAGGCATACTAGTGACACTCTGTTTGTCTATGTATTCACACATGTATTATGTTTCCGGTTAATACAATTCTAGCATGAATAATAAACATTTATCATGATATAAGGAAATAAATAATAACTTTATTATTGCCTCTAGGGCATATTTCCTTCAGAAATTTCCTGAGGAACGATTTCCAGATTATTCCTTGAAAAATTTAGATGAAATTCTCCATAAATCTATTGCTTTGAGTAAGATGAAGATCCTATGTTTGGTTATCGTCTATATGAGCTTACAAACTGTAACGCCCCGGATCCGATGCGCCAGGTGTCTGCCAGTTATTCGCCGTCTTTGCCATGTCATTTGCTTGCGTGTTTCACTTTGCCATGTCATCATATGCATTTCATATCATGTCATCATGTGCATCGCATTTGCATACGTGTTCGTCTCATGCATCCGAGCATTTTCCCCATTGTCCGTTTTGCAATCCGGCACTCCTATGTTCCCCGGCGCCCCCTTTTACCTCTTTTCGTGTGCGGGTGTTAAACGGTCTCGGATTGGACCGAGGTTTGTCAAGCGGCCTTGGTATAGCACCGGTAGACCGCCTGTCAAGTTTCGTGCCATTTGGAGGTCGTTTGGTACTCCAACGGTTAACTGGGTGACCGTAAAAGCCTCTTTCGTGTGCAGCCCAACACCCCTTCCAAAGTGGCCCAAAACCCAGCAAACTCTCCTCTATGCTCTCGGTCGTTCGATCACGATCATGTGGGCGAAAACCGCTCCTCTTTTGGACTCTCCTAACTCCCTCTACCTATATATATGTGATCCCCTCCGGATTTTCGCGCAGTCCAACCCTAGCCCCTGGCCTCAAGGCCACGGACATTTCGTCCCGCTGTCCGGACATGTCCGCCCCATCCGCCAAGACTTTCAGCTAGTCCGGAGCCGCCACGTGGCGAAGGCTCACAGGCCAATGGCCCGCGAGCCCACGATCGCCGCGCCCGCCCGCCGTCCCGCCTCCCGGCCTCGCCTCCCCGGCGCCTCCCACGACTCCGGCCGTCTCCCCTCGCGAGCTCCGGCGATCCTTGGGATCCGCGCCCCGGATCCAGATCCAGCCCCGAGGTTGACCCCGATATTTTTCTAAGTCCCAGTTTTTGCATTATATGCTCATATTTATGCCATCATATCTCTGCATCCGTAGCTCCGTTTCGTGCGTGTAATATGTCAAATTGTTCGCCTCGACGAGTACATCATCTAATCTCATTGCATCATTTACATTTGAGCTCATCTTGATGCCCGAAATGCTGTTAGAATAGGGCTATGTGATGTTAGTTTCAGATTCTTATCAGAACATGCACTTTTGTCATTTTTGCCATGATTGATGTGTGCATCCTATGAACTTGAGTCCTTCATGTGTTTTGTAATATGCCATGCCATCTTTACAGGAGTGTATGCCATGTATTTTTGTGATCTCTATGGTGACTAGCACAAGCATGCAAACTAGGCTTCATGATGTTGCTTATTTCAGCCCATGTTTTGCTGATATTTTTATGCCATGTTAACTTGATGCTACCGAGAGATCCATGCTTATTTTGAGATACTTCAGTAATGATGTTTTGAACATATGGTTATTCTCTATCCATCCATGCCCTTGTTTGCAATTATGGAGTGCCATAGCTTGAGTCAATCGAGCTCTACTTTTACTATAAAATGTTTCCTGGCAGGTTGTTTACATGTTATTCAATTTTGCCAAGGTTGTTGTAGTTGATACGTGTATGCTATGATGTTGTTCTTGCCATTTATAGCTTCTATGCCATGTATTCTTACTGTGAGTTTCCTTGCCATGCCATGTATTGCTCTGTGGTGAGTGATTCAAGCTCACCAACATGTCTACTTATTGTTGTTCCTGCCATGTATGAATCTGTAATATAACTTGCCATGTTTACATGGGTGCCATCATATCTTCTGATCCTTTTTGGCTCCTGGTCAGTAAGGGACTTTTGTTCTATGCATTTAGTAGATTCATTCCATGCCTTTGTTTGCCATGATAAGTTCCTGTAGCATGTTGTTTGATAGCTCTAAACATTGCAACCTGATGTTATTTCCTGATAAGTCTGAAACTGTTATTGTTTGCAATCTTGCCATGTCATTTTGAGCATGTTCTAGTGATTTATGGAGATAGCTCAGTGTTCATGTTTTGTCATGCTTTACCTGTACATCATGCCCATGCCTTTTGTTTTCTTGTTGAGGTCCTGTAGCATAGTGTTTTGATGCTTGCAATATGCCTAGTTGCTGTTTTGGACAGATTGTTGTCATGACTTGTATAGGGTGTGTGTTGAACCGTTGCTCCGTTTTGAGTGTGCTCTATATGAAACTTGCTTGATTTTGCATGTTGTTTTATATTATCATGTTGCATCCTTGTTTTGAGGTGTTTGTTTGATGTTTGAATGCATTTTGCATCAATACCATGCTTATCTTGTTTTGCTCATACCTTCTATGCCGTAGCTCCGAATCTAATGAACTTTATATGTAACTTGACTAGAATTTCGTGTAGATCATCTTGGTGCATCTTAACTTGCTGTTTAACAACTTGAATATAAGGTTTATTTAGATCTGGACCAATTTCGAAATTTGCATATGAGGACTTACCGAAATTGTTATATGTTGTTTCCGGCCTCATTTAAACTTGCTTTGATGTGTTGCTCTTGTTTGCATCATCTCTTGCCATGAGTAGCCTCATCTAGCCTTGTCATGCATCATGCTTGTTGTGCATCATGCCTTGTTCATGTGTGGTGTGTTTACTATGTTGTGTGCTTCTTCTTGTTAGTTCCTGTTTTGTTGCGATCGTGAGGATTCGTTCGTCTACGCTCGGTTCGTCTTCGTGGCTTCATCTTCTTCATGGACTCGTTCTTCTTCCTTGCGGGATTTCAGGCAAGATGACCGCTACCCTGGATCTCACTACTATCATTGCTATGCTAGTTGCTTCGTTCTATCGCTATGCTGCGCTACCTATCACTTGTTCCTCAAGCCTCTCAAATTGCCATGTTAGCCTCTAACCTTTTGCACCCTTCCTAGCAAACCGTTGTTTGGCTATGTTACCGCTTTGCTCAGCCCCTCTTATAGCATTGTTAGTTGCAGGTGAAGATGAAGTTTGTTCCTTCTTGGAACACAGAGATGTTGTTCCTTGCTGGAACATGTTTACTTGTTGGGATATCACAATATATCTTATATTATTAATGCACCTATATACTTGGTAAAGGGTGGAAGGCTCGGCCTTATGCCTGGTGTTTTGTTCCACTCTTGTCGCCCTAGTTTCCGTCATATCGGTATTATGTTCCCGGATTTTGCGCCCCTAACGCTGGTCGGGTGATTTATGGGACCCCTTGACAGTTCGCTTTGAATAAGACTCCTCCAAAGAAGGCCCAACATTGGTTTTACCATTTGCCTCACCTAGCCCTTTTTCCCTTGGGTTTCGGAGCCCAAGGGTCATCTTTATTTTAGCCCCCCGGCCGGTGCTTCTCTAAGTGTTGGCCTGAACCGAAGCTACTGCAGGGCCCCTCGAGCAACTCGAGGTCTGGTTTTACTCGTAGCTAGTCTCATCCGGTGTTGCCATGAGAATGAGATATGTGCAGCTCCTATCGGGATTGTCGGCGCATCGGGCGGCTTTGCTGGTCTTGTTTTATTGCTGTCGAAATGTCTTGTAGCCGGGATTCCGAGACTGATCGGGTCTTCCCGGGGAGAAGGAATATCCTTCGTTGATCGCGAGAGCTTATCATGGGCTATGTTGGGACACCCCTGCAGGGTATAAACTTTCGAGAGCCGTGCCCACGGTTATGTGGCAGATGGGAATTTGTTAATATCCGGTTGTAGTAAACTTGAAGCAAACTCTTCTAAAATACACCAACCGTGTGCATAACCGTGAGTGTCTCTTTTCGGGGTTGATCGAGAGGAGAACACGGTTTCTGGGTTATGTCTGACGTAAGTAGGAGTTCATGATCACTTCTTGATCATTACTAGTTGACGACCGTTCCTTTGATTCTCTTCTCGCTCTCATTTGCGTTGGTTAGCCACCATATATGCTTAGTCGCTGCTGCAACCTCACCACTTTACCCCTTCCTTTCCCTTTAAGCTTTGCTAGTCTTGATACCCATGGTAATGGGATTGCTGAGTCCTCGTGGCTCACAGATTACTACACCAACAGTTGCAGGTACAGGTTGTGCGATGATCTTGACGCGAGAGCGATGCTTGCTTGTTTGGAGTTCTTCTTCTGCTTCTTCTTCGATCAGGGGATAGGTCCCAGGTCGGCAGCCTGGGCTAGCAGGGTGGATGTCGTTTGAGTTTCTGTTTATGTTTCATCCGTAGTCGGATGTTGATCTCTTGTATATGATGTTGATGTATTCTTGAGGCATTTTTTCCTTATGTATGTATCCCCATCTATTATGTAATGTTGATGTAATGATATACACCTTGCAAAAGCGTTTCAATATGCGGGTCTATCCTTGGTGGGACCTTCGAGTTCCTTTTGGATAGGGTCGCATATTGGGCGTGACACAAACCTTATGCATGCCAAAGGAGATGTTGGAATTATTAGTGATATTATTTGCGAAGCTATAAAAATTCATAAGCAAGATCATTGTCAAACTCACTCTAACGAGTCACCCTCTCTAGGACTTGATCCACCACGTGAAGATGGTGAACATGGATACTATGATGCGGATGATGATAGTGACTTCGATCTTGATGATGCAATGAGACATTTTAGTCTTATGGCAAATCTTCAGGGATATATGGCAGGTGGAAAGGAATGGGTTCTTGACAGTGGATGTACCGATCACATGACCGGAGATAAAGACATGTTTCGTGAGCTTGCTGAAAACGATGGTCCTCGAAAGTATGTCACTTTTGGTGACAACTCAAAGGGTAAGGTGGTTGGCCTCGGTAAGGTGGCTATATCACATGATAGCTCCATACAAAATGTCATGCTCGTTGAATCTCTTGGATACAACTTACTTTCAGTATCTAGACTTGCTGATTTCGGTTTCAATGTCCTATTTACTGAAGTAGATTGCCAAGTGTTTCGTAGAGATAATCATAAAATGGTCTTTACCGGTGTGCGTAGAGGTGATCTATACATTATTGATTTCACTAAAAAGGCTCAACCTAGAACTTGTTTTATTGCTAAATCCTCTAAAGGTTGGTTATGGCATAGATGGTTAGGTCATGTTGGTATGCGAAACCTTGACAAGCTTATTAAAGGAAATCATATCCTTGGAGTTAACGATGTCATATTTGATAAGGATAGACTTTGCAGCGCTTGTCAGGCAGCTAAACAGGTTGGAGGAAGGCATCCTGTGAAGAACATCATGACCACAAGGAGGCCACTCGAGCTTCTTCATATGGATCTCTTTGGTCCCAACGCTTACAAAAGTCTCGGTGGAAATTCTTTTGTTCTAGTTATAGTTGATGATTTTTCAAGATTTACGTGGGTGTTCTTTCTCGATGACAAATCGCAGGTCCAAAAGATCTTCAAAAACTTCGCTAGGAAGGCCCAAAATCAATTTGAAGTGAAGATCAAGAAGGTTCGCAGCGACAACGGAACGGAGTTCAAGAACGCAAATGTGGACACCTTTCTTGATGAAGAAGCGATTTCACACGAGTTCTCGGCTACGTACACACCTCAACAAAATGGAGTTGTTGAGAGGAAGAACCGGACGCTCATCAAAATGGCAAGAACGATGCTTGATGAGTACAAAACGCTGAAGCACTTTTGGGCGGAAGCGGTTGAGACAACTTGTCATGCAACAAATCGCTTGTATCTTCACAAGCTACTCGGCAAGACGGCATACGAGCTTCTCACCGGTAACAAACCCCAAGTTGGATACTTTCGAGTATTCGGCTCAAAGTGCTACATTCTTGATAAGCATCGTCGTTCTAAATTTGCTCCTAAGTCTCATGAAGTTTTCCTACTTGGTTATGGCTCAAACTCTCACACATACCGTGTCTACAACAATTTCACCCGAAAGGTTGAAGAAACGGTAGATGTGAAGTTTGATGAATCTAACGACTCGCAAGTAGAGCAATTGCCAATTGATTTAGTAGACAAAGATCCCTCGGAAGCAATCCAAGGTTTGTCTATTGGCAAGATTCGCCCAACGGAGGTGAAGGAGAGTACCTCGTCCGTCCAAGTGGAAGCTTCTGCCTCACGACAAGGTGAACCAAGAGTTGATATGGAAGCATCCACAAGTGGGACACACCAAGATGAAGAAAACGAGGAAGTGCACCAAGATGAACGTCAACAACCTCCTTCTCCACCACGACAAGAGAACGACAACGCCAACAATGAAGAAGGCCAAGAAGAAGAACATGATGAAGAAGATGTTCAACCAAGACCCAAGCAAAAGCTGACACGAGTTCGAGCAAGAATTGCTAAAGACCATCCCGTCGAGAAAATCTACAATGATATCCAAACCGGGAGAATCACTCGCTCTAAAACTCGTTTAGCTAACTTTTGTGAACACTATTCATTCATCTCTAGCATTGAACCTATGAAGGTTAAAGAAGCATTGGAAGATCCGGATTGGATAAACGCCATGCACGAAGAGCTACACAACTTTGAGAGAAATCAAGTGTGGACATTGGTTGAGAAGCCCGACAACAACCACAACATCATCGGTACCAAATGGGTGTTTTGCAACAAGCAAGATGAAGATGGACAATTAGTTCGCAACAAACCACGTCTCGTCGCCCAAGGCTACACACAAGTCAAAGGTATGGACTATGGTCAGACTTATGCTCCCGTCGCTAGACTTGAGTCCATTCGCATCTTACTTGCCTATGCTAATCACCATGATATCACCTTGTACCAAATGGACATTAAAAGTGCTTTTCTAAATGGTGAAATAGAGGAGGAAGTTTATGTCAAACAACCTCCCGGCTTTGTCAATCCTAAGAAACCAAATCATGTTTACAAACTTCACAAAGCCCTTTTATGGCCTTAAACAAGCTCCTAGAGCGTGGTATAAATGCTTGACCAAGTTCCTTATCGAAAAAGGCTTTGTGTCGGCGTTCTGGGAACGGGGTACCTGAACTGCTCGCCTGCTGCCTCTTGGCGTGGCTCAAGGGTGGCCCAAGACGGCCCATCTTCATCAAGACAAGCTCAAGACCTCGCGAGGGCAAGCCTCATGAGGACGACAGAAGCTTCCTCAGGCACAACCTCGTCACAGCTGGCTTGCGAGGAGGCGGAGAGATCAAGGCGGGTACCTCACGAGGTGCCCATGACGCAGCCATGACGCACCGAGGGCGCCAGAAGGCACCAGCCCAGCAGTGTCCTCATTTCCTCTTTGGTGCAAAGGAGGCAAGCGCAGCGAGAGCATCAAGAAAAGGCAACCATTTCGTGCAACAAGACCAAGACCAACACAACGGCAGGAAGGAGGTCATCGTGGAGCCCAAGCCAAGGCCACCGCTGTGAGCCTTTGACAAAGCGAGGACCAACTTTAGTCAGCATAAGTGTACTAGATGTTCCCCTTCAAAATGGCCAATTGTTGGCGCCCTTCCCGCTCAATATTTGGGAAGAGGCCTAGGGCCTTTGCCTTTAAATAGGGCTAGCCACCCACAGGGTAGAGACACGTTGAATCTAGAGAGAGAGAGAGAGAGCGACCGAACTCCCCCTAGCAGTTTGTCGCACCGGCCAAGAACAGACCCTCGCGAGGCTATTCTTCCTTGTATTGTTCATCATCAGCCCCTGAGGTAATCCACCACACCACACACTGGAGTAGGTTATTACACCACAATGGTGGCCCGAACCAGTATAAACATTGTGTCCCTTGTGTTGCTCTTTGTGTAGTTTAGATCCTTGCGAGGCGACGAGGTGCAGGTTGGTAGGGGGTGAGATATCCGCGTGCACCCCAGAGTTCGACCTAGAGGGTCTGCCGGAACCCGAAATCTGACATTTGGCGCGCCAGGTAGGGGTGCACCGGAGCTTTCCCTTCCGCCGACCCGCTCTCCGCCAACATCGCGATTCGCCCTATGATGAGCAGCACGCCGCCCACTCCGGTCGCCAACGCCGGCGCAGGGGCCAGGGGGCTCCGAGCCTTGGCCCCAACCCCGTGACAGGTGTAGTGGCCGAACAAGTTCAAGCCGGAGAGGCCACCGCGCTACAACGGCACGACTGATCCACTGGCCTTCCTGCTGGCGTATGAGGAGGCCGTCCTCGAAGCAGGAGGCGACGACAAGGTCATGGCTAACTGGCTTCCCATGGCCCTCACCGGCGCCCCGCTCATGTGGCTACTCCACCTACCAGCAGCTTCCATGGCCTCTTGGGAGGAGCTGCGCGACCTCTTCCTCGCCCAGCACGCTGCGCTGGTGCCCCTAGTCATCGCAGCTCTCCTGGGCGGCTCGCAGGCGCCACCTTCAGCCGCCACGCTGCCATTCGTCTGGCCAGATCGGCGCTGCCTCCGTCAAGATGGGGCTCCTCCGGGTCGGTCGGCGCCCAAGGCCGATCTGGCCTTCAGCTCGGAGGACCACCCCTCCAACTCAGCCTGCTCGGGCGCGCTCCCAATGCTATGCACCCCCACCATCTGCCAGGTGGTCGTCACCAGGACCCTCATCGACGGTGGCGCGGGCCTCAGCGTGCTCTCGGTTGAAGCCTTCGGCCTCCTCCACATACCGCCGGAGCGGCTTCAGCCTAGTAGGCCCTTCTTGGGCGTCGGAGGTGGTTCAGCCGGCTCCCTGGGGCAGATCCGTCTTCCGGTGACCTTCGGCACCTACGACAACTTCCGCACGGTGCTAATGGACTTCGACGTAGCCCCCATCGGCCTCCCATACAACACCATCCTCGGCTATCCAGCACTAGCCCGATTTATGGCTGCGACTCACCCCGCGTACAACCTCATGAAGATGCCCGGGAGCAACGGCGTCCTCACCGTGTCCGAAGACGCCGGGGATGCGTTGCAAGTGCTCAAGCTCATCTTCAAGACAGCAGCGGCGGCGCAGCCCACCGACTCAGACGCCCCTGAGCCCAAGGGGGTTGTGCCGGCCAAGAAGAAGCAGTTGTTCTCCCAAGACAAGGCAGAAACCAAACAGATACTGGTCGACGAGGATGGATCCACTAACGCCACCTTCGCCATAGGCGCCAACCTCCAGCCCGAGCAGGAGGAGGCCCTGATCAAGTTCCTACGCGCGAATAAGAAGGTAATCCCATGGGAACCTGATCAGTTGGCAGGGATCCCGAGAGGCGTAATCGAGCACCACCTCAACGTGTGCCCCAACGTACGCCCCGTCAAGCAGAAAGTGAGACGGCAGTCCACTGAAAAGCGAGACCCGCAAGCTAGAAGCGGCAGGGGTCATTTGCGAGGTCCGATACCCAGATTGGTTGGCTAACCCGGTTGTCGTGCCAAAGAAAGGGGGAAGGAACACATGTGTGTCGACTTCACCAACCTCAACAAAGCCTGCCCGCAGGATCCATTCCCGCCCTCAGATCGATCGGATCGCCGATTCCACCGCCGAGTGTGACCTGTTATGTTTCTGGATGCCTTCTCGCTATCACCAGATCAAGATAGCAGAGAAGACGTGGAAAAACGGCTTTCCGACCCGTGTGGAGTGTACTGCTACACATGCATGCCGTTCGGGCTGCGCAACGCAGGAGCAACCTTTCAGCGGCTGATGCACATCACCTTGGGTCTGCAGGTCGGGAGGAATGTTGAGGCTTACGCCGATGACATTGTGGTGAAGTCTCGGAGGCCGTAACCCCGATACAAGACTGGAGGAAACCTTCATGAGCCTCAACGCAGTGAACTGCGGCTCAACCCGGATAAGTGTGTGTTTGGGGTCCCTTCGAGCAAGCTCTTGGGCTTCGTCGTGTCCCATCGGGGCATCGAGGCTAACCCAGAAAAGTTCAAGGCAGTCGAGGACATGAGCCCGACGAAGACCCTCAGAGAAATGCAGAAGCTCACTGGGCACGTGACCGCACTAGGACGCTTCATCTCCAAGTTAGGGGAACGAGCGCTACCCTTCTTCAAGCTAATGAAGAAAAAGGGCCCCTTTGAATGGACTAAAAAGGCCGACAAGGCATTCCAAGATCTGAAAAGGTACTTAACCAGCCCTCCGGTAATGGTGGCTCCGCGCCCCAAAGAGCCCCTGGTGCTCTACCTTGCAGCCATCCCCTACTCTGCCAGCGCATCCCTGGTGGCGGTTAGGGAGGAGCGTTGGACCAAAGCCGAGGCAGCTGCCCGGGTCAAGGCGAAGCAGGATCAAGGGGGCCTCACAGAGACCACTACCACAGCTGAGAAGGATCAACCGCCGCAGGGAAGCGCACTCGGAACAGAAGAGACCCCTCCCCCTGACGACCAGCCACTGGGGGCTCCACTGTCTCAGGAGGCGCCACGGCCTCCGGAGGACACCAACAACACCAACACTCCCAACCTCGTCGAACACCCTGTGTACTTCGTCAGCACAGTGTTGCGGGATGCGAGGGCGCGGTACCCCATGCCCCAGAAACTACTCCTCGCGCTCTTGGTGGCCTCGCGCAAGCTGCGGCACTATTTTCAGGGCCATCCCATGAAGGTTGTCTCGGCGTACCCCTTGGAAAGGGTGCTCAGGAGCCCCAACTCGGCTAGAAGAGTCGCTGAGTGGAACATCGAGTTGCAAGCGTTTCAGCTAGAATTCAGCACCACCAGAGTCATCAAGGGAGCCGCGCTAGCGGACTTCGTGGCGGAATGGACGGAGGCGCCGGGCCTCAAGGCTGATGAGGATCGATCCCTCTCTTCGGGAAGCGAGGCACCGGATGGTTGGATCATGTACTTCGACGGGGCGTTCTCCAGACAAGGCGCGGGAGCTGGCGCAGTTCTTATATCTCCTACTCAAGACAAGCTCTACTACGCCGTGCAGCTCTGTTTCCAGCACGGAGAAAAGGTCTCCAACAACATAGCAGAATATGAGGGCCTGATAGCAGGCTCAAGGCCATGATTGCCCTAGGAGTGAAGCGCCTTACCATCAAGGGTGATTCACAACTCCTCGTCAACTTCTCCAACAAAGTATACGAGCCGAGGGATGAGCACATGGAAGCCTACCTCGCGGAGGTCCGCAGGATGGAGAAGCAGTTATGGGGACTGGAGTTGCAGCATGTGCCTCGTGGCACCAATCAAGAGGCTGACCACATCGCCAAACGGGCATCCAGGCGGCTACCTTAGTAGCCCGGCGTCTTCAAGGAGCGGCTCTTCAAGCCCTCGGCAACGCCATCGCTGTAAAGCACGGTGCAGCCTCGGGAAGAGCTCCCCCAGCCACCTGCCTCGGGAGCCCTGGTCTGTGGCCCGGCCTCAGGAGCGCATCTGCTCCTAACGCTGGAGCCTCAGGAGGGGTGCTGGATCACAGAGCTCTGGAGCTACCTGACGCAAGGGACCTTGCCGGAAAAGGAGGAGGAAGCGGAGCGTGTGGCGCGGCAAGCCACGGCATACTGCATCAGGGATGGAGAGCTCTACCGGAAGCGACCAAATGATGTGTCCCTGCGTTGCATCTCCAGGGAGCAAGGGAAGGAGCTGTTGGCAGACATACATGATGGAGACTGTGGGCATCATTCGTCATCACGAGCCCTCATTGGCAAGGCGTTCCGCAGCGGGTTCTATTGGCCCACTGCGCTCAATGATGCCGTGGAACTGGTGAAGGCTTGCAAGGCCTGCCAATTCCATGCCAAGCAGATCCATCAGCCGGCGGGAGGTCTGCAAACTATACCCCTCTCCTGGCCATTCGCAGTCTGGGGGCTGGATATCCTGGGCCCGTTTCCTCGGGCGCCAGGAGGTTATCGTTACCTCTACGTCGCCGTGGACAAGTTCACCATGTGGGCTGAAGTGGAAGCCGTCTGCACCATCCCCGTAGGTTCTGCGGTCAAGTTCATCAAGGGCATCGTGAGCCGGTTCGGGGTGCCGAACCGCATCATCACCGACAACGGTTCGCAGTTCACCAGTAACATCTTCAAAACATACTGTGCTAACCTTGGGATGCAGGTATGCTACGCTTCGGCAGCGCACCCACGGAGCAACGGTCAGGCCGAGCGGGCCAACGCAGAGGTCCTGAGGGGCCTCAAAACCAGGACATTCAAGAAGAAGCTGGAGGCCTGCGGCAGAGGCTGGTACGACGAGCTTCAGTCCGTGTTGTGGTCCATCCGCACGACCGCGACCAAGCCGACTTGCGAGACCCCATTCTTCCGGGTCTATGGAGCTGAAGAAGTCCTCCCTCACGAGGTCAGACGTCATTCCGCACGGGTCCTGGCGTTCGACGAGGCGCAGCAGGACGCCATGCGGGGGACGGACCTCGTGCTGGGGGAGGAGCATCGTCGAGAAGCCGCGCTACGAGCGACGAGGTACCAACAAGCACTGCGGCGATACCACTGCTGCAACATTCGTCCCATAACTCTTGAGGTAGGGGACCTCGTGCTCAGACGGGTTCTCTCCAGGGAGGGACTGCATAAGCTTTCTCCCATGTGGGAGGGCCCGTTCAAGGTTGTTCAAGTTTCCAGGCCCGGCTCCGCGCGCTTGGAGACTCAGGAGGGGGTGCCCGTCGAGAACGCGTGGAACATCCAGCACCTCCGGAGGTTTTACCCCTAAAAAGGCCCGGTGCCTGTGAAGAAGGCATACGCCTGTGAAGCTTATCTTTCTGAGAAAGGCCCGGTGCCTGTGAAGAAGGCGAATGCCTGTGAAGTTGTTGCGTTTTGGAAAGGCCGGTGCTCGTGAAGAAGGCAAACTCCTGTGAAGCTTATCTTTCTGAGAAAGGCCCGGTGCCTGTGAAGAAGGCGAATGCCTGTGAAGTTGTTGCGTTTTGGAAAATGCCCGGTGCCTGTGAAGAAGGCAAACACCTGTGAAGCTTATCTTTCTGAGAAAGTCCCGGTGCCTATGAAGAAGGCGAATGCCTGTGAAGTGGTTGCATTTTGGAAAAGGCCCGGTGCCTGTGAAGAAGGCCAATGCCTGTGAAGCTCGACGCCCATGACACTCTCACGTAATAATGAGTTGGGGCTGTACACGCCCGAGTCTCAGAGCGCCGCCTCAGGCCTGGGGCTCCCCCACGCCGATGGCAGCACCTAGCTCAGCTGGTGAGAAGACGTCGAAGACTAGATTAGGTGCCAGACGTGGCTTTTTTTCATTTGCTTTCTGCAGTTGGCTTGTTCATTCCCATTTGAAGTTTTATTGAAGGTGTTGCCGTCTTTGTCTTGCGACTCTTTGCCTTCTTCACTCTCCTACCTCGATTTCTCTCGCGCGAGTCTCGCGAGGGAGCAACGCGGGCACCCTCGCGAGTTTTTTCTGCCCCTACTGTTTGAGGCTTCCCTAACCCGGTTCGCTACGGGAGCACCCCTCCAGTCCGTGCCCCACGGGCACCGCGACACAAACACAGGACCTGGGTCGGTTGCCTCCACGACTGAGGCCGAAAACTACCTCTCCTGGCTAATCTTTGCAGGGCATGAAGCGTTCGACGAGGCCTCGGCCTCGGGAGGCGAAGACCGCGACAGGTCGCCCCCAAGCTAAGTAATTTCTACGCGCAGGCGTGTGGCATAGAATCCTAATACAAAAATAGCGGAAATAGTATGATAATAAAACAGCAACAGTCCAAGCACGCCCCTGCGGGGCCCTACACTATTGTCTCTTTGCACAAGAAAAGGAAAATAACAAGACAGGCGCAGCTCGCTTGACACCAACTCGCGGCGGAGGCTCGACCTGCCTCCGGAGCTCAAGCGGACTCCCTCTCGCGCTTCACCGAGGTGCGAGGGCGGGCGGACCCGCTACCTCCCTCCAGGCGGGCGCGGCGGCTGGTCACGGCCACCGCTAGAGGAGCCGCTGTCCGAAGAAGAGTCGCCGAAGCTTGACGAACCCCGAGCGCTGCCAACCACGCGCGCGCTGTCATCTTCGTCCCGATCGTCACTGGGGCTAGGCCCACGGCCGCGGTCCTAGTCCTCGGGGCAGCACCCAGCGCGGCGACCGTCTTCCCCGAACACCCTCACGTAGAGGGTGGCGTCGCCGTCGAACTTGAAGTGCAGGGTGCACCGCCGGCTCAGACCTCGCGAGCGGGCGAACGTTTGCCAGCCGCGGGTCAGGGCCATATTCCCGGCGGCGGAGACCTCCAGTGAAGCCCAGGAGGCCTGGCTGCAGCAACCGTCCGCCTGGAGCCAGAGGCCGCCCGAGGCGCCGGCCGGAAGTTCACCTAAAAGGAAGCGGGGAAGCTGGAGCCAAGTGCTGGTCGGCTCCGCCGACCACACGACAAACTCCGGCAACACCTCTGCCAAATGGAAGCGCGGCCTAGGGGGTCGCGCGGCCGTAGCGTGCCCCCCATCAACGGCCTGACGCCCGTCACCGCGCGGGAGATCGCCTCCACGGCCGCGAGAAGCCGCTACGGGAGCCACATGGTGCTTGCGAGGACGGCCTCAACCGCGCTTGGCTGGGGGAGAGTCAGGCTCCACCTGGCGGGCCTTTCCTTTCTCCGCAGCCGAGAACCACTTTGGCGGAGCCATGGAGAAGAAGGAGAAGCAAGAAGAGATGGACTGGAAGGGCACGCGTCGTTCCGTACTTATAGCCGGGGAAGGCCAACCGTCGACCTCCACGATCACAAGTAATCATGACCCGCTTTGACTGCAGGGACTTGTCAATTCGTGCAGTCGCCGAGGCGTCGTGGTGAAGTGGAGACGCCCACGTCCAATCAACCGCCACGCGGCTCCAAAGGCCGCAGGCTGTTAGGGCCCGCGGCGCTTCGCTCTTGCCCCTTCGCTTCTCTTCTCAGCCAAGTCCAGGCGCGCCTTGTGCCCGGGGGCTACTGTTGGTGTTCCGGGAATGGGGGTACCCATACTTGCCTGCCTGCGGCCTACGGCGTGGCTCAAGGGGTGGCCCAGTACGGCCCATCTTCATCAGCACAAGCTCAAGACCCTCGCGAGGGGCCAAGCCTCGCGGGGCGGACGACAGGAAGCTTCCTCAGGCACGACCTCGTCAGGCTGGCTCGCGAGGAGGCGGAGAGATCAAGGCAGGATACCTCACGAGGTGCCCATGAAGCAAGCCATGACGACCGAGGGCGCCAGGAAGGCGCCAGCCCACGCAGTGTCCTCATTTCCTCTTTGGTGCAAAGGAGGCAAGCGCAGGCGAGAGCATCAAGCTAAGGCAACCATTTCGGTGCAATAAGACCAAGACCAACACAACGGCAGGAAGGAGGTCATCGTGGAGCCCAAGCCGGCGTCACCGTTAGAGCCTTTGACAGTCGAGGACCAACTTTAGTCAGGATAAGTGTACTAGATGTTCCCCTTCAAAATGGCCAATTGTTGGCGCCCTTCCCGCTCAATATTTGGGAAGTGGCCCAGGCCCTTTGCCTATAAATAGGGCTAGCCACCCACAGGGTAGAGACACGTTGAATCTAGAGAGAGAGAGAGCGACCGAACTCCCCCTAGCAGTTCGTCGCACCGGCCAAGAACAGACCCTCGCGAGGATGTTCTTCCTTGTATTATTCATCATCAGCCCCTGAGGCAATCCACCACACCACACACTGGAGTAGGGTATTACACCACAATGGTGGCCCGAACCAGTATAAACATTATGTCCCTTGTGTTGCTCTTTGTGTAGTTTAGATCATTGCGAGGCGACGAGGTGCAGGTTGGTAGGGGGTGAGATCTCCGCGTGCACCCCAGAGTTCGAACCTAGCGGGTCTGCCGGAACCCGAAATCCGACACTTTGAAATCAGAAAAATTGATTCTACTCTTTTTACTAAAAGGGTCAACGGAGAACTATTTGTGTGCCAAATCTATGTTGATGATATTATATTTGATTCTACTAACCCTCATTTTAGTGAAAAGTTTGGAAAACTAATGTCGGAGAAGTTTGAGATGTCTATGATGAGTGAACTCAAATTCTTTCTTGGTTTGCAAATCAAGCAAACTAAGGAGGGAACCTTTGTCTCTCAAATGAAGTACACCGAGGACTTATTCAAGAAGTTCAATATGCAAGAATGCAAAGGTGTGACTACACCCATGCCTACTAGTGGACATCTTGATTTGACCAAAGATGGTGAACCGGTCGATCAAAAGGTTTATCGCTCTATGATTGGTTCATTGTTATATCTATGTGCTTCACGTCCTGATATCATGCTAAGTGTGTGCATGTGTGCACGATATCAAGCTGCTCCTAAAGAATGTCACCTTAAGGCCGTGAAAAGGATAGTGAGATACTTAATTCATACACCAAATTTTGGCATTTGGTATCCTAAGAGGGCCTCTTTCGATCTTGTTGGCTACTCCGACTCGGACTATGCCGGAGACAAGGTTGATAGAAAGTCCACTTCGGGTACTTGTCAATTTCTTGGTAGACCTCTTGTGTCTTGGTCTTCCAAGAAACAAAACTCGGTATCCTTATCCACCGCCGAAGCGGAATACATTGCCGCTGGTTCATGTTGTGCTCAATTACTTTGGATGACCCAAACTCTTAAAGATTATGGGATATATGTGAAACATGTTCCATTACTTTGTGACAATGAAAGCGCTATCAAGATTGCTCACAATACCGTGCAACACTCTCGAACTAAGCATATTGAAGTTCGTCATCATTTGATTCGAGATCATGTTGCTAAGGGTGACATTAATCTTAAGCATGTTCGCACCGAAAAGCAATTAGCGGATATATTCACTAAACCACTTGATGAGAAAGTGTTTTGCAGGTTAAAAGGTGAATTGAACATCATTGATGCTTCAAACTTGGAGTAGGAGCTCCATTGGATACATGCAAGACATGAGCTTATGAATAATCCTTGACATTTCTCTTATGATGATAAACTTATGTCTTGGATATATTTGCATCTTGCATGTTATCTAACCCTTGTAGGTACTTGGATGAATCTAAGTCTATGAGATTGCAACTCACTCACATCTTGAGCAATCTCTACATCACCAAGTCTCTACACAATTGTGGATGAAGACAAGGAAGCACGAAACCATTCAAACATATCCTTGACAAATTCTATGTTGAGTTTCATGATTGTCATTTTGGATACACAAGTGCTCTTCCTTGCAAGAACTAACCCATGTAGGTAGATGAACTCAAATTCCAAGTGGTGCTCCCAACTCTTGATGAGCTACATCAACCTTGAGCAACCCACACAAGTTCAACTGCATGATCACGATCAACACCACCACCCAAGGTATGTTATTCCATCTAAGAGAAGCTTTACTCCAAGACATGACGCAAAGCAACTCGACAAGACGTGAATACATCAAGATGCTTAAACGAAAAATGGTAACCCCACTTTAAGCTTAAACGATGAGTATGACCTATGATCAAGTGACCTCACTTGACTCCTAAGTCAATATACTCTAACATAGGTGACTTTGTCACCGCCCAATTCTAGATGAAGTTCTCTTGTGTTTTCTTTTGCATTTGTCTCATGCATATTTGTTTCCCCTTTCAAAAAAATCTTCATCTAGATTTCCTTTCTTTTTCCTTCTTTTCTACCAGTTCTGCATTCCCTGCATCCAATTCATTGCAAATCTTTCAATTAATTCCTTGCAAATCCTTGTGAGATCTTACTTGTCTAGTGAGCTGAGGTGACAAAGTTTTTCTCTGCAATGCACTCGGTCTCACCGGTTTTCTGTTTTCGGTCCAACCGAATCCTTTCGGTGCAACCGAAGCAAATCACTCGGTGCCACCGATTTCATTACAGGAAAAACATTCTGCCACTTGTTTCTGTTTTCCTTTTGATCCAGCTCCGCTAAATGAATCTTGTCCTCTACAAGCATCACATTTTTATCCAGTGCTTTGTGTTGTGACTCAAGGACCAAACCCATTCACAAAAATTCCAGAAGGCCCTTCTTGGAAATTGATGTCAAAGGGGGAGAGAGAGATCATATCAAAGCTTATCACTTAGGGAGATCCCATCAAAACTTATCACTTCCAAAGGGAGAGAGAGTATCACCTCCATAGGGGGAGAGAGAGATCTCCAGGGGAGAGAATACTCAAAAAGAGAGTAATTCTCAAGGATCCCAGATGCTTGATGTTCAAGAGGAGAGATACCACATGTCTTCTTAAGGGGAAAGAAAGACATGTTCATATGTGCTTATTTGCATTAGCTCTGTTTATTTGTATCTTTGAGCTCTGACTTTTGCTTTTTGCTCTGATTTTCTGTTCCCTATCTTCTCCCAATATCCCATGCTAGATTCAGGGGGAGCAAGACATCTAAGGGAAAGAAGTGATTTAAATTCTTTGCACATATTTACCTTTGGGGACATGTCAATATTAAATTTGGTACTTAGTACTCACTCTCTACATGTCATCCCAGTCTTGGTATTCTTGTGGTTTCTTCTGTTTGCTATGGCTAGTAAGTGTATCTGTGTTATCTAACCTTGTTCACACAGGTTCATTCCATACTAAGCCAACTCAAGACCACAAGGTAAGTATATGCATCACAGTCATGTGAATGAGAAATTCTTGCTGATGTACATATTGTTTGCAAGGAGGACTCATGAGCATGAAGGTACATTTCCCACATACACATCTATTACTATCTTTTGCTCTGATGCATATAGCCAAGATACATGTAACACACTGCTTACTCTGTCCTGTTCATGCATTCACATGCTTCTATATTCCATATTCATGATTGCATAAATGTAGGGGGAGCCTATGCATGTTACATGTCTTTCCAAAGCTTTACTTGCTATTCTCTATATCTTTATCTAAAGCTTTGATGTATGTTGCCATCAATTACCAAAAAGGGGGAGATTGAAAGCACAAGTGCTCCCTGGGTGGTTTTGGTAATTAATGTCAACATATCTCTTGTTGGACTAACACTTTTATCTAGTATGTTTCAGACAAGTTCAACAAACGAGTGGCATGGACTAGAGGATGTGGAACCCCTTCAAGATGCTAAGGACAAAGGATTGGCTCAAGCTCAAAAGCTCAAGACTCTACATGTTGTTTTCCATTTTAGTGATCCAAGATCACATTGAGTCTATAGGAAAAGCCAGTACTATCAAGAGGGGCTGAGGTGTTGCTTAATGATTTTCTTGCTCCATGAAGCTTAGTGATATGCTCCAAAAACCCTCAACTACTTTCCCACATCCACATATGTCCTAAACCCAAAGTCAAACTCGGCCCCACCGATTCTTTCTATCCGGCGCCACCAAGTTCAGATGTCTTAGCCACTGCCACAAACCCTAGGCAAATCGGTCTCACCGATAGGGATCTCGGTCTCACCGAGATGGGATTGTAATCTCTCTGTGTATGTCCATTACCAAAATCGCTCTCACCGAGTTTGAGCAATCGGTACTACCGAGATTACAATGCAAACTTTCTGGTTAGCTTATTACCAAAATTGGTCCCACCGAGTTTGTGTAATCGGTCTCACCGAGTTTGGCTAACCAACTCTCTGGTTAGCTTATTACCAAAATTGGTCTCACCGAGGTTGTGTAATTGGTCTCACCGAGATTACGTTATGCCCTAACCCTAACCATATCGGTCCTACCGAGTTGCATGTCGGTCCCATCGAAAATCCTAATGGTCACTAGATTTGCTAAATCGGTCAGACCGAGTTTGTTGATTCGGTCCCACCGAGTTTGGTAAATTGTGTGTAATGGTTAGATTTTTTTGTGGAGGCTATATATACCCCTCCACCTCCTCTTCATTCGTGGAGAGAGCCATCAGAACAAGCCTACACTTCCAGCATCCTATTTCTGAGAGAAAACTACCTACTCATGTGTTGAGGCCAAGATATTCCATTCCTACCATATGAATCTTGATCACTAGCCTTCCCAAGTTGTTTTCCACTCAAATCTTCTTTCCACCAAATCCAAATCCTGTGAGAGAGAGAGAGTTGAGTGTTGGGGAGACTATCATTTGAAGCACAAGAGCAAGGAGTTCATCATCAACACACCATTTGTTACTTCTTGGAGAGTGGTGTCTCCTAGATTGGCTAGGTGTCACTTGGGAGCCTCCAACAAGATTGTGGAGTTGAACCAAGGAGTTTGTAAGGGCAAGGAGATCGCCTACTTCATGAAGATCTACCGCTAGTGAGGTAAGTCCTTCGTGGGCGACGGCCATGGTGGGATAGACAAGGTTGCTTCTTCGTGGACCCTTCGTGGGTGGAGCCCTCCGTGGACTCGCGCAACCGTTACCTTTCGTGGGTTGAAGTCTCCATCAACGTGGATGTGTTGGGGAACGTTGCATAAAATAAAAAAAATTCCTATGTTCACCATGATCAATCTATGAGTTCATCTAGCAACGAGAGAGAGAGATGCATCTACATACCACTTGTAGATCGCGTGCGGAAGCGTTCAAGAGAACGGGGTTGAGGGAGTCGTTCTCGTCGTGATCCAAATCACCGGAGATCCTAGCGCCGAACGGACGGCACCTCCGCGTTCAACACACGTACGGTCAGCGTGATGTCTCCTCCGTCTTAATCCAGCAAGGGGGGAGGAGAGGTCGATGAAGATCCAGCAGCACGACGCCGTGGTGGTGGACGTAGCAGGGCTCCGGCAAGGCTTCGCCAAGCAACTATGGGAGGAGGAGGAGGTGTAGCAGGGGGAGGGAGGCTCCAAGTGCAAGGGTGCGGCTGCCCTCCCTCCCCCCCTTTATATAGGCCCCCTGGGGGGCGCCGGCCCTGGAGATCAGATCTCCCAAGGGGCGGCGCCCGGGGAGGCCTGCCCCAAGGCAAGTGGGCATCTCACCCTAGGGTTTCCAACCCTAGGCGCGGGGGCCCAAGTGAGGCGCACCAGCCCACCAGGCTGGTTCCTCCCACTTCAGCCCATGGGGCCCTCCGTATAGGTGGCCCCACCGGTCGACCAGGACCCTTCCGGTGGTCCCGGTACAATACCAGTAACCCGAAATTCTCCGATGGCGAAATAGCACTTCCTATATATAATTCTTTACCTATGGACCATTCCGGAACTCCTCGTGACGTCCGGGATCTCATCCGGGACTCCGAACAACTTTCGGTTTGCTGCATACTCATATTCATACAACCCTAGCGTCACCGAACCTTAAGTGTGTAGACCCTACGGATTCGGGAGACATGCAGACATGACCGAGACGGCTCTCCGGTCAATAACCAACAGCGGGATCTGGATACCCATGTTGGCTCCCACATACTCCTAGATGATCTCATCGGATGAACCATGATGTCGAGGATTCAAGCAACCCCGTATACTATTCCCTTTGTCAGACGGTATGTTACTTGCCCGAGATTCGATCGTCGGTATCCCAATACCTCGTTCAATCTCGTTACCGGCAAGTCACTTTACTCGTACCGTAATGCATGATCCCGTGACCAACCACTTGGTTACTTTGAGCTCATTATGATGATGCATTACCGAGTGGGCCCAGTGATACCTCTCCGTAATACGGAGTGACAAATCCCAGTCTCGATCCGTGTCAACCCAACAGATACTTTCGGAGATACCTGTAGTGCACCTTTATAGTCACCCAATTACGTTGTGACGTTTGGTACACCCAAAGCACTCCTACGTTATCCGGGAGTTACACGATCTCATGGTCTAAGGAAAAGATACTTGACATTGGAAAAGCTCTAGCAAAACGAACTACACGATCTTGTGCTATGCTTAGGATTGGGTCTTGTCCATCACATCATTCTCCTAATGATGTGATCCCGTTATCAATGACATCCAATGTCCATAGTCAAGAAACCATGACTATCCATTGATCAACGAGCTAGTCAACTAGAGGCTCACTAGGGACATGTTGTGGTCTATCTATTCACACGTGTATTACGATTTCCAGATAATACAATTATAGCATGAATAAAAGACAATTATCACGAACAAGGAAATATAATAATAATCCTTTTATTATTGCCTCTAGGGCATATTTCCAACAGTCTCCCACTTGCACTAGAGTCAATAATCTAGTTACAATGTGATGAATCGAACACCCATAGAGTTCTGGTGTTGATCATATTTTGCTTGCGGAAGAGGTTTAGTCAACGGATCTGCGACATTCAGATCCGTATGTACTTTGCAAATTTCTATGTCTCCATCTTGAACATTTTCACGAATGGAGTTGAAGCGACGCTTGATGTGACTGGTCTTCTTGTGAAACCTGGGCTCCTTGGCAAGTGCAATAGCTCCAGCGTTGTCACAGAAGAGTTTGATTGGCCCCGACGCATTGGGTATGACTCCTAGGTCAGTGATGAACTCCTTCACCCAAATTGCTTCATGCGCTGCCTCCGAGGCTGCCATGTACTCCGCTTCACATGTAGATCCCGCCACGACGCTCGCTTGCAGCTGCACCAGCTTCTTGCTCCACCATTCAACATATACAGTATCCGGTTTGTGACTTAGAGTCATCCAGATCTGTGTCGAAGCTAGCGTCGGCGTAACCCTTACGATGAGCTCTTTGTCACCTCCATAAACGAGAAACATATCCTTAGTCCTTTTCGGTACTTCAGGATATTCTTGACCGCTGTCCGGTGTTCCTTGCGGGATTACTTTGGTACCTTCCTACCAAACTTACGGCAAGGTTTACATCAGTGCGGTACACAGCATGGCATACGTAATAGACCCTATGGCTGATGCATAGGGGATGACACTCATCTCTTCTATATCTTCTGCTGTGGTCGGACATTGAGCCGAGCTCAATTTCACACCTTGTAATACAGGCAAGAACCCTTTCTTGGACTGATCCATTTTGAATTTCTTCAATATTTTATCAAGGTATGTACTTTGTGAAAGACCTATGAGGCGTCTTGATCTATCTCTATAGATCTTGATGCCTAATATATAAGCAGCTTCTCCAAGGTCCTTCATTGAAAAACTCTTATTCAAGTAGGCCTTAATGTTGTCCAAAAGTTCTATATCATTTCCATAATATGAGAAATGCTACAGAGCTCCCACTCACTTTGTTGTAAACGCAGGCTTCTCCATAAGTCTGCATAAACCCAAACGCTTTAATCATCTCATCAAAGCAAATGTTCCAACTCCGAGATGCTTGCACCAGCCCATAAATGGATCGCTGGAGCTTGCATACCTTGTTAGCATTCTTAGGGTCGACAAAACCTTCCGGCTGCATCATATACAGTTCTTCCTTAAGATAGCCGTTAAAGAATGCCGTTTTGACGTCCATTTGCCATATCTCATAATCATAGTATGCGGCAATTGCTAACATGATTCGGACAGACTTCAACTTCACTACGGGAGAGAAAGTCTCATCGTAGTCAACCCCTTGAACTTGCCGATAACCTTTAGTGACAAGTCGAGCTTTATAGATTGTAACATTACCATCTGCGTCCGTCTTCTTCTTAAAGATCCATTTGTTTTCTATCACCCGCCGATCATCGGGCAAGTCTGTCAAAGTCCATACTTTGTTTTCATACATGGATCCTATCTCGGATTGCATGGCTTCAAGCCATTTGTTGGAATCTGGGCCGCCGCCATCGCTTCTTCATAGTTGAAGGTTCACCGTTGTCTAACAACATGATTTCCGGGACAGGGTTGCCATACCACTCCGGTGTGGAGCGTGTCCTTGTGGACCTACGAAGTTCAGTAGCAACTTGATTCGAAGTACCTTGATCATCATCATTAATTTCCTCTCCGGTCGGTGTAGGCACCACAGGAACATTTTCCTGAGCTGCACTACTTTCCAGTTCAAGAGGTAGTACTTCATCGAGTTCCACTTTCCTCCCACTTACTCCTTTCGAGAGAAACTCGTTTTCCAGAAAGGATCCGTTCTTGGAAACAAAGATCTTGCCTTCGGATCTAAGGTACAAGGTATACCCAATTGTTTCCTTGGGGTATCCTATGAAGACGCATTTTTCCGACTTGGGTTCGAGCTTTTCAGGTTGAAGTTTCTTGACATAAGCATCGCATCCCCAAACTTTTAGAAACGAAAGCTTAGGTTTCTTCCCAAACCATAATTCATACGGTGTCGTCTCAACGGATATAGACGGTGCCCTATTTAAAGTGAATGTGGCTGTCTCTAGAGCGTATCCCCAAAATGATAGCGGTAAATCTGCAAGAGACATCATAGATCGCACCATATCCAATAGAGTGCGATTACGATGTTCGGACACACCCTTACGCTGAGGTGTTCCAGGCGGCGTGAGTTGTGAAACGATTCCACATTTCCTTAAGTGTGTACCAAATTCGTGACTTAAATATTCTCCTCCACGATCTGATCATAAGAACTTTATTTTTCAGTCACGTTGATTCTCTACCTCATTCTGAAATTCCTTGAACTTTTCAAAGGTCTCAGACTTGTGTTTCATCAAGTAAACTTACCCATATCTACTCAAGTCATCAGTGAGAGTGAGAACATAACGATATCCTCCGCGAGCCTCAATGCTCATTGGACCGCACACATCGGTATGTATGATTTCCAATAAGTTGGTTGCTCGCTCCATTGTTAGGAGAACGGAGTCTTGGTCATTTGCCCATAAGGCATGGTTCGCATGTGTCAAATGATTCATAATCGAGAGACTCTAAAAGTCCATCAGAATGGAGCTTCTTCATGCGCTTGATACCAATGTGACCAAGGCGGCAGTGCCACAAGTATGTGGGACTATCGTTATCAACTTTACATCTTTTGGTATTCACACTATGAATATGTGTAATATTACGTTCGAGATTCATTAAGAATAAACCATTGACCATCGGAGCATGACCATAAAACATATCTCTCATATAAATAGAACAACCATTATTCTAAGATTTAAATGAGTAGCCATCTCGCATTAAACGAGATCCTGATACAATGTTCATGCTCATACTTGGCACTAAATAACAATTATTGAGGTTTAAAACTAATCCCGTAGGTAAATGTAGAGGTAGCGTGCCGACGGCGATCACATCGACCTTGGAACCATTCCCGACGCGCATCATCACCTCGTCCTTCGCCAGTCTCCGTTTATTCCGTAGCTCCTGCTGTGAGTTACAAATGTGAGCAACGGCACCGGTATCAAATACCCAGGAGTTACTACGAGTATTGGTAAGGTACACATCAATTACATGTATATCAAATATACCTTTAGTGTTGCCGGCCTTCTTGTCCGCTAAGTATTTGGGGCAGTTCCGCTTCAAATGGCCCTTCCTTTGCAATAAAAGAACTCGGTCTCGGGCTTGGGTCCATTCTTTGACTTCTTCGGAACTGGCTTACGGGCGCGGCAACATCCTTGCCGTCCTTCTTGAAGTTCTTCTTACCTTGCCCTTCTTGAACTTAGTGGTTTTATTGACCATCAACACTTGATGTTCTTTCTTGATTTCAACCTCTGCTGACTTGACATTGAGAATACTTCAGGAATGGTCTTCACCATCCCACGCATATTGTAGTTCATCACAAAGCTCTTGTAGCTCGGTGGGAGCGATGAAGGATTCTGTCAATGACCGCCTCGTCGGGAGGTTAATGTCCAGTGGGACAGGCGGTTGTCAACCCGGACATTTTGAGTATGTGCTCACCGATGAACTGTTTTCCTCCATCTTACAACTATAGAACTTGTCGGAGACTTCATATCTCTCGACCGGGCATGAGCTTGGAAAACCATTTTCAGCTCCTTGAACATCTCATATGCTCCGTGTTGCTCAAAACGCTTTTGGAGCCCGGTTCTAAGCTGTAAAGCATGCCGCACTAAGCGAGGGAGTAATCATCAAGACGAGACTGCCAAGCGTTCATAACGTCTTGGTTCTGCAGGATGGGTGCTTCACCTAGCGGTGCTTCTAGGACATATTGTTTCTTGGCTGCTATGAGGATGATCCTCGGGTTCCGGACCAGTCCGAATAGTTGCTGCCATCATCTTTCAGCTTGGTTTCTCTAGGAACGCGTTGAAGTTCATTGTGACATGGCGTTGGCCATTTGATCTACAAGACATTTTGCAAAGATTTTAGACTAAAGTTCATGATAATTAAGTTCATCTAATCAAATTATATAATGAACTCCCACTCAGATTTGACATCCTCTAGTCATCTAAGTGTTACATGATCCGAGTCGACTAGGCCGTGTCCGATCATCACGTGAGACGGACTAGTCATCGTCGGTGAACATCTCCATGTTGATCGTATCTTCTATCGACTCATGTTCGACCTTTCGGTCTCTTGTGTTCGAGGCCATGTCTGTACATGCTAGGCTCGTCAAGTTAACCTAAGTGTTTTGCATGTGTAAATATGTCTTACACCGTTGTATGTGAGCGTAAGAATCTATCACACCCGATCATCACGTGGTGCTCAAACGACGAACTTTAGCAACGGCGCACGATTAGGGAGAACACTTTCTTGAAATTATTATAAGGGATCATCTTATTTACTACCATCGTTCTAAGTAAACAAGATGCATAAACATAATAAACATCACATGCAATTATATAGTAGTGACATGATATGGCCAATATCATATAGCTCCTTTGATCTTCATCTTCGGGGCTCCATGATCATCTTGTCACCGGCATGACACCATGATCTCCATCATCATGATCTCCATCATCGTGTCTCCACGAAGTTGCTCGCCAACTATTACTTCTACTACTATGGCTAACACGTTTAGCAATAAAGTAAAGTAATTTACATGGCGTTTCTCAATGACACGCAGGTCATACAAAAAATAAAGACAACTCCTATGGATCCTGCCGGTTGTCATACTCATCGACATGCAAGTGATTCCTATTACAAGACCATGATCTCATACATCACATATATATCATTCATCATTCATCACAACTTTGGCCATATCACATCACAAAACACTTGCTGCAAAAACAAGTTAGACGTCCTCTAATTGTTGTTGCAAGTTTTTACGTGGCAGCAATAGGGTTCTAGCAAGAACGTTTTCTTACCTACGTGAAAGCCACAACATGATTTGTCAACTTCTATTTACCCTTCATAAGGACCCTTTTCATCGAATCCGCTCCAACTAAAGTGGGAGAGGCAGACACCCACTAGCCACCTTATGCAACTAGTGCATGTCGATCGGTGGAACCTGTCTCACGTAAGCGTACGTGTAAGGTCGGTCCGGGCCGCTTCATCCCACAATACCGCTGAAGCAAGATAAGACAAGTAGCGGCAAGAAAGTTGACAACATCTACGCCCACAACAAATTGTGTTCTACTCGTGTAATAGAGAACTACGCATAAACCTGGCTCATGATGCCACTGTTGGGGAACGTTGCATAAAATAAAAAAAATTCCTACGTTCACCAAGATCAATCTATGAGTTCATCTAGCAACGAGAGAGAGAGATAGATGCATCTACATACCACTTGTAGATCGCGTGCGCAAGCGTTCAAGAGAACGAGGTTGAGGGAGTCGTTCTCGTCGTGATCCAAATCACCGGAGATCCTAGCGCCGAACGGACGGCACCTCCGCGTTCAACACACGTACGGTCAGCGTGACGTCTCCTCCGTCTTGATCCAGCAAGGGGGAAGGAGAGGTTGATGAAGATCCAGCAGCACGACAGGCGTGGTGGTGGATGCAGCGAGGCTCGGCGGGAGCCTTAAGCAAGCAACACGAGAGGAGGAGGAGGTGTAGCAGGGGAGGAGGCACCAAGTGCAAGGGTGCGGCTGCCCTCCTCCCCCCCTTTATATAGGCCCCTAGGGGTGCGCCCGCCCACAGAGATCAGATCTCCCAAGGGGCGGCGGCCAAGGGGGGAGGCTTGCCCCCCAAGGCAAGTGGGCGCTTCCCCCTAGGGTTTCAACCCTAGGCGCGGGGGGCCAAGTGGGGCGCACCAGCCCACCAGGCTGGTTCCCTCCCACTTCAGCCCACGGGGCCCTCCGAGATAGGTGGCCCCACCCGGTGGACCCCTGGGACCCTTCCGGTGGTCCCGGTACAATACTGGTAACCCCCGAAATTCTCCCGATGGCCGAAATAGCACTTCCTATATATAATTCGTTACCTCCGGACCATTCCGGAACTCCTCGTGACGTCCGGGATCTCATCAGGGACTCCGAACAACTTTCGGTTTGCTGCATACTCATATTCATACAACCCTAGCGTCACCGAACCTTAAGTGTGTAGACCCTACGGGTTCGGAGACATGAACATGACCGATACGGCTCTCGGTCAATAACCAACAGCGGATCTGGATACCCATGTTGGCTCCCACATACTCCTCGATGATCTCATCGGATGAACCACGATGTCGAGGATTCAAGCAACCCCGTATACTATTCCCTTGGTCAGACGGTATGTTACTTGCCCGAGATTCGATCGTCGGTATCCCAATACCTCGTTCAATCTCGTTACCGGCAAGTCACTTTACTCGTCTTAGTAATGCATGATCCGTGACCAACCACTTGGTTACTTTGAGCTCATTATGATGATGCATTACCGAGTGGGCCCGATGATATCTCTCCGTGTCGGAGTGACAAATCCGATCTCGATCCGTGTCAACCCAGCGAGATACTTTCGGAGATATCGTAGTGCACCTTTATAGTCACCCGATTCGTTGTGGCGTTTGGTACACCCAAAGCACTCCTAACGGTATCCGGAGTTACACGATCTCATGGTCTAAGGAAAAGATACTTGACATTGGAAAAGCTCTAGCAAAACGAACTACATGATCTTGTGCTATGCTTAGGATTGGGTCTTGTCCATCACATCATTCTCCTAATGATGTGATCCCGTTATCAATGACATCCAATGTCCATAGTCAGGAAACCATGACTATCTATTGATCAACGAGCTAGTCAACTAGAGGCTCACTAGGGACATGTTGTGGTCTATCTATTCACACGTGTATTATGATTTCCGGATAATACAATTATAGCTTGAATAAAAGACAATTATCACGAACAAGGAAATATAATAATAATCCTTTTATTATTGCCTCTAGGGCATATTTCCAACAGGATGTACGATAGCACCACCTATCGGAACCACGACAAAAACATCCGTATATCCAATTGCGTTTGAATCCTCCAAACCCCTCCCTTTACATTCTTGCAAGTTGCATGCTTTACTTTCCGCTGCTCATATACACTTTGCATGCTTGCTTGTTATGTATTGTGACTGTTCAAATTGTGCCTAAACTCCAGTCCAACCTAAAGAAGTCAAAAAACTACAACTTTGGTACTTAGTGTCTAATCACCCCCCCCCCCTCTAGACACCTCTTCTCGATCCCTTTCGATTGGTATCAGAGCTTTGGTCTCCATTGCTTTTGTTTAAACACCATTGGAGGAAGATGGATGAGTTTACTATTGGGAGTCTTAGAGTGTGCTAGTTGAGTAATTGTGAAATACTTGTGTTAAAGTTGGCAAGTCACGTAGCATGCACGTATGGTAAAAGTTATGTGACAATTTTGACACATAGGTGTTCTTTTATTGCTTTCCTTATGAGTGGCAGCCGGGGATGAGCGATGGTCTTTTCCTACCAATCTATCCCTCTAGGGGCATGCGTAGTAGTACTTTGCTTCGAGGGCTAATAAACTTTTGCAATAAGTATATGAGTTCTTTATGACTAATGTGAGTCCATGGGTTATACGCACTCTCAACCTTCCACAATTTTCTAGCCTCTACGGTACCGTGAATTGCCCTTTCTCACCTTGAGAGTTGGTGCAAACTTCGCCGGTGCATCCAAACCCCGTGATATGATACGCTCTATCACACATAAGCCTCCTTATATGTTCCGCAAAACAGCCACCATACCTACCTATCATGGCATTTCCATAGCCATTCTGAGATATATTGCCATGAAACTTTCCACCGTTCCGTTTATTATGACACGCTTCATCAGTGTCATATTTCTTTGCATGATCATGTAGTTGACATCATATTTTGTGGCAAATCCACCATTCATAATTTTTTCATACATGTCACTATTGATTCATCGCATATCCCGGTACACCGCCGAAGGCATTCACATAGAGTCATTTATTCTAAGTATTGAGTTGTAAGTAATAAAAGTGTGATGATCATCATTATTAGAGCATTGTCCCATGTGTGGAAAGGATGATGGAGACAATGATTCCCCCAAAAGTCGGGATGAGATTCCGGACTAAATAAAAAAAAGAGGCCAAAGAAAGAAAAAGGCCCAAAAAAGAAAAAAAGAGAGAATAAGAGAGAAAAAGAGAGAAGGGACAATGTTACTATCCTTTTTCCACACTTGTGCTTCAAAGTAGCACCGTGATCTTCATGATAGAGTCTCTCCTATCTTGTCACTTTCATATACTAGTGGGAATTTTTCATTATATAACTTGGCTTGTATATTCCAATGATGGGCTTCCTCAAAATGCCCTAGGTCTTCGTGAGCAAGCAAATTGGATGCACACCCACTTAGTTTCTTTTGTTGAGCTTTCATATATTTATAGCTCTAGTGCATCCGTTGCATGGCAATCCCTACTCCTCTCGTTGACATCAATTGATGGGCATCTCCAGAGCCTATTGATTAGCCACGTCAATGCGAGACTTTCTACCTTTTTTGTCTTCTCTCATAACCCCCATCATTATACTTTACACCACCCATAGTGCTATATCCATGGCTTGCGCTCATGTATTGCGTAAGAGTTGAAAAGGCTGAAGCGCGTTAAAAAGTATGAACCAATTGCTCGACTTGTCATCGGGGTTATGCATGATGGGAACGTTTGTGTGACAATATTGAAACATGGCCTAACTATATGATTTTGTAGGGATAAGCTTTCTTTGGCTATGTTATTCTGATAAGACATAATTGCTTGGTTAGCAATTTTGAAGTATTATTTTTTTATATCAACATTAAACTTTTATCTTGAATCTTTCGGATCTAAATATTCATGCCACAATAAAAAGATTTACATTGAGAATTATGCTAAGAAGCATTCCACATCAAAAATTCTGTTTTTATCATTTACCTACTCGAGGACGAGCAGGAATTAAGCTTGGGGATGCTTGATACGTCTCCAACGTATCTATAAATTTTTATTGTTCCATGCTATTATATATTCTGTTTTGTATGTTTAATGGGCTTACTTATACACTTTTATATTATTTTTGGGACTAACCTATTAACCGGAGGCCTAGCCCAAACTGCTATTTTTTCGCCCATTTCAGTGTTTCGCAGAAAAAGGATATCAAACAGAGTCCAAACAGAATGAAACCTTCGGGAGCGTGATTTTTGGAACAAACGTGATCCAGAGGACTTGGAGTGGACGTCAAGCAACCAATGAGGCGGCCATGAGGCGAGGCGCGCCACCCCCCCCACCCAGACGCCCTCCACCCTCGTGGGCCCCTCGTGGCTCCACCGACCTACTTCTTCCTCCTATATATACCTATGTACCCCCAAACAATCGAAGAGCACCACGAAAACCTAATTCCACTGCCGTAACCTTCTGTAGCCGTGAGATCCCATCTTGGGGCCTTTTCCGGCGTCCTGCCAGAGGGGGCATCGATCACGGAGGGCTTCTACATCAACACCATAGCCTCTCCGATGATGTGTGAGTAGTTTACCTCAAACCTTCAGGTCCATAGTTATTAGCTAGATGGCTTCTTCTCTCTCTTTGGATCTCAATACGAAGTTCTTCTTGATTCTCTTGGAGATCTATTTGATGTAATCTTCTTTTGCGGTGTGTTTGTCGAGATCCAACAAATTGTGGGTTTATGATCAAGATTATCTATGAACAATATTTGAATCTTCTCTGGATTCTTTTATGTATGATTGGTTATCTTTGCAAGTCTCTTAGAATTATCAGTTTGGTTTGGCCTACTAGATTGATCTTTCTTGCAATGGGAGAAGTGCTTAGCTTTGGGTTCAATCTTATGTGCTCGATCCCGAAGGATGAGGGGAAACAACACGTATTGTATTGTTGCCATCGAGGATAAAAAGATGGGTTTTATATCATATTGAATGAGTTTATCCCTCTACATCATGTCATCTTGCTTAAAGCGTTACTCCGTTCTTATGAACTTAATACTCTAGATGCATGCTGGATAGCGGTCAATGTGTGGAGTAATAGGAGTAGATGCAGGCAGGAGTCGGTGTACTTGTTACGGATGTGATGCCTATATACATGATCATACCTAGATATTCTCATAACTATGCTCAATTCTATCAATTGCTCGATAGTAATTCGTTCACCCACTGTAATACTTATGCTCTTGAGAGAAGCCACTAGTGAAACCTATGGCCCCCGGGTCTATTTTCCATCATATTAATCTCCCGTTATTTCCATTACTGTTTACTTTTTTCTTTACTTTTACTCTTTATCATAAAAATACCAAAAATAGTATCGTATCATCTCTATCAGATCTCACTCTCGTAAGTGACCGTGAAGGAATTGATAGCCCCTTTATCGCGTTGGTTGCGAGGTTCTTATTTGTTTGTCTAGGTGCAAGGGACTTGAGCGTGACCTCCTACTGGATTCATACCTTGGTTCTCAAAAACTGAGGGAAATACTTACGCTACTTAACTGCATCACCCTTTCCTCTTCAAGGGAAAAGCAACGCAGTGCTCAAGAGGTAGCACTCCTCGGCCGAAATCGACTCCGTCCCCGATTCATACACGGTGGACGCCAAAACAAACTCTCGTCGGCTGAAATCTCGGTCGGCAAATATTCGGCACATGCGAGATTACCGTCCTATCCCCAACCGGCTAATATTGTTGTGATGTAGGAAATTTTAAACGGGGGCTAAGTTTGTAAATTTCCTCGCATTTGAGACAAGCGCGCCCTGAAGACATGGTTCCCCTCTTCCTCTCTCCCTCCATTTCCCCATTCGGACTCCGTGGGCGCCAAAACAACCTCTCCACCCCAGCCTCCTCCGTCTGCCACCCCATCCACCGCCGTCCTCCTCCACCATGCCGGAGCTGATACCCCGATGCCGTCGTCCATTACAAGAGATTGACCTCTCTTATCCACGGCTTCGCACCGGGATCCTTGCATCCCGTCCTCTCGCTTCATGCCCGTCATCGTCCACCTTGCCGGCGCCGCTCCTACGACCGTCTCGTCCACAGCGCCAGGATATTTCGCCCGCTGCCACAGTCTACCCTCCTAGATCTGCTTCCACACCACCGACAGTCATCGCGACTGCAACACCGTCAAATTCTCAGCAGATGCAAACACGGCGCCGCACTAGAGGCGGTACTCTTTCGTATCTGCTCAACTTATTTATCGTAGAAAGGAAATAGATCGCCGCTGCTTTACTCTGATTTCTTGTCCATCACTTACTTGTTAGTTGAAAGCAAACATTGGTTGCGAAGTTGCCTTTGTCCAGTTTGCACCTTCAGATCCGCCATGGCACGCTCAACACTATACTCGCAATGCTTATGGTTTTCCCCTTTTATATTCCACACTAGTTAAATGACAGTAGACTAAATTTCAAAATTGTGTCAGTCAATTTTTAAGAGCTCGCCGAAGTTCGCCGGTGCGAAGGAAGGGGCTCGCCGTAGGGCTGCCCTATTATCCATCTTAGGGTTTCGGGTGGGGACAGTGGTTGTGGGGGGCTATCGTTGGGCTATGGTGGGGCCTCGCCGGAGGCAAAACTCGACGCGGGTGGGGGTGGGTTTAGCTAGAGGGATGGCCGGGGGCGGCGGAAGATCGGAGGTGGTGGGCAGTTCAGGGGAGGGCGGGGGCCGGTGGTTCTTCAGGGGAAGAATAAGAGGCGAGGAAGAAGAAGGGTTAGGAGACGTAGGATCTTCATCCAACCACCTGAAATGGTCGACTGACCCAAATGACGAAAGTCAGCCGACTTGCATGTAGACATTCCCATATATTCAGTACTATTATCGTAGGTGCTACGAGACGTACATGCAAGCAGTGATCCTCAACCCATCAAGCTAAACAACATGCCACTCATAATTCCAAAGTTAGATGCTCAAATACGAATCTTGATGCTGACATGTACTAAAACTAAGAATGTTTAATTCGTTAGTTAATGTTCCTACTTTACTTTCGAAAAGCACATGCGCCACATATCGAGGGACAGCAGGGAGTTGCGTTCTTTATGTGCTCTGTTTCATCATGTGTGGCCAACCAACATTTTACTTTCCAAAATCTGCTTGCTCTTCTTTAGCATGCTCCTCTTCTGTTCTTCCTTTTTAAGTACTCTCTCCGTACCTAAATATAAGTCTTTGTAGAGATTCCTCCATGGACTCCATACGGAGCAAAATGAGTGAATCTACACTCTAAAATGTATCTATATACATCCATATGTGATCCATAGTGGAATCTCTACAAAGATTTGTATTTTGGAACAAAGGGGGTATAATAGTTGTACAATATGTTCTTTGTAGTGATGAGGAGCATGGACATTTGCAGTGTACAGGTCTATTCGGTCGCTTGCCATGGACGCTTTCAACTCTTTGTGTTGGTCTTCATATCGATTGTCATGGACGCTTTCAACTCTCCGTATTCGATCGTATGTGTCGCCTTTGAGATTTCGACTGATAGTAACAGTACTGCGCCTTCAGTTCTAGGGAGCTGGTATGCAAAGCCTTTCTAGCTGTAACGGCAATACTAGCACATATATTCCAGCAAGTTCCACTTTCCTGATTTTACTCCTGATGCTTAGGGTTTTCCCATTATATCTACACTACGATTTGTGTAGGTGCTTTGTGTTCTACTAGCAGTTGTCCACCCTTTAAAGCTAAATAACACACCAATCATACGTCCTAAGGTCATTCAAATATGAATGTGATATGATACTGACATTAGCTAACAGACACACATTTAATTGGTTAGCTAATGCTCCCAATTGAGTTTCCAAATGTACGTGGCCACATATAGAGAGACATCATGGAATTGCATTTCTTTGGGCGCTCTGATTCATCATGGGTGGGCAACCAACATTGTATACATAGAAAGAAGGGGAATCTCAATAATATGCTTCCCCTTCTATTCTTTAACATGTTCCTATTGTGTTCTTGTTTAGTAAGAACAATATGTTCCTTGTCAGGAAGGGGAGCAGGGACTTCTGCAGACGACAACTCTATTAGGCTGGTTCTGCTAAATGATTTCGCACTTCGAGTTGGTCTGCCATAATACCCCGGAAATAGTGGGAGCCGTGCGGTCTTTGATAGACTAAACTGATAGTAACAGTTGTGCGCCTTCAGATGAATATAGCTGGCCTGTAGGTGATCGATATGCTGCATATTAATAGCGGCAAAACCCTATGTTTTCCAGCCAGTTCCGCTTTCCCGATTTATTTATGGTGGTTATGGTCTACCCCTATTATCTACACTATGATCTGCCTACTGGCTCTGCGCTCTTGTTATCATGGTTTGGCAATAAACTTCTATACGGTATATTATGGACCTATCATCTGCCAACTATCCTTACATCTAGGGCTCCCAACAGGGAGCCTATTTTTTGTGTAGTTGTGCCAGATTATATTAATCTACTCACCATATTACAACACACATGGGCTCTCTCATCAGAATCCAGTGATGGCACACAAGGGTTTACAGGGAGCCTCTATTATATTACAATATCCTCTACATTACAAAGATAATCTCACTACTATTTGTGTTTTCATGCTTTACAGATATTGTATGTAATCACAATGAATATAAGAATGCGCGCATCAGAAGAATATTGCGGAACAGTTCAATGGGTAACAAACTTGGCATCAAGGGATTGAGGTCCATTGTGGATGCAATGAAACCCACATGCTCCCGACCTATAGATTCATATTCAGAATATGATCCTAATGACTATTCTGAGCTCAAGGAGTCAAAGGCAGATGGCCTATACTGTTCACCCAATAAGGTGTCTGTTCTAATTTGGCAAGGTTTTATTGGTTGCACATATCTTGCATAAGGCGTCTTGCATTTCTTTTGCGTCGTTGCACTGCCATCTGCTTAGTTTACTCATGATATATGTCAAGACACCATGCCCATCCATTATCAACACATATTCCATTTGTCGTCATACCATGTTTTTCCATTCAAATGTTGTTCTTGTGTTTCAGACATCCAAAAGGAAGAGGGTGATTGCAGAACCTAAAGGAGTACAAGCAAAGTCCTTGAAAAAGGCGGTGCTACCGGAGAAATCACATAGCACCCGACGTATATTTGCGATAGAACCAGCGCCGCAAAACCTAGGATATCGCAACTATCCTGGTCGCTGCTTTTCTCTTGTGAGTACCTATTGTCCCATCGATGTCCTTGCATTCATACCTGGTGGATTATATGACATCATTGTGCATTATAGCTTGCTTATCCACTGTTTGCTCCAAATTATCAGATCTATATTAATGCTTAAATTAATGTAGAATAAACCCAATGCTTATGAAGAAATTTAGTTCTGCATTGTTCTTGTAAGTATCTGGTGTCCTTCATCACTGTACTTATATTTGTCAGTTAGTTCTTCATGTACACTTTGCAGCTTATTTTCCCTTGTCCTCCATTTTTCTACACATCAGATCTACATTTACTCTTGCCAAAATATTGAATAAAACCAATGTTACTGAAGAAGTTTAGCTCTGCATTGCTCTTTTCAATGCCTTCTGCCTGTATGCTGTATTTACATTTGTACTCTGCATCTTAAGTTAAATAATCGTCATTTGTTCCTATATTTTCACATCTATATTTACTCTTAACAAAATGTAGAATAAAGGCTATACTCTTGAAGAAGAGTGTGCGGTGAACTTCTTGAATTGCCCCCCCCCCCATCAATATGGACAAGGGCTTTATAGAGCCTTTCTTCACTACTAATGTATGTTTGTACCCCTCGAGCCTTCAAACTTTGTTGTTTATATTTGGATAGCTATGAGTGCAAATGTTGTTTATTTTTGTTGTCTGCATCAAATTGCTTGTTGAAAGTTTATAAAGTAAAAGTACATAAACATAAGTTTGTCCTTCTCAATTTCAGTCTTTAGTTGTACAACCTAGTTCCTTATTCGTACCATCTAAATTAAACTAAACATAGCAAGTTATCTTATTTAGCACTATGTGTATGCTTGTGTTCTTGATCTGTAATCCAGTGGTGTGGTGAAACTACCAACAACAACACAATGCCATATCCTGCTATATCTCAACTATGAACAATGCCATATTATATTAATGTTATTTAAATCGTGTATCTTCATTTACCAATCTGAAATGGTATAAATTGACAGTACACTCACCATTCATGCTTATACGTTGTTTAGAACTACATCTATGCTTGTGTTCTTGATCTGTAATCCAGTGATCTGGTGAAGCTGGCCGCTCCTGCACAATGCCATTTCCTGCCGTCTTAACTATGAACAATGCATATAATGTTAATGCTATTTTAAACCATGTCTCTTTATTTCTGACAAAGAAATGAGATGAATTGACAGCGTTGATGCTTATACGTGCAAAACCTGTTATCTACCTACTTGTTTCTCTTTCAGGGTGACAGCACTGCTCCTAGGAAGAACTGCCACAATGATAGTGAGAAGAACCCATTGTTTGTCCCTCTAACACATATTCCAGAGAAGAAGGCAACACATCTTGAGGGTAGGGATACAACCATGAAGTCACATCTTGATGTAGTGTCAAACTTACTCAGTGACACAAGCTCGATGAAGTCGCCGCCTGAATCTGTTCGACTTCTTCAATCAGTAATTCAAGCAGAAATACATGCTTCTGCTCAAATCCGACTGGAACTCCAATCTCTATGCAAGATTAACCATAAGTACAGAACGTTTATTGATGCTATGCAGCTTAACTTGGTGGATATGAGCGCCAAACAAGCGCAGTCTCATTAGGTTGCTAAGCTGATTCTTTTTGCAGCTCTGGGTCGGGCTAACCTTTCTTGAAGCGTGTTGAAGTCTTTGTCGGTTCGTTTATTATTTTGTCGACATGCTAACTTCCACTGGTGGCGACCTGCCCAGTTTATGTAATCTGCTGTCTGGTTCCCCTTTATTATCACTGGCAACGAACTTTGATGCCCTGGGGATGTAGTATGCTGTAATTTCTTTGTTGTACAGTCTAGGTTTATTCTTCGTCACGATGTTATAATTTATTTGCTATTTCTGATGTCGTCGCTCTAAGAAAAGGTCGTAATCTTCGATCGGTGCGCAATGAGCCAATAGGTTAGGTTTATAAAATAATAATTTCTGTACTAAAACTGGTCGGTCGCCAATCGCTAGTATGGGCCGAACCGTGGGCCTACAATCATCTTGGGCCATTAGTTAGGTCTAGTCTTAATCTAGCCCACTATTAGTTTCGGGCCTTTAAAATGCCAAGTAAACCGCTTGCCTTAATGGGGCCAGGAAATAAAATAGGCCTTTAACAGATTGAGAACTATATTCAGCCCTAATTGTGGCGTGCAAATCACGGGCCGACAACATGCTGTAATATAAATCGGCCCATTGTTGGCCCATTCGGGTGATGGGCCATTAATAGGGTGAAATATTTTTGGGCCTTGGCTGACCCAATTATATGACGGGCGGGAAGCAGGCCGGGTGTATAACGGGCCTAAATTAGGCCCAACACTCTCAAGGGCCTTTAACAGGCGATAGGCAATTTGGGCTAGAATGTATCCATGAAGACTACGGGTCGTTATGAGGCCCAAAGTAACTACGGACCATAATTAGGCCCAGGTGCAACTTGGGCCTTTAAATGGCCAAAAGTGAAACCGGGCCGAAAGAGGCCCATATGTAGACAGGGCCGCTGACAGGCCGAAAATAATATTGGGTCGAACTATTAAACGGGCCATTAAGAGGCCGAAGTGCAAATCAGGCCGCCAATGGGCCCAATGGCACAGTAGTTGTTAAAAGGGCCGTATCTGTTATGCGCCGTAATTTGGCCTGAGAAATAAAAGTCAGTTAACGGGACAGATTAGGTGTGGACCGTAATTTGGCCCAAACTATTGCAGGTTGTTAACGGGCCGGATCTGATATGGGCCGTTAACTGGCCCAGAATATTGCAGTCATTTAAGGACCCATATCTGATGTGGGCTATAATTTGGTCCAGAAAATGTTAGGTTATTAACAGGTCGGCCCATTAGATCTGACGAAATCTTGTGGGCCTATTTCTGGGCCGGCTTTTAGACCTATATGGGCCTCTATTGGGCCATCCCACGTGTCAATGTTTCATTGGCGATTCTTGTCAAATGGACGGTTGAAATCTATCCCAACGCTGAACCGACACGTGGTTCGTCGGCATGAGAATTTTACACGTGGAAAATCGTCATTGGTCTGGGCTGTTAACGGGTTATCGGATCCAAACCGGAACCTAATAGCTTAATGGTGACCCGTTACGGTGGATGCCACGTGTCGGTCACCCTTGATGAAAGCACTTCTATGACGCGCAATTTATCGTTATGGAAGTGGACACTTCCATGATGATAATTTTGGTAATGTCATGGAACACTTCTACGACAGCACAGGTATGATTATCTTCATTCTGTCATAAAATCGTCATGGATGTACATGCATGACAGAAAACGTGACCTACTGTGACAAACACGTGTCATCACGGAAGTGTATTTTTTTGTAGTGATATCTTTCACATAATGAGCATCGAGGGTTTTAGGAGGTTCCCCATCTCCATGAGTAACAAGTAAACCTATTTTTTTGGTATTTCGTGTTCGATATCCATAACTAAAGATAGAGAACAACTTAGAACAACAAATAAAAACTACTTAGTGATAAAGCAAACAAGCACACACGAGAATATTCACCCCACGCTATTGCTCCCCGGCAACGCCGCCGGAAAAAGGTCTTGATAACCCACAAGTATAGGGGATCAGTTGTAGCCTTTCTCGATCAATAAGAGTGTCGAACCCAACGAGGAGCTAAAGGTAGAACAAATATTCCCTCAAGTTCTATCGACCACCGGTACAACTCTACGCATGCTTAACGTTCGCTTTACCAAGAACAAGTATGAAACTAGAAGTACTTTGTAGGTGTGATAGGATAGGTTTGCAAGATAGTAAAGAGCACGTAAATAAAATGTAGGGGCTGTTTAGATAAAGAAATAACTAAGTTAGTTTTATGGGCCATTTGCATTTCTGTCCCTAAATCGAACCACCTAATCAGATATACCCCTAATTCGAAAGCCTGCTAAAAAATGCCCCTCCGCCGTGATGTGCCCTTATAGAAATGCCCCTCCGAGCCGTTTCCGTCCAGTCAAGACTATTTGACCGCTAACGTGTAACACCCCCATTGTCGTGCTACAGTAATCTCTGTTAATGGCGCCATGTCATCAATGTTACTGTTGCTAATCTCACGTTGATTCAAAACCAATTCAAATTCAATTTTAAAATAAAGTCAAATAAATTATTCCTCCAAACAGTAAAACAAAAATGTTCGTTGGGTTGAAAATATCCACTGACTAAATGTCATGAATGATTCAACATCATTTGAGATAGCTAATTTCCCCTAGAATTAAAGCAGTTCCAAATCAGCATTTTTAAATGCTTTTCCAATTGTGAAAAATCCAAATCATTTCAAACTCCTCCCAAACTTTTTGTGGCAGGTGCCAAATATCGTAGTGTATTTATTTGGCCAAGTCCCACATTTTTCAGAACTCCTTTTGGCACCTCAAATATTGCATAGCATTTTTCTATAAAAACAAAAGAGAAAAAGAAAGGAAAAGGGGAGAGAGAGAAAGAAAAGCCCTCGACCCCTCGGGCCTAACCCCCAAGCTAAGCACAACAGCCATGTGGCCCACTACCTCTCCTGTTGTCTCCCACCTCCCTTTGCTCGAGCCGGCGACGGGCGCCTCGGTGCCACCCGACCACCTCGCGGGAGAGGATAAGGACGACGGGCTCCCCTTCCACTTGCTCTGCCACCCCACTCGCCAGTCCTTTCCCTCGCCTACTTCGCTCTCCCTCGCACCCCAGATCCCTCCCTATCGTGATCCAACGCCACGGCCACCATGGCGCCCGTGCCGCCTCGTGGCCACCGGCCACCACATGTGTCTTCGCCATGACGTAGCTCCTCGCCGTCATCCGCTATGCCCCTGGTGCCAAATATTGTAATGTATTTATTTGGCCAAGTCCCACATTTTTCAGAACTCCTTTTGGCAGCTCAAATATTGCATAGCATTTTTCTGTAAAAAGGAAAGAGCAAAAGAAAGGAAAAGGGGAGAGAGAGAGAGAGAGAGCGAGAGAGAGAAAAGGCCCCGACCCCCGGGCCTAACCCTTCGGGCTAAGCCCAACAGGCCATGTGGCCCACTACCCCTCCCATGTCGTCTCCCACCTCCCACTGTTCGACCGACCGGGCGCCTCGGCGCCACCCGACCACCTCGCCGGCCTCGCCGAGAGAGGATAAGGGCGACGCCTCGGGCTCCCCTTCCACTTGCTCTGCCACCCCACTCGCCAGTCCTTTCCCTCGCTTCGCCTCTCTCTCCTCGCACCCTGCAGATCCCTCCCCATCGTGATCAAAGGCCACGGCCGCCATGGCCGCCGTCCCCGTCGTGGCCATCGGCCACCATGCGCGTCTTCGCCATGACGTAGCTCCTCACCGTCATCCGCTACGCCCCATGTTGCCACCCGCAAGAGCTCGGAGGCGCTAGAGCGCCGTCACGCCGCCTTCTTCAACCTCCGTCTTCCTCAGGCCGCCACACGTCGACGCCGTTTCCGGCCACCTGGACTCTTCCTCGGGCCTTCCCAGCGGGAAGTGAGCGCTGGACCCCCCCCCCCCCTTTCCCTCTCTTCCCTGCTTCTGCCACTACCCGTAGCTGCTTCCGCCGTCATGCCCTAGATTGTCGCCGTCGTGGGGTTCGCCGCCGTAGCCACGGCTCGCGGAGCTCGTAGCCGGCCACCCCGTCATGCTCAAGACGCCCTAGAGGCGGGCAAGCCCTCGCTCGCCTCGCCGTGCCCCTAGCAATGTCCCGCCGTGCACCGGCGTCGTCGCCGCCGTACCGCCGCCGTCGCTTCAGGCGCGCTCCGGCCAAGCCACCACCGCATCGGATCGCGCGAGCCTGCGGTGCCAGAGGTTCAAACCGCGGCCAAACGAGCCTCGAGGCCGTTTTCGCCAACTCCGGCGAGGAGCCGCCCGAGAGGGTCGCCGAGCGACTCGGCCGCCGCTGCCGACCTGTCCGCCACGCGCCCTCCTTGTGTCGCTACTAATGGGCCCGGGAACCCGTTGATCAAGTTGACCCGGTCAACATCTTGACTGGGCAGCCCAAATGTCATTGACATGCGGGCCCCACAGTTATTTCTGTTAATTAAAACGTTTATATAACTAAAGTTAATTAGTTAATCTAATTAGTCACTGACATGTGGGGCCCAACTGCTAATTAACCCCCTTGTTCTTTTAAAATAACCCACTGTTAGCCCTCTCTCTACGACATGTGGGACCCACTGGTCAGCTTTGACCAGTCAACTGGACTGTTGACTACTGACGTCACACCTATGTCATGTTGATGTCATATTTTCCTTTTCTATTAATTTAAATAATTCCAGAAATTGCTTTAATATTTGAAAATTCATAGAAAATAAACCATAACTCGGATGAAAATGTTTTCTATATGAAAGTTGCTCAGAAAAATCCAACGAATCCGAATATGCGGTTAGTTCGCCTATCAAATGCCTCTAGCATGCTGAACATGGAACATTCCCCTCGGTCATCACATCGACACGGGTAGGAGCAGGAATATATTCCCGGTTGAATTCCCCCTTCACCTTTATCGTGTAGCCTTACGTTAGGTCACACCCGGCACCGCATATTGCCACGTTATGCTTTGTGATTCTATGTTTGCTTTATATTTACTATTTCTTCCCCCTCTTCTCTCTGGTAGACCCCGAGACCGATGCTGCCTCTGTGATCGACTACGTCGACGATGACCCCTCCTTGCCAAAGGAACCAGGCAAGCCCCCCCCCCCCTTTGATCATCCCGATATCGCCCATTCCATTCTCTCATGCTTGCATTAGATTTTGCTACTGTTATCGTTTGCACCAATTCTGATGCATAGCCTGCTTTTGTATCTGCTGTTGTACCTTACCTGCTTATCCGAAACTGCTTAGTATAGGTTGGTTAGAGATCCATCAGTGACCCCAACCTTGTCCTTGTTGCCACTGCTTCATCATCGAAGACCCGTTCAACGGGATCGAATACCAGGCCCTGATATTGAACATCACTTCCCCTTAGTTGCTCAACACTACTGGGTTACTACCGAGTACCAAGGGTGAGACCTCATTAGCACTTCTGATGTTAACCTTGTAGTGTAGCTATTCGGTCGTGGTCATCGAGGGTGATTTCCTCTTTAACCACTTCCTTGTCGTGCAACCTCTCAAGTGTGGACCTCGAGGGTGAATCCTCTTATGTTCACCTTGATGATTACATCGAGTGGAATTCACCGGGGGTGATTCCTTGGGCTTTCCCCTTGATGTTTAGACACACAGTTACTATGATTACTATGACTTTACACTGATCCATCTTACTAAAGACGGGTCGACCCTGAGGAGTGCCCGCGCGAGCTTAAATGCGAGTGATGTGGAGTCGGGTTGACCTGGAGGGTGCCAGCGAGATAATTACGAGGCGTGGCCGGGCATTCCTAGCCCTTTCCGCAAGTCCTCGAGATGGGGCAACGGGGTCACATCTTTCATGAGTCTCTGCTTGTTACGCGCGTTCCTAATCCACTACGATTTGGATATTTGATCCGAGGGGCCTTTGGCCTAATATCACTAACCATCACGTGGGCATAGTATGGGCGTTCTGAGTAGTATGCATCAGCCGAAGCTTAATAGACGTCAGCGACTGAGCAGCGTGCGCCGGGTTGGACTGCGTAAGCACCTACCTTGTTGAAGGAGGTAGCTAGGTCTGCTCACCGGTCGCGTACGCAACGTTTAGGAGTTCCCGAGGAGATGGCCCATGACCCCTGGGGGCATAGGTTTAGTCTGGCGTGTTGGCCTCTCTATTAAGCCTAGGTCGGGTTGCGGCGTATTGTTTGGCCGAGGCCGGGCATGACCCAGGAAAGCCGGCCGGAATTAATCGAGCATGGTGGGTAAGTTGGTGCACCCCTGCGGGGAAGAAAACATCCATCGATAGCCTATCCTACGGTAACGGACACTTGGAGTTGTATCCCGATCGATACAACTAGAACTGGATACTTATGATGAGATCTGGATGGTAATGAGAAATGGATTGTGATGATAACTGGATAGTATGGCTCTGGGATTGCTTTCTCGCAGGGAGTTGAGAAAGGATCACTGGCCGAGGTTGATAACACTACTACTACTTTACTTTATGCTACTCTACTCCCTCATGTTTGCTGCAAGGTGCTGGTTTCCAGAAGATGCTAGTCTTTGATAGGACTAGGCCTTCTCTCTATTCTGGCATTTCTGCAGCCCAGTCCACATATACAGCCCATTTCATTGATACCGATGCATATGTAGTGTAGATTCTTGCTTGCGAGTACTTTGGATGAGTACTCACGGTTGCTTTTCTCCCCTTTTTCCCCCTTTCTTCTTCTTCAGGTTGATGCAACCAGATGTCGGAGCCCAGGAGCCAGATGCTACCGTCGATGCCTACTACTACATGGAGATCGCCGATGACCAGGAGTAGTTAGGAGGCTCCCAGGCAGGAGGCCTTGCCTTTTAGATCGTTGCTACTTTTGTGCTAGCCTTCTTAAGGCAAACTTGTCTAACTTATGTCTGTACTCAGATATTGTTGCTTCCGCTGACTCTTGTGTATTCGAGCTTCTGTATTCGAGCCCTCGAGGCCCCTGGCTTGTAATATATAGCTTTATTATTTTAATTTGTGTCTAGAGTTGTGTTATGATATCTTTTCGTGAGTCCTTGATCTTGATCGTACACATTTGCGTGTATGATTAGTGTACGATTGAATTAACGGCGTCACAAGTTGGTATCAGAGCTGACTCCCTGTAGGTAGCCCCCTTTCCTACTCCTTGGCCGAAGTTGAGTCTAGTCGTCCAAAACTGTTTTACTAACTTGGCTGTGTGGCTTACGGGCCCACGTCGCCATTGGGTGGTATTAGTATCTTTTATTCCTCGTCTATACTCTGGGATTCTGATCTCTCTTCTATTCGGGTTAAAGATTTTACTAACTCTGGCATTAGATTCTCGTAACCACTTCATCCCGGAGAGCCCCTTCACTATAAATGGTCACTTGCTTCACCACAAGATTCTGCAGATACTCCTCGATGTTTTCCGAGACCCTGTGCCCACTGCTTTCCAGATCCTGACCATCGATGATTCCCGGGAATAACATCCATGCCGTTTGTACCTTCATCCCCAGTTGTTCATATACTTTCCAAAAATTCTTCAAAATGCTATTCGATCTCCTGAATATCCTCTGCAGCCTATTGCTCCCGAAAGTCTTGTCAGCCTGCTTTATGGATACATCCATATGTATCGCAATATTCATTGCATTCCTTGTCACTGTCTTTCCGAGTTTACTGATTCAATATGAATAAGAATAATCCCGATCATCTGTTGATTCCTAGAATTCATCTTTCCGGCTCAGACGTCATTTTGAACATGAGCTGGTTCTCGACCAATCTATTTGTCATAGATTGTGCCCCTAGGTCTATTCTACTTATCCATCCTTGATCAGAGCGTCTACTTCTGATCCCCAGAATTTGAAATCATAATTCCTTCACATTTAAGCTTTGGAATTATCAGATATTTCCAAAGTCCGATGCCTCTGCATTATTTCTTCTTCTGATTGAATATTGATACTCACATCAGCTCTGTTGTGGATCGCCGGATCCATTATTGGATTAACATCCGACGGTGTCCTTCATATTCAAAGAACCTCATGAAGTTCTTTCCCAAATACATAATGCCTTTGGTAATTGTATCCTCTCCTTTTTTTCAACCATGCTCTGCTTTCGAGCTTGTGTTGTTTACTTCTGAAGTTTGTGGAATAGGTTCCTAAGATGCCCCTATGGGTTGAGCCTATGCCTCCCATAATCCGTTTGAACCCGAGAATTTTAACGAGTCTTACTCTTCTGGTATTTTGCCAGATAAAATTTCAACACTACAAATTCTTTGAAATCGAGAAGTGAATGAAAAAGTTGTGTATTGGAGAAGTGGGAGTCAACCTTGAACCTTGCGTTCATGCCCATGGACACGATGCCGATCTTATCATGGAAGCTTCTCGTAAAAATAATTACCCCCTTGTTATAAGTTCATCTTATATCTGAGATTTGGTTTTCTGTAATCGTGGTTCCGGCCATATTGATATTCTTTGATTCCTTTTCCCGGACAAGTTAAAGCACTTGTCTTCTGCAGACCAATGCATCTCCGCAACCTCTATTTTTATCTACCTCGAGTATTGCCCCCTGTTATCTCGAGGATATTGTGTCATTGCACTACCTCTTATGAATTTTCATTGGAATGATACTCCATCACATCATTCATAGCCTGATCGGCTATATCATTATCGAGCTATTTTTAATTGTGCTACCCGGTCCTTCTTCCCGGAGCACAACTCCTGATGACGAGCTAAGCTTGCGTCGATCTTCCGCATCCTATCATTTCATCTCGAACAACAATTTTGATTTCAAGCTTGTGTCGAATCCGTGGTTCTCATAGCCTTTCACTTCATCCTTCCTTTTGCTTAATGTCGTCGCTGCTCGATAGCATCTTCATAGAGTCTCTCAACAAAATTTGTCGTGATCACCGTCAACACTTTGGCTTCTTCAGAGATGTCAATTGAATCCATGGCTAGAAATACCATCCCTGCCCCTCGATGATTTGTGATATCATCGATGACATCTTAACTTTCTGCCAACACAGACCTGATTGTGCTTGGTTATTCCTTAAGTTCTGAAATGATCTTGGAATTGTTTCTCGATATCTCTTGAGATCTTCGAACCCAATCTTTACTTGGCACCATATTGTTGTTGCATCAAAGCATGACTGTAGTATTCTAAATATCAACAAGAACATTGGAAGCACATTGTCAAATGTTTCTTGATCTATTATCCAAACACCGTTGTATGGGTAATATCATGATTCTTCCCTCGCCCCCTTTATCTAAATGCTTTTGAACTTGCTGTCATATCATCTATATCCTGCCCCGCTTCCCCTTGGGAAGGATATACTCCCAATTCTTGTGTGTAAACACATTTTCCTTTCCAATGTTCTGATTAATCTAATGATCACCTTTTCTTTCCATTGTTTTGTTTAACCTTTCTGGTGGTTTATGAGATCTAAGCAGCAATAGTTCCCAGCTTATGAAAACACCTCGTTATGCAATTTGTCAGTAAGACCTTGTTATTATTGAAGTTGACATTCCGGTAACCACCGATGGACGAGAACTTTGCCTATTGGTCCGCCTCGTTTAACGAGCAGGAAAATAGTTCTCTTCGTCCCTCGCCCTTGGTACCAACGTTGTTGGCAACATAACTGACAGACTACCATCTGACATGCCTCGCTATCGGCCCCCTTTCTACTTTTAACCCACATGGTGGGCCCATAACCCACAGTTCCACAGGATCGAAACCTGACTCCCCTGTATATCTTTGATTCTGAAATATTCTTGCATTTGGCTTCATATCATGTCACGAGCCACCTTCCGAGAGATGATCTATTCCCGATGCTCTGAACCCCCTTCTCACACTCTGTTCAGGTATCGATCGTTTGTCCAATCGCTTGAAACTTCCTATTGTACCTTCATATTTGCTCTCGATGTTCTCTTAAGTTTCAACTCGAGAGATACTTCTGCCACATTCCCTGAATTTTTCTCCAGATAATTAACCCTATAAGTATCAGTTCTTCTAAAGTTGCTCTTTACTTCCCCACCTAAATCTCGGGACGAGATTTCTTGTAGTGTAGGAGATTTGTAACACCCCCAGTGTCGTGCTACAGTAATCTCTGTTAATGGCGCCATGTCATGACTGTTACTGTTGCTAATCTCACGTTTATTCAAAACCAATTCAAATTCAATTTTAAAATAAAGTCAAATAAATTATTCCTCCAAACAGTAAAACAAAAATGTTCACTAGGTTGAAAATATCCACTGACCAAATGTCATGAATAATTCAACATCATTTGAGATAGCTAATTTCCCCTGGGAATTAAAGCAGTTCCAAATCAGCATTTTTAAATGCTTTTCCAATTGTGAAAAATCCAAATCATTTCAAACTCCTCCCAAACTTTTTGTGGCAGGTGCCAAATATTGTAATGTATTTATTTGGCCAAGTCCCACATTTTTCAGAACTCCTTTTGGCAGCTCAAATATTGCATAGCATTTTTTCTGTAAAAAGGAAAGAGCAAAAGAAAGGAAAAGGGGGGAGAGTGTAACGCCCCCGATGCGGCTATATCTCCCACGTGTCGAGGCACGACTTAGAGGCATAACCGCATTGAAAGCAATGTCGCAAGTGAGGTAATCTTCACACAACCCATGTAATAAATAAGGAAAGAGATACATAGTTGGCTTACGATCGCCACTTCACACAAGACATAAATAAACATCCATCATTCGAGTACACTCAAGGTCCGACACGGAACCAAAATAAAAGAAGATACCCCAAATGCTACACAGATCCCGAATCGTCCCAACTGGGCACCACTCATCGATCATCGGGAAAAGACACATAGTAACGACCACGTTCCTCGTCGAACTCCCACTTGAGCTCGGTTGAGTCACCTGACCGGCCTCGCCGGAACCTGCAACTGTTTTGAAGTATCTGTGAGTCACGGGACTCAGCAATCTCACACCGCGAGATCAAGACTATTTAAGCTTATAGGAAGGACAGAGAAGTAAAGTGGAGCTGCAGCAGCGACTAGCATTTATGGTGGCTACATCGCAAAAGAGAGCGAGAAGAGAAGCAAAGCACGGTCGTGAAGCTAGTAGCGATCAAGAAGTGATCCTGAACTACTTACGCCGACATAACTCCAACACCGTGTTCACTTCCGGACTCCGCCGAGAAGAGACCATCACGGTTACACACGCGTTGATGTGTATTTTATTTGAGGTCAACTTTGGGTTTTCTACAACCGACATTAACAAATTCCCATCTGCCTCATAACCACGGGCACGGCTTTCAAAGATATTACCTGCGCAGGTGTCCCAACTTAGCCCATTATAAGCTCTCACGGTCAACGAAGGATATTCCTTCTACTGGAAGACCCGATCAATCTCGAATCCCGGACTACAAGACATTTCGACAGCAATAAAACAAGACCAGCAAAGCCGCCCGATTGTGCCGACAAATCCCGATAGGAGCTGCACATATCTCGTTCTCGTGGCACATCCGGATGAACACTACGACGGCAACCGAAGATGCCCCAAGTTGCCTCGTGGTGGCACCGCAAGTGGTTCTAGTTTGGACCAACACTCGAGGAGCATTGGCCGGGGGTTAAATAAAGATGACCCTCGGGCTCGCGAAAACCCGGGAAAAGGCTTAGCGGCAAATGGTAAAACCAAAGTTGGGCCTTGCTGGACGAGTCTTATTCAAAGCGAACTGTCAAGGGGTCCCATAAATCACCCAACCGTAAGGAACGCAAAATCAAGGAACATAACACCGTATGACGGAAACTAGGGTGGCAAGAGGAACAAAACACTGTGCATAAGGCCGAGCCTTCCACCCTTTACCAAGTATATAGATGTATTAATTATAGCAGATAAATATTGTGATATCCCCAACAAGTAAACATGTTCCAACAAGGAACAACATCTCCATGTTCCAACAAGGAACAAACTTCAGCTTCACCTGCAACTAGCAACGCTATAAGAGGGCTGAGCAAAGCGGTAACATAGCCAATCAACGGTTTGCTAGGAAAAGGATGGTTAGGGGCTGACATGGCAATATGGGTGGCATGATATAGCAAGTGGTAGGCATCGCAGCATAGGCATAGCAAAAGAGCGAGCAACTAGCATAGCAAAGATAGAAGTGATTTCGAGGGTATGGTCATCTTGCCTGCAATGTTCTCAGAGTTGTCGAAAGCTTGATCCTCGTAAGCGTTCTCAACAGGTTCCTCGTAAGCGTTCTCGTCTCCCGGCTCTACGCAAAGCAACAACACAAACAAAGGAACCATAATAAATCACGGTGCAATGCGCAATCAACATGATGCAAAACATGACATGATATGCGGGATGTGATATGCAATGCGTATGTGCGCTCCGGAAGGCAAATGATGAACCAGGCATCAACTTGGCAAACCAAGCATGCCACTGGAAAGATGAGATGATTTCGGTTGAAATCGATATAAAGATCACCGGAATCGGATGCACGGTTTGGAAATGACAAGCAAAACAAGAATGACGCAAATCTGTCATTAACAGCATGATGCCACTTAGCAAGCAACAATTAATTAAGCTACTGCACCCCAAACGTATCAACAAAGCACATGGCAGTGATCTACACAAGATGCTCGACAAAATATGAGCACTGAGCTACGGCTAGTTCACATCATAACAGGTTCAAACAAGCATGGCAAAAGAGCACAAAATATCAGGCTGGACATGGCAAAAACAGCATCAGGTTGCAATGTTCAGAGCAACAAAACTACATGCTACAGGAACTTAAAATAGCAAAACATGGCATGGCATGAATCTACTCAAAGCATAGAACAAAAGTCCCTTACTGACCATAAGCCAAAAGGGACTAGAAAATATAGTAACACCCATGTCAATATTGAAAGTTTCGTTAACAGATTCAGCAACATGACATGTCAAAAACTGGTAACGAGTAGGCATGTTTACAAGCTCAATGCACTCACTACGGAGCCTTATATGATAAACTAAGCATACATACATCAAGAAGACATGACATAGAAGACATACATGGCAAGAACAATAACATAGCATAAATGGATCAACCACAACAAGCTTGGCAAAATTGAATAACATGTAAACAATCTGCCAGGAAACATTTGATAGCAAAAGTAGAGCTCGATTGACTCCAGCTATGGCACTCCATAATTGCAAACAAAGGCATGGATGGATAGAGCAAGACATGTTTTACAAAACATCCTTACTGAAGTATCTCAAAATATGCATAGATCACTCGGTATCATCAAGTTAACATGGCATCAAAATCAGCTAAAACAGGACTGAAATCAGCAACATCAGGACACCTACTTTGCATGCTTGTGCTAGTCACCACATAGATCACAAAAATACATGGCATATATCCCTGGAAAGATGGCATGCCATATTTCAAAACACATGTAGGACTCAAATACATAGGATGCACACATTAATCATGGCAAAAATAACAAAAGTGCAAGTTCTGTTAAGAAACAGAAACTAACATCACATAGCACTCTTCCAACAGCATTTCGGGCATTAAGATGAGCTCAAATGAAAATGATGAAATGAGATGAAATGATCTACTCTTCGAGGCGAACATTTTGACATATTATACGCGCAAAATGGATCTACAGATGCAAAGATATACCACTTCGAAAATGCAACAAAATGACAAAAGTATCAAAGACTTAGAGAAAAGAAAGGGAGAGAGAGGTCAACGCGCGCGATTCCCGAGGCCGGATCGGACCGGATCGGATCGGATCGGGCGAGGCGGCGCCCGAGGTCGCCGGAGGAGGAGGCAGCCGGGGCGGGGCGCCGGCCGGAGGGGCGGTGGAGGAGCTCTGCGGAGGCGGCCCGGCGAGGCGCGGGCGCGGGCGGCGGAGGGCGCCGGGAGGAGCGGCGGGCGAGGTCGCCGGTAGGTGGCGGAGGGAGAGGGCGCGGCGGCCGGGCGCCGGGCGGCGAGGCGGCGGAGCTGCGGAGGGCGGCGGCGCACCGCGCTGGAGGCGCGGGCGGCGGCGACGGCCGGGCGGGCTCCAAGGCTGGGCTCGCCGGGCGGGCGGCGCGGGAGCGGGCGGCGTGACGTGTCGCGAGGGGTTGGCTGAGGCGGCGGCGGCGATGACGTGTCGCCAGGATTGGTCCGGCGACGTGGCGGCGGACGTGTCCGGCGCGGACGGACGCGTCTCGTGGCGCGCATGGGAGGAAAACTGCTAGGGTTAGGGGTGGATTGGACCGCGAATTTGGGGAGGTGTTTAAATAGGCATAGAGGGAGCTAGGAGAGTCCAAATGAGGTGTAGTTTTCGCACACGATCGTGATCGAACGACGGAGAGCATGGAAGTGACTTAGATGGGTTATTGGGCTGTTTTGAAGGGGTGTTGGGCTGCAACTTAAAAGAGGCCTTTGCGAGAGTGCGGTTAAACGTTGGAGTACCAAACGAGCTCCAAATGACCAAACTTGACCGGTGGTCTCACGGGTGGTATACCAAGGCCACTAGACAAACCTCGGTACATTTCGAGAAGGTTTAATACCCGCACGCGAAAAACGTAAAAGGGACCGCCGGGGAGATAGGAGTGCGGATTGCAAAACGGACAACGGAAAAATGCTCGGAATCATGAGACGAACACGTATGCAAATGCGATGCACATGATGACATAATAAAATGCATGACATGGACAAAATGCAAAAAGGAGAAAAACCCAACCACGAAGGGAATATCATATCACAATGCCGAAAATGGCAAGAGTCGGAGTTATAATTATGGAAAGTTACTTTCGGGGTGTTACAGAGAGAGAGAGAGAGAGAGAAAAGGCCCCTGACCCCCCTGGGCCTAACCCTCCGGGCTAAGCCCAACAGGCCATGTGGCCCACTACCCCTCCCCTGTTGTCTCCCACCTCCCACTGTTCGACCGACCGGGCGCCTCGGTGCCACCCGACCACCTCGCGGGAGAGGATAAGGGCGACGCCTCGGGCTCCCCTTCCACTTGCTCTACCACCCCACTCGCGCCAGTCCTTTCCCCTCGCCTACTTCGCTCTCTCCCTCGCACCCCAGATCCCCTCCCCATCGCATCCGAACGCCACGGCCGCCATGGCCGCCGTCGCCCTCGTGGCCACCGGCCACCACACGTGTCTTCGCCATGACGTAGCTCCTCGCCGTCATCCGTTATGCCCCTGGTGCCATCCGCAAGAGCTCGGAGGCGCTAGAGCGCCGTCATGCCGCCTTCTTCAACCTCCGTCCGCCTCAGGCCGCCGCACGCCGACGCTGTCTCTGGCCACCTCGACTCTTCCGCGAGCCTTCCCAGCAATGTAAGTGAGCGCCGGACCCCCCCCCCTTCCCTCTCATCCCTGCTTCTGCCACTACCCGTAGTTGCTTCCGCCGTCATGCCTGAGCTTGTCGCCGTCGTGGGGTTCGCCGCCGTAGCCACGGCTCGCAGAGCTCGTAGCCAGCCACCCCGTCATGCTCAGCACGCTCCCAGAGGACGGGCAAGCCCTCTGGCTCGCCTTGCCGTGCCCCTAGCAATGTCCCCACCGTGCACCCGAGCACCTTTGCCGCCCGTACTCGCCGTCGTCGCTGCAGGCGCGCTCCGACCAAGCCACAACCCCAGTCGGATGCGCGCGAGCCCTGCGGTGCCGTAGGTTCAAACCGCCCGCGAACGGGCCCCGAGGCCGTTTTCCGGCCAACTCCGCAAGGAGCCGCGAGAAGGGTCGCGGAGCGACTCGGTGTCGCTTCTTGACGACCATCCGCCACGCGCCCTCCTTGTGTCGCTTCCAATGGGCCCCATGGCCCGTTGACTAGGTTGACCCAGTCAACGTGCTGACTGGGCAGCCCAGTGTCATTGACATGTGGGCCCCACAGTTATTTCTGTTAATTAAAACGTCTATATAACTAAAGTTAATTAGTCAATCTAATTAGTCACTAACATGTGTGGCCCAACTGCTAATTAACCCCCCTGTTCTTTTAAAATAACCCACTGTTAGCCCTCTCTCTATGACATGTGGGACCCACTGGTCAGCTTTGACTAGTCAACCGGACTGTTGACTGCCGACGTCACACCTATGTCATGCTGATGTCATATTTTCCTTTTCTGTTAATTTAAATAATTTCGGAAATTGCTTTAATCTTTGAAAATTCATAGAAAATAAACCGTAACTCGGATGAAAATGTTTTCTATATGAAAGTTGCTCAGAAAAATCCAATGAATCCGAATATGCGGTTCGTTCACCTGTCAAATGCCTCTAGCATTCTGAACATGGAACATTCCCCCTTCGCTCATCTGTCTGACACGGGTCCGGAACCGGGAATAAATTCCCGGTGGAATTCCCCCTTCACCTTTATCGTGTAGCCTTACGTTAGGTCACACCCGGCACCGCATATTGCCACGTTATGCTTTGTGATGCTATGTTTGCTTTATATTTACTATTTCTTCCCCCTCTTCTCTCTGGTAGACCCCGAGACCGTTGCTGCCCCTGTGATTGACTACATCGACGATGACCCCTCCTTGCCAGAGCAACCAGGCAAGCCCCCCCTTTGATCATCCCGATATCGCCCATTCCATTCTCTCATGCTTGCATTAGATTTTGCTACTGTTATTGTTTGCACATATTCTGATGCATAGCCTGCTTTGGTATCTGCTATTGTACCTTACCTGCTTATCCTAAACTGCTTAGTATAGGTTGGTTAGATATCCATCAGTGACCCCCACCTTGTCCTTGTTGCCCCTGCTTCATCACCGAAGACCCGTTCAACTGGATCGAAGACCAGGCCCCGACACTGCACATCACTTCCCCTTAGTTGCTCGACACTACTTGGTTACAATCGAGTACCAAGGGTGAGACCTCATCAGCACTTCTGATGTTAACCCTGTAGTGTAGCTATTCGGTCATGGTCATCGAGGGTGATTTCCTCTTTAACCAGTTCCGATATGACTCTGTCGTGCAACCCCTCAAGTGTGGACCTCAAGGGTGAATCCTCTTACGTTCACCTTGATGATTACATCGAGTGGAATTCACCGGGGTGATTCCTCGAGCTTTCCCTTGATGTTTAGACACACGTTACTATGATTACTATGACTTTACACTAAGCCATGTTACTAAAGACGGTCGACCACGAGGGTGCCAGCGAGCTTAATTGCGAGTGATGTGGAGTCGGGTTGACCTGGAGGGTGCCCGCGAGATAATTACGAGGCGTGGCCGGGCATTCCTAGCCCTTGCCGCAAGTCCTCGAGACGGGGCAACGGGGTCACATCTTTCGTGAGTCTCTACTTGTTATCGCGTGTTCCTAATCCACTATGATTTGGATATTTGATCCGAGGGGCCTTTGGCCTGATAGCACTAACCATCACGTGGGCATAGTATGGGCGTTCTGCGTCGTATGCCTCAGTCGAAGCTTAATAGACGTCAGCGACTAAGCGGCGCGCGCCGGGGTTGGACTGCGTAAGCACCTGCCTTGTTGAAGGAGGTAGCTAGGTCTGCTCATCGGCAGCGTCGACATAGCGTGCGGAGTTCCGGGAGATGGCCCATGACCCCTGGGGGCATAGGTTTAGTCCGGCGTGTTGGCCTCTCTGTTAAGCCTAGGTCGGGTTGCAGCGTATTGTTTGGCCGAGGCCGAGCATGACCCAGGAAAGTGTGTCCAGCCGGAGTTAATCGAGCGTGGTGGGTAAGTTGGTGCACCCCTGCAGGGAAGAAAACATCTATCGATAGCATGTCCTACGGTAACGGACACTTGGAGTTGTATCCCGATCGATACAACTAGAACTGGATACTTATGATGAGATCTGGATGGTAATGAGAAATGGATTGTGATGATAACTGGATAGTATGGCTCGGGGATTGCTTTCTCGCAGGGAGTCGAGAAAGGATCTCTGGCCGAGGTTGATAACACCACTACACTTTACTTTATGCTACTGTACTCCGTCCTGTTTGCTGCAAGATGGTGGTTTCCAAAAGATGCTAGTATTCGATAGGAGTAGGCCTTCTCTCTATTCTGGCATTTCTGCAGCCCAGTCCACATATACAGCCCATTTCATTGATACAGATGCATATGTAGTGTAGATCCTTGCTTGCGAATACTTTGGATGAGTACTCACGGTTGCTTTGCTCCCCTTTTTCCCCCTTTCTTCTTCTTTCCGGTTGATGCAACTAGATGTCGGAGCCCAGGAGCCAGATGCTACCGTCGATGCCTACTACTACATGGAGATCGCCGACAACCAGTAGTAGTTAGGAGGCTCCCAGGCAGGAGGCCTTGCCTTTTCGATCGTTGCTACTTTTGTGCTAGCCTTCTTAAGGAAAAATTGTCTAACTTATGTCTGTACTCAGATATTGTTGCTTCCGCTGACTCTTCTGTATTTGAGCCCTCGAGGCCCCTGGCTTGTAATATAAAGCTTGTATTATTTTAATTTGTGTCTAGAGTTGTGTTGTGATATCTTCCCGTGAGTCCTTGATCTTGATCGTACACATTTCCGTGTATGATTAGTGTATGATTGAATTAAGGCCGTCACATAACGTGTTGTTTCTTTGACATTTTTGCCCCTCCTGTCGTACATCTGGGCCCAACTAACCAGTTCACTCCCCCCCTTTCTTCTTCGTCGCGACGATAGGGAGATTTTTGAGCACGCACTGGATCGGGCGTTTCCGCGGTCAGGGAGAGAGGGGTAGGTCAGGCACGGCGTGGTGAGTGATGTCTATGTCGGGCACGGCGGGAATGTCTTCTACAAGCTCGTCGGTGGCCGCCAATGTAAGTTTCAGTGTCGATTTGGGGGAGATATGGGCATATTGCGGAATTTGGGGTTTTTTGCTGCTGTTCGGTTGATGGTGTCGGGATAGTCCAGTGTCAATCGGAGTTTCACATCCCCGATCTGACATTCTGTGGCCTTGAGGTTCGCTCGACGCGGTGGTGCCCTGGCCACAGGCTTATTCCTGCTTGTCGCGTCGCCTGGGGAGGAGCAAGCTCCGGCAGAAGGTTTCTCAGCTGCCCTCTTGATAATAAGTGTTTGGCTTTAAAGCTTGATTCGATTCTGCTCTTTCCCCTCTTTCTAATTCGATCATTGATTTTGCAGCTTCCTGATGAATGTGAGTGGGTTGTCTGGATTTACCCGCCACCGACCGAACGCGTTTCTCGTGCATTTGAGGAGCTTCATGCAGGATTGGAGAAGAGCTGGCTAAATGCTCATTATTTAGAGAGGAGGGTGATGTGTCTAGATGAGAAGTACAAGAAACTGAAGCTGAAGATGAAGAAGAGGAACGAGCTTATGCAAGCATGTGGATTTATCATAGTTCTTGGTATTAGCATTTTGGCCACATTTGTTTCTGGGTGGTCTAATAATCATACTAAGTGGATTTCTATTTGTAGTGTATGCTTTGATGGAGCTTAGTTTGGGTATGTATTATCGCAGAACAATGTTGTGATTTGGGAATGTTGTGATGTTGCTATTTGGAAATGACACAAGAGTCTTGCTTTGATCAATGACTGAAATAGCATAGATTGAAATATTTGAACAAATGATCTGTTGTGACAAAATAGGAGCTCACAAAATATTTGAAAGTAGCAGCTCACAAGATAGCAGCTCACATAATATTTGAAACTAGCAGCTCACAAGATAGCAGCTCACAAAATAGCATAAATTCATCATTGCACAAAAGGAGCATTGCACATTCAAGATAGCAGCTCACAAGTTCACCATCACCATTACATAAGTTCATAATTTCTGCATCACACACTTAAGATAGCAGCTAACAAGTTCACAAATAGTTGTTAAACAACAAAAATAGCAGTAAATGATTCCAGTCGCAGATCTTTCATCTCCTTGCTCCTGGTGTTGCAAGCATGGTTAGTTAAGAGCCTTGAACTCCTCCTGGTGGTGACAGTTTTGCTCACTTCTTTGCTTAGTTGGTTGCTTCTAGTTACAGATCCTACTGTAGGATCTGGTGCACGCTTGAGCCTCTTCTTGGCTGGTGACATCCCTCTATCAGCTGCCTTTTTGTAGTTCTTCCTTGGGCTATAATTGAAATGAGAACATTAAATGAAGCAAAAAAGGAAATGAGAACATTAAATGAAGCAAAAATTGAAATGAGAACATCTGTAGCAATTGCACCTTACAGCAGATGACACTGTTGGTGCATCTCAGAGTAATTGCGACATCAGTTGAACCTCAGAGCATTTTCAGCATCGGTTCAACCTCTGTAGCATTTCCAAAGATCGTTTCAACCTCGGTAGCATTTTCAGCATCAGTTTCAGCATCTAAATGATCATCTGTTGCATTTTCAGCCCCCAGTGCTCTTCTTCCCCAAAAGCTGGGTCAATGGATTCCTTGTAGTGAGTGCCATGATGGCCAAGCCCTCCACACCTGCCACATTTCTTTATCCTTCCTCCAAGTCCTTTTCCCTCAGATTTTGCCCTAATTCTTGTCTTCCTAGGTCTACCAGGGGCCCTATTTTGCAATGGAGCAGACAATTTAAACCCAGGGTCCACCACATCCCACTGTTGTTTGCCCTCCATTGCAGGCAAATTTTCAGCATAAGTAGCATTGAATCTAGCAGCAGAAAAGTACTCATGTACATACTGATCAATCTCACTTACTGGCCCTCTCATTTAAGTAATAAAATACGAAGCATGTATGCAAGGTTGTCCAGTTAACTGCCACTTTCTACAACTGCAAGTCCCAATGGCCAAATTTACTGGATATCTCCACTCTCTCTTTTCCTTGTCAACTGTTGTGATCTCTGCCTCATATGTGCTTCTCTTCACTATCTCCATATCAAGGTCCTTAGATTTTGCATGAAGCATTTTCATGACTTTGGGGATTATGATGTGGCCAATGAATGTAGCAGCTGCAATCTGTTGTCTGAGATCAAACTTCTCCATTATAAACTGTCTTATTTTGTCTAGCAAGTCCACACTATGTACACCCTTCCATTTTTTAATCTTTGAATTAAAGGACTCGGCTAGATTGTTATTAACATAATCTACTTTACATACTTCATTGAACAGTGACCTTGCCCATAGCTTGATATGATGCTCCTCTAAGTACTCCTTCACACCAGCCTTATTGTGCAACTGCCTAAGATGGTAGTTGTGTTTCTTTATGTTGTATGTCAATGAGCAGGGCCATAAATTTTCATCAAAGAATTTTCCTCTAAACTTTTTTGTGAAATTTGCAGCCAAATGCCTCATGCATTCTCTGTGCTCCACACCTGGGAACACATCTTCCACTGCAGTCTCCGGGCCTTTGCATGCATCAGAGTGGATAACAAGACCTGGTAGGTGTCCTATACGCTCTCTTAAATTCTGAAAAAACCAAGTCCAACTCTCTATATTTTCACCGTCTAGAACTCCATATGCAACTGGGAAGATCCAATTGCAAGCATGCACAGCACATGCAATAACTAGTTGCCCTCTAAATCTGCCATTTAATGCAGTGGCATCTACTGCAAGATAAGGCCTATATCCATTCAAAAAATCTTGCCAACATGCTTTGAAAGAAACAAATACTCTTCTAAAGCACTCTTTCTATCTACTCTTCCCATTTAGTTTGTACTGCATAGTGTTGGGGAACGTAGTAATTTCAAAAAAATTCCTACGCACACGCAAGATCATGGTGATGCATAGCAATGAGAGGGGAGAGTGTTGTCCACGTACCCTCGTAGACCTTAAGCGGAAGCGTTATGACAACGCGGTTGATGTAGTCGTACGTCTTCACGATCGACCGATCCTAGTACCGAAAGTATGGCACCTCCGTGATCTACACACGTTCGGCTCGGTGACATCCCACGAACTCACAATCCAGCAGAGTGTCGAGGGAGAGCATCGTCAGCACGATGGCGTGATGACGGTGATGATGAAGCTACCGGCGCAGGGCTTCGCCTAAGCACTGCAACGATAAGACCGAGGTGGATTATGGTGGAGGGGGGCACCGCACACGGCTAAGAGATCAATGATCAACTTGTGTGTTCTAGGGTGCCCCCTGCCTGCATATATAAAGGAGCAAGGGGAGGAGGTCGGCCGACCCTAGGGCGCGCCAAGGAAGGAAGGAGTCCTCCTCCTAGTAGGAGTAGGACTCCCCTTTTCCTAGTCCAACTAGGAGGGGAAGGGGGAAGGAAGGAGAGGGAGAGAGGGAGGGAAAGAGGGGGCGCCTCCCCCTCCTTGTCCAATTCGGACTCCCAAGGGGGGGCAGCCAGCCCTATGGCCCCCCCTCTCTCTCTTACAAGGCCCATGTTGGCCCATTAGTTCCCCCGGGGGTTCCGATAAACCCCGGCACTCCGATAATTATTCGGTGACCCCGGAACTCATCCGGTGTCCGAATATAGTCATCCAATATATCAATCATTATGTCTCGACCATTTCGAGACTCCTCGTCATGTCCGTGATCACATCTGCGACTCCGAACTATCTTCAGTACATCAAAACACATAAACTCATAATACCAATCGTCACCGAACGTTAAGCGTGCGGACCCTACGGGTTCGAGAACTATGTAGACATGACCGAGACACGTCTCCGGTCAATAACCAATAGTGGAACCTGGATGTTCATATTGGCTCCCACTTATTCTACAAAGATCTTTATCAGTCAAATCGCATAACAATATACATTGTTCCCTTTGTCATCGGTATGTTACTTTCCCGAGATTCGATCGTCGGTATCTCAATACCTAGTTCAATCTCATTATCGGCAAGTCTCTTTACTCGTTCTGTAATGCATCATCCCGCAACTAACTCATTAGTCACATTTCTTGCAAGGCTTATAGTGATGTGCATTACCGACAGGGCCCAGAGATACCTCTCCGACAATCGGAGTGACAAATCCTAATCTCGATCTATGCCAACTCAACAAGTACCATCGGAGACACCTGTAGAGCACCTTTATAATCACCCAGTTACGTTATGACATTTGGTAGCACACAAAGTGTACCTCCAGTATTCGGGACTTGCATAATCTCATAGTCACAGGAACATGTATAAGTCATGAAGAAAGCAATAGCAATATACTAAATGATTAAGTGCTAAGCTAACGGAATGGATCAAGTCAATCACATCATTCTCTAATGATTTGATCCCGTTAATCAAATGGCAACTCATGTCTATGGCTAGGAAACTTAACCATCTTTGATTCAACGAGCTAGTCAAGTAGAGGCATACTAGTGACACTCTATTTTGTCTATGTATTCACACATGTACTAAGTTTCCGGTTAATACAATTCTAGCAGGAATAATAAACATTTATCATGAAATAAGGAAATAAATAATAACTTTATTATTGCCTCTAGGGCATATTTCCTTCAGTCTCCCACTTGCACTAGAGTCAATAATCTAGTTCACATCGCCATGTGATTTAACACCAATAGTTCAGATCACCATGTGATTAACACCCATAGTTCAGATCGCCATGTGACCAACATTCAAAGGGTTTACTAGAGTTAGTAATCTTAGTTCACATCACCATGTGATTAACACCCAAAGAGTACTAAGGTGTGATCATGTTTTGCTTATGAGAGAAGTTTAGTCAACGGGTCTGCCATATTCAGATCCGTATGTATTTTGCAAATTTCTATGTCAACAATGCTCTGCACGGAGCTACTCTAGCTAATTGCTCCCACTTTCAATATGTATCCATATTGAGACTTAGAGTCATCTGGATCAGTGTCAAAACTTGCATCGACGTAACCCTTCACGACGAACCTTTTGTCACCTCCATAATGGAGAAACATATCCTTATTCCACTAAGGATAATTTTTGACCGCTGTCTAGTGATCTACTCCTAGATCACTATTGTACTCCCTTGCCAAACTCAGTGTAGGGTATACAATTGACCTGGTACACAGCATGGCATACTTTATAGAACCTATGGCTGAGGCATAGGGAATGACTTTCATTCTCTTTCTATCTTCTGCCGTGGTCGGGCTTTGAGTCTTACTCAATTTCACACCTTGCAATACAGGCAAGAACTCCTTCTTTGACTGTTCCATTTTGAACTACTTCAAAAATTTGTCAAGGTATGTACTCATTGAAAAAACTTATCAAGCGTCTTGATCTATCTCTATAGATCTTGATGCTCAATATGTAAGCAGCTTCATCGAGGTCTTTCTTTGAAAAACTCCTTTCAGACACTCCTTTCAAACACTCCTTTGATGCTTTCTAGAAAATTCTACATCATTTCCGATCAACAATATGTCATTCACATATACTTATCAGAAAGGTTGTAGTGCTCCCACTCACTTTCTTGTAAATACAGGCTTCATCGCAAGTCTGTATAAAACTATAAGCTTTGATCAACTCATCAAAGCGTATATTCCAACTCTGAGATGCTTTGCACCAGTCCATGGATGGATCGCTGGAGCGTGCACATTTTGTTAGCACCTTTAGGATCGACAAAACCTTCTAGTTGCATCATATAAAGAAATCCATTAAGGAATGTAGTTTTGACATCCATTTGCCAGATTTCATAAAATGTGGCAATTTGCTAACATGATTCGGACAGAGTTAAGCATCGCTACGAGTGAGAAAATCTCATCGTAGTCAACACCTTGAACTTTTTCAAAAACCTTTTTTGACAAGTCTATCTTTGTAGATAGTAACACTACTATCAGCGTACGTCTTCCTCTTGAAGATCCATTTATTTTCTATGGCTTGCCGATCATCGGGCAAGTCGACCAAAGTCCACACTTTGTTCTCATACATGGATCCCATCTCAGATTTCATGGCCTCAAGCCATTTCGCGGAATCTGGGCTCATCATCGCTTCCTCATAGTTCGTAGGTTCGTCATGGTCAAGTAACATGAACTCCAGAATAGGATTACCGTACCACTCTAGTACGGAATGTACTCTGGTTGACCTACAAGGTTCAGTAGTAACTTGATCTGAAGCTTCATCATCATCATCATTAACTTCCTCACTAATTGGTGTAAGCATCACTTGAACTAATTTCAGTGAAGAAATACTTTCCAATTCGGGAGAAGGTACAATTACCTCATCAAGTTCTACCTTCCTCCCACTCACTTCTTTCGAGAGAAACTCCTTCTCCAGAAAGGATCCATTCTTAGCAACAAAGATCTTGCCTTCGGATCTGTGATAGAAGGTGTACCCAACAGTCTCTTTTGGGTATCCTATGAAGACACATTTCTCCGATTTGGGTTCAAGCTTATCAGGTTGAAGCTTTTTCACATAAGCATCGCAGCCTCAAACTTTAAGAAACGACAACTTGGGTTTCTTGCCAAACCACAGTTCGTAAGGTGTCGTCTCAATGGATTTAGATGATGCCATATTTAACGTGAATGCAACTGTCTTAATGCATAACCCCAAAACAATAATGGTAAATCGGTAAGAGACATCATAGATCACACCTTATCTAATAAAGTACGGTTACGACATTCGAACACACCATTATGCTGTGGTGTTCCAGGTGGCGTGAGTTTGCGAAACTATTCCACATTGTTTCAAATGAAGACCAAACTCGTAACTCAAATATTCGTCTCCGCGATCAGATCGTAGAAACTTTATTTTCTTCTTACGATGTTTTTCCACTTCACTCTGAAATTCTTTGAACTTTTCAAATGTTTCAGACTTATGTTTCATCAAGTAGATATACCCATATCTTCTCAAATCATCTGTGAAGGTCAGAAAATAACGATATCCGCCGCGAGCCTCAACACTCATCGGACAGCATACATCAGTATGTATTATTTCCAACAAGTCTGTTGCTCGCTCCATTGTTCCGGAGAACGGAGTCTTAGTCATCTTGCCCATGAGGCATGGTTCGCAAGCATCAAATGATTCATAATCAAGTGATTCCAAAAGTCCATCCGCATGAATTTCTTCATGCGCTTTACACCAATATGACCTAAACGACAGTGCCACAAATAAGTTGCACTATCATTATTAACTTTGCATCTTTCTGCTTCAATATTATGAATATGTGTATCACTACGATCATGATCTAACATACTATTTTCATTGGGTGTATGACCACCGAAGGTTTTATTCATGTAAATAGAACAACAATTATTCTCTGACTTTAAATGAATAACTGTATTGCAATAAACATGATCAAATCATATTCATGCTCAACTCAAACACCAAATAACATTTATTTAGGTTCAACACTATTCCCGAAAGTATAGGGAGTGTGCGATGATGATCATATCAATCTTGGAACCACTTCCAACACACATCGTCACTTCACCCTTAACTAGTCTCTGTTCATTCTGCAACTCCCGTTTCGAGTTACAAATCTTAGCAACTGAACCAGTATCAAATACTAAGGGGTTGCTATAAACACTAGTAAAGTACACATCAATAACATACCCAATATACCTTTGTTCACTTTGCCATCCTTCTTATCCGCCAAGTATCTAGGGCAGTTCCACTTCCAGTGACCATTTCCTTTGCAATAGAAGCACTCAGTTTCAGGCTTGGGTCTAGCTTTGGGCTTCTTCATGGGAGTGACAACTTGTTTGTCATTCTTCTTGAAGTTCCCTTTCTATTCTTTTGCCCTTTTTCTTGAAACTAGTGGTCTTGTAAACCATCAACACTTGATGCTCTTTTTTTATTTCTACCTTCGCCAATTTCAACATCGCCAAGAGCTCGGGAATTACTTTCGTCATCCCTTGCATATTATAGTTCATCACGAAGTTCTAGTAACTTGGTGATAGTGACTAGAGAACTTTATCAATTACTATCTTATCTGGAAGATTAACTCCCACTTGATTCAAGCAATTGTAGTACCCAGACAATCTGAGCACATGCTCACTCGTTGAGCTATTCTCCTCCATCTTGTAGGCAAAGTATACCTCTTGACACGGGCATGAGTATGATATACCAATTTCAACTCTTGGAACATCTTATATGCTCTGTGGCGTTCAAAACATTTTTGAAGTCCCGGTTCTAAGCCGTAAAGCATGGTGCACTAAAATATCAAGTAGTCATCATACCGAGCTTGTCAAACGTTCATAACGTCTGCATCTGCTCCTGCAATAGTTCTGTCACCTAGTGGTGCATCAAGGACATAATTCTTCTGTGCAGCAATGAGGATAATCCTCAGATCACGGACCTAGTCCGCATCATTGCTACTATCATCTTTCAACATAGTTTTTCTCTAGGAACATATCAAAAATAAACGGGGAGCTACATCACGAGCTGTTGATCTACAACACAGTTATGTAAATACTATCAGGACTAAGTTCATGATAAATTAAAGTTCAATTAATCATATTACTTAAGAACTCCCACTTAGATAGACATCCCTCTAGTCATCTAAATGATCACGTGATCCATATCAACTAAACCATGCCCAATCATCACGTGAGATGGAGTACTTTTCAATGGTGAACATCACTATGTTGATCATATCTACTATATGATTCACGCTCGACCTTTCGGTCTCAGTGTTCCGATGCCATATCTGCATATGCTAGGCTCGTCACGTTTAACCCGAGTATTCTGAGTGTGCAAAACTGGCTTGCACCCGTTGTATGTGAACGTAGAGCTTATCACACCCGATCATCACGTGGTGTCTCGGCACGAAGAACTGTCGCAATGGTGCATACTCAGGGAGAACACTTATACCTTGAAATTTTAGTAAGGGATCATCTTATAAAGCTACCGCCGAACTAAGCAAAATAAGATGTATAAAAGATAAACATCACATGCAATCAAAATATGTGACATGATATGGCCATCATCATCTTGTGCTTTTGATCTCCATTGTTACCGGCATGACACCATGATCTCCATCATCTTGACCTTTTATCAATGTGTCGTCACATGGTCGTCTCACCAGCTATTGCTTTTGCAACTATTGCAATCACATAGCGATAAAGTAAAGCAATTACATGGCACTTGCATCTTATGCAATAAAGAGACAACCATAAGGCTCCTGCCAGTTGTCGATAACTTTACAAAGCATGATCATCTCATACAACAAATTATATCTCATCACGTCTTGACCATATCACATCACAACATGCCCTGCAAAAACAAGTTAGACGTCCTCTACTTTGTTGTTGCAAGTTTTACGTGGCTGCTACGGGCTGAGCAAGAACCGTTCTTACCTATGCATCAAAACCACAACGATTTTTCGTCAAGTATGTGCTGTTTTAACCTTCAACAAGGACCGGGCGTAGTCACACTTGATTCAGCTAAAGTTGGAGAAACTGACACCCGCCAGCCACCTGTGTGCAAAGCACGTCGGTAGAACCAGTCTCGCGTAAGCGTACGCGTAATGTCGGTCCGGGCCGCTTCATCCAACAATACCGCCGAATCAAAGTATGACATGCTGGTAAGCAGTATGACTATTATTGCCCACAACTCTTTGTGTTCTACTCATGCATATAACATCTACGCATAAACCTGGCTCGGATGCCACTGTTGGGGAACGTAGTAATTTCAAAAAAATTCCTACGCACACGCAAGATCATGGTGATGCATAGCAACGAGAGGGGAGAGTGTTGTCCACGTACCCTCGTAGACCATAAGCGGAAGCGTTATGATAACGCGGTTGATGTAGTCGTACGTCTTCATGATCGAACGATTCTAGTACCAAAAGTACAGCACCTCCGCGATCTGCACACGTTCGGCTCGGTGACGTCCCACGAACTCACGATCCAGCAGAGTGTCGAGGGAGATCTTCGTCAGGACGACAGCGTGATGACGGTGCTGATGAAGCTACCGGTGCAGGGCTTTGCCTAAGCACTGCAACGATATGACGAGGTGGATTATGGTGGAGGGGGCACCACAAACGGCTAAGAGATCAATGATCAACTTGTGTGTTCTAGGGTGCCCCCTGCCCTCGTATATAAAGGAGCAAGGGGAGGAGGCCTGCCGGCCCTAGGGCGCGCCAAGGAGGGGAGGAGTCCTCCTCCTAGTAGGAGTAGGACTCCCCTTTTCCTAGTCCAACTAGGAGGGGGAAGGGGGAAGGAAGGAGAGGGAGAGTGGGAGGGAAAAAGGGGGTGCCGCCCCCCTCCTTGTCCAATTCGGACTCCCAAGGGGGGGCGGCCAGCCCAATGGCCCCTCCTCTCTCTCTCACAAGGCCCATGTTGGCCCATTAGTTCCCCCACGGGTTCCGATAAGCCCCCGGCACTCCGATAATTATCCGGTGACCCCCGGAACACATCCGGTGTCCGAGTATAGTCATCCAATATATCAATCTTTATGTCTGGACCATTTCGAGACTCCTCGTCATGTCCGTGATCACATCCGGGACTCCGAAATATCCTTGGTACATCAAAACACATAAACTTATAATACCGATCGTCACCGAACGTTAAGCATGTAGACCCTACGGGTTCGAGAACTATGTAGACATGACCGAGACACGTCACCGGTCAATAACCAATAGCGGAACCTAGATGTTCATATTGGCTCCCACATATTCTACGAAGATCTTTATCGGTCAAACCACATAACAATATACGTTGTTCCCTTTGTCATCGGTATGTTACTTGCCCAAGATTCGATCATCGGTATCTCAATACCTAGTTCAATCTCGTTACCGGCAAGTCTCTTTACTCGTTCCGTAATGCATAATCCGCAACTAACTCATTAGTCACATTGCTTGCAAGGCTTATAGTGATGTGCATTACCGAGAGGGCCCAGAGATACCTCTCCGACAATCGGAGTGACAAATCCTAATCTTGATTTGTGCCAACTCAACAAGTACCATCGGAGACACCTGTAGAGCACCTTTATAATCACCAGTTACGTTGTGACATTTGGTAGCACACAAAGTGTTCCTCCAGTATTCGGGAGTTGCATAATCTCATAGCCATAGTAACATGTATAAGTCATGAAGAAAGCAATAGCAATATACTAAACGATCAAGTGCTAAGCTAACGGAATGGGTCAAGTCAATCACATCATTCTCTAATGATGTGATCCCGTTAATTAAATGACAACTCATGTCTATGGCTAGGAAACTTAACCATCTTTGATTCAACGAGCTAGTCAAGTAGAGGCATACTAGTGACACTCTGTTTTGTCTATGTATTCACACATGTACTAAGTTTCCGGTTAATACAATTCTAGCATGAATAATAAACATTTATCATGAAATAAGGAAATAAATAATAACTTTATTATTGCCTCTAGGGCATATTTCCTTCACACAGTGTGTTTATCAATGCTAACTACACTGCCAGGAGATGCTTTCTCCACTTCTTCCTTGAAGGTATACAATAACTGAAAGAGTCAACCCACTTACCATAGATATTGTCAAGTGCCATTTGCTTCCCATAGAATACTCTCATGTATGGAACTGCTAGGCCATACTTCTTCTTCAAATTTTTCTGCAATTCTGTTGGTCCCACTTCTGAATCCTCTAAAACCCAGGTCTTCACAGCATCAGCAACCCATCTACTCTTAGCTGACTTCAATCGTTTCCTCCTGTTCACACTGGGACATGTATGAGTAGTTTTGTTCACCTTAACCTGCATTCATGGAAGTTCAGACACATGTCAGAACCTATGTGCTGCAACAAACAAACAAAATATAGTATCAATGCTGCTAACTACAAATGCACTGTTAGTTGCTATATTTGATACCTAAAACAGTGCGCTATGTCTCATTAAGGAGGCATGCATCCTCCATTGACACCTCTTATAAGCACAATGTACTGTCAACCTAGTACTGTTAACCTTGTCTATCACAAATTCACTTTGAGTCTTTATTGAGAAGGTTGCAAGAGCATTTCTAAAGTATAAAGCACTGGAAAATATTGTTCCTTGTGCCAAAGAAGGATCGTCTCTATTGTATTGCACATCTGGTCTTTCCTCATCAGATGTTTCAGAGTATCCCATGTCCCTGTCCTCCTCCTTCTCATCTTCACCTGCCTTAGCAAACATGCCTTCAGGGGGTGGAACATAATCCTCCCCTCATCATCTTTCTCCTTGCCCTTCTTCCTTGTTACAAACTGTGGAAACAACTTTTCATCCTCATCATCACTTGGCCAATCATCTGGAAGTCCCTCTTCAGTATAGGGGTCAACTGAATCTCTACTATGAAAGGGACCTGCATTCCTAGGAACTTCTACAGTAGGTGTTCCTGGTGCCTGCATGGAACTGCTGCCTCTACTATGAGTTGTTGCTTCCTGCCCCTTGATTGGCTGGTCCTACCTTTATCTCTACCTAGACTGAGATCTTGTTCCTCTGCTCTCTGGCTCTCCTCTCTGCCTTTTTATGACATTGATTTCTAGTTTAGCAGGGAAAGAATCATGTATTGCAAAACATGATACCAAGCTCATCATCACACTGGACAGAGACCCAAGCTGTTTTGTCAATGTCCCAGTACCTGAATTCCACTGCATCATATAGACCCCATGGATATTGAGCACATATGGCAGATCTAAACTGATTAAAAGTCCATTGATTGTCAACAACCAAAGGAAAAGAGAATCCTGTATTGGTTGCTTTTGTGCCAGCACTAGCTAGAAGTGTGGTTTCCATTCTACATTCCATCCCAACTGCTCTATCGGGGTCCATCGTACGATGACCATGGAAAACAGAGACATATCCCAACGCCATGAGCACTATGAACTAGGTAAACAAATCGAACTACAAATGGCATGAGACTCCGCCAGATTAGAAGAGAAACTTACCCTGCCGAAGCATACTTCTATGGCTGCGGTGTGCTCCCTCGTTCGCCGCCGCCACCGCCGCAACTGCAGTCCCCATCCATCCTGTAGCCTGTGTCTCCTTCATGCCGTAGTAGAGTGCGGCACAGAGTCAAATCCAAAGATCCACCGTGGCCGCCATCAGGAGATCGAGCCTTGCGAGTTGGGATCGAGCAAGCTATGGTTAGGGTTACGACGGGAGGCGATTTGGGGGAGAAAGAACGAGCGTGCGGCTCGGGCGAGAGAATGAGAGGGAAAGAGAGAGAGAGTGAACCGGTGACCTGGGCCCAGGTGTAAGGACGAAGGGGCAAAAATTTCAAGTAACGGTCGCTTACCAGTCAAACTGCCTTGACTGGACGGAAGGGCAATTCTATAAGGGAACATGACAGCGAAGGGGTATTTTTGAGCAGGCTTCTAATTAGGGGCAAATGTGAGTAGTGGGTTTGAGTTAGGGATACAGATGTAAAAGACCTTAGTTTTATTAGAGAGCTTTTTGTCACAAGAAAGTTATTTGTCCCTAGGAAACCGATAACTAGACCGGAATCATTATTGAAATTTTATATGAGGGAGAGGCATAAGCTAACATACTTTCTCTTCTTGGATCATATGCACTTATGGTTGGAACTCTAGAAAACATCCGTAACTACTAAAGATCATTAAGGTAAAACCCAACCATAGAATTAAAGTATCAAGTCCTCTTTATTCCCATACACCATAACCCACTTATCCGTGTTTGTGTTTCTATCACTCACGCAACGCAGACAATAAGCAAACCATGAACATATTGCGAACCCTACAGCGGGGATCCCTCACGCTTGCGCGACACGGAGAGCACCATAGGACAGCACCAATAATAAAACATACAACTCAAACCAATCACGATCATCAATCAACCCATGGGACAAAAATAATCTACTCAAACATCATAAGATAGCCATACATCATTGGGAAATAATATATAGCGTTGAGCACCATGTTTAAGTAGAGATTACAGCGGGGAGAAGAGGTGTTACACCGCTGCATAGAGGGGGAGAGAGTTGGTGATGACGGCGGCGAAGTTGCTGGTGTAGATAGCCATCACGATGATGGCCTCAGCGGCGTTCCGGCGCCACCGGGAGAGAGGGGAGAGAGCCCCCTCCTTCTCTTCTTCCTTGACCTTCCACCTAGATGGGAGAAGGGTTTTCCCTCTGGTCCATGGCCTCCATGGCGGTGGAGGGTGAGAGCCCCTCCGAGATTGGATCTATCTCTCTGTTTCCTTCTGTTTCTGCGCTCTCTGATTCTGGCCTTTCACCGTTTCTTAAATTTCTAGAGATCCGTAACTCCGATTGGGCTGAAATTTTAACACGATTTTTATCCGGATATTAGCTTTATTGCACCAGAAGAAGGGAACCAACCGCCTTACGGAGTGTCCATAAGGTCACAGGGCGCGCCTACCCCCTGGGGCGCGCCCCCTGCCTTGTGGACTCCTTGGGCATTGTCTCGCATTGATTCTTTTCCCAAAAATCACATATATTCCAAAAACAATCTCCGTAAGTTTTTATCCTATTTGGACTCCGTTTGATATGGATTTTCTGTGAAACAAAAAACACACAACAAACAGGAACTAGCACTGGGCACTGGATCAATATGTTAGTCCAAGAAAATCATATAATTTGTTGCCAAAAGTATGTAAAAGTTGTAGAATATTGGCATGGAACAATAAAAAATTATGGATACGACGGAGACGCACACTGCCAGGTGGGTCCTCGGTAGGTGGTCGCGTTAATTATGATCGCTTGGGGTGTTGGCCGGCCGACATATGGGGCCGCGACATGCACCAAGGGGGTGCGCGGCGCGTCCGCGCCGACGCATTTCAGGCTCAAATTTGGGCCGGAAATGGGTCCGCGAGTACATGAAGCGGACGGTTTTTGGGAATGGGTCGGCGCGTTGGGCCATCTTTTTTGTCTGCGGCGACCCAAACAGACGTGGGCGGACGAAATTGGTCGCCCAGTTGGAGTTGCTCTAACTCTACGCTAAAACTAGGAGCAAACATAAAAGGAATGAAATCACTACTAACAAAGCGAAGACTCCTACACTTGGCTCAAGAAATTTGAGCAGAGGAGGCACGAAGAAGCATTGCCTAGGAAACATAGATGCGGTATTTATCGGGGTGACATCCAAGAGAGGAAGACCGGCGACACCTTCATGTACTCATGTCGCATACGGACCCTACCCTCTCGCCTTGGCTTGAAAGGCGCCGAACCGCCGGACATGAGGAACGCTCACCCAAGAGAAAGAGAGGTGTTGAACTCATGACCCGTAGTAGCCCTAGAGAACGATCACCTTGACAAAGAGAGCATGCCAGCTCGACCACATCGCCAAAGATCTTGGACACCAGAGCGCAGCGGAAAGCCACCGGGTATAGCTGCAAGGTACGGGGCAGCACACCAACAAAACAAGAGAGGAGAGATGAGGCAGGCACATCGACCACTGAACAGAAGAACCAGGATCCACCGACCAATGACGCATGGCAGCCGCCGAGAAGGGGAAACCTTTCACCATCCATCGAAACGAAGACGTTGTACTGCTGGACAAATCCACACACACCGCCGAAAAACACTACCTATGAGAAGATCAGGGTGCCCGCCCCCAAACCCCCACAACTCGAGAACCAGAACCACCCAAAGCTCGCACCTACAACTCCCCTCTCACAGAGCCCAATCATACCCAAGGTGACACCTCCATGGAGGGCAAGACATGCAGTGCGTCAATGTCACCCAATCCACAAAGGATTGGTACTTTCTTTTGGGCAGTGGGTCAAGGCTGGATGTAGGAGACCTCAGCCACGCCTCCAAGGAGGAAGAACGGTGCCTCAGAGCATTGTCTTTGTCGGGGTGGAATTATCGGCCAAGGATAATTTCCGTCGGTCCCGAACAAACCACCGACACCCGCCGAGCTCCATAGCCGGTGACAAATCGCCACGAACAACTGGAACCGGTAGCAAAGATAGAGGCGAAGGGGAACACACACCTCAGATGTGACGGGAAGAAAAGCTCTACGTCGCAGCTGTCGCCCGCCACCATCTCTCCTCCCGAGAGGACGAAGACGTTGACCAAATCCCCTCATGAACGACGCCCGCCGCCTAGACGCCATCGTTGGACCAGCAAGGGTCGTCGCCCAGATCCCAGAGACCTCCGCACGAGACGGAGCGATGAAGGCCTCGCTGCCACCTTCACTGGCATCCACCCGAGCTTGCCCGATGAACACTTCGGGAGGCGGCGAGAAGGAAGGGGAGGGGGTGGCGGCGTGCGTGGAAACCCTAGTCGCCACCCGAGTCGTCCGAGCGAACGACGCGGGGGCCATTTCGTTAAGTCAGGTGCATTCTCGTGAGTACAACCGAGGTGTGTTTTCTCGGTGTTAGGAATAAATTAGCACATGCTAATTAACGAATCGCTATTAGCGAACCGTCATTATTGTGTTCATACACCTAACAGTCACCTCTTCGTAGGGACACTTCACTTCGGATATGTCCCTTCTCCCTCTCTCAGGCAACATGTAACCAACATCTCTCAAGGCATCCCCTCGGCTTGCATATATACCATTAGATCAGAGAAATCTTTGGCAGTTGATTCATTCATCTATTCTCAGTTTTACTTTGAACATGTTATCAGCACCTGCTGATTTGCAAAATAAGCGATTTGGCCATGCAGATAAAACACCCCCTTGGCCAAGATCAAAGAAGAAGAACCGATGAAAGAACACGACATCAGCCTCCGTCGATTAAACAATCGAAAGCCACGAACATACTCTGCCAAAGGAAAGAAAATCAATCAATTGAACAGATTGATCATACTCCAAGTAGGAACAATGAGAACTTGAGACTGGGCACAATTTTCATTCACACAAGGAGGACACACAGAAAAGGACACGAGCGTTCACATCCACGACCAATCAATAAAAATCCATACTAGTGACCGATTGCTTTTTTGTTTTAGATCCAGGGGTGTGTATGTCAATTCTTTGACAAGGCAGCTCCTTATAATCTGGCCCTACTTGTCAAAAAGTGATCAAACGGGCTAAATCCCCCGTCCAGTGCTTTCTGCAAAAAGTTCAGTAGAAACATGATGAATTTTGCAGTAAATTAGCGATTAGGTGAATTTCTATAATCCTAGCCACCTATGTGTTAGTTTTGTGCAATTAACTCTCTTAAATGAGATCGGTCGCGGATCAACGCACTAGATTCCGGATTGAGGAAGCTCTAAGTGGCGACGGCTTCGTCCTCGCCGTTCCTCCTTTTTTTCCTGGATGTGGATGGTTGTGGTTGCATCCGCGGCCTCCGGCGGCATGCCCATCTGCGGCAGCAACGCTCCTCCCTGCGGAGGAGCACCATGGTGTGGCACGCTGCCCTCTCTCCGGCGTGGCTTTCAACCTGTCGGTAGAGATGGCTAACGGCCGACATGCACATCTAGGAAGCAGCAACTGCGCGGTTGTACCGCTCACCTACCGCTCCAGGGCTTTTTTGCCTAACGGTTAGATTTGGAGGATGGACTATAAAAGAAAAGGGTTCTTCCTCCTTCCACCTACCTCTTGCCTCCCTCTCTCCTTCATTAAATGCTTTGTAAACTCTCACGTGTGGAGAAGGGAAAAACTATCTTATCCCTGTATCCTCACAAGCCATGCCAATTGCCAACCACCACAGCCTCCTCCAAATCATTGGACCGCTCCACCCCTAGTTGTTAAGCTTAAGAGACAATATCACCGGGAGTATTAGAACTTGCGTCGCATGTTCAGTTTGGTGTTAGAATTTTAAAAATACGGTTTTGTGGTCACCTAATTTGACTCAAGCATGCAGATACGGTCACTACACGTACGCGGGCGTATCTATGTGTATCCCTCACTTTCCAGTGACGTATTTTTACACAAACACACCCTATCTTTTTATTTGTAGAAAAAGTCAACCACATAGACGCATTTTTGAACAAAACACCCTCACATTTTTCTATTTATAGAAAAACAGGACCACAAATACTATACATATATGTGAAAATTGACCAACAAAAAGCGTGTGCCAGGGCTTGAAGCAGCCAAAAATTTATTCAACATGAAACGCTGTAGCCACTAGGACATTCAGGTCAACATGGATAACGAGCAAATGTGTACACTTGATGAGGATTCATGTGGGTCTTAATTGGTATGCGGATAACATAGCCCATTGTGCGGGCCCTATTTTTAAAAGATTTTCATAAAACATAAGTTCAAAAATTATTTTCAAATATTTGTGTGTCAAAACATACAGACAATGATTATTACATAAAAAATTGAAATATAAACATGTGTATTATATATATATAATATTTAGTAAAACATAAGTAATAAAAACTTTTAAGATATTTGTAAAACATAAGTAATAAAATTATGTTCAAATGTTTATGTGTTAAAAATATTATACATGCAAACGATGATTAGTAAATAAAAGCATTTAAATATAAACATATGTATTGTATAAAAATATTTAGTAAATACATACATTGAAAATGTTTATTAAATAAATATGTTTAATGAATCCAAAATATATACACTTGCAGCTTATATTTAAATTGTACAAAATGATGAACCCAAACATTTACTAAATATTTACGAATATTCACTTGTGTAAAAGTTTTATACATGACTTATATTCAAAAAAATTATATAACTTAAATATTAGCAAATATTCATTTCTGAGCTCGAGCTCATCTACACCCTATGAACTGTAAAATAAAAAATTCAAAAAATTCACCTTTTTTGCATGGTAGATGTTTCAGTGCCTGAGGTCTGTGCCGACTTTTAGATCGTTTGGACATACGTATAGCTCTCATAAAAGAAACAAAATTGGTCCAAACAGTACACTTTTTTATACACTCTAAATTTGTCTTTTTTGCTGAGAGCTCCTTAGATGTCGAAACGAGCTGAAATTTTGCAGGATCCTCAAGCTCTGAAACATCTTCCATGCAAACAAAAATTCAGATTTTGTTTTTTGAATTTTTCCAGTATTTTTTAAATTTTACTGTTCATGGCAAGTGTAGATGAGCTCGGAGCCAAATCGGCCCTCTCAAATATTAGCCATGATTGAATATTCATATTAACAGTTTAAATTTTAAATATGAATATTTTTTAAGTATAAAAACATTGCACTATACAAATGTGCGTATAATTATTGAAATGATTGTATAATTAAAATAATATTCTTGAATTGTTATTTTGAAAACCAACTATGTAATACACACATTTATATAATCACATGTTTATATCTTTTAAAAAGTAGCTGGGCAAAAGTGGGTACTCAGGTTATTCTCCAAATTTTTTGCTTCAGGACGTAGAAGTGCTGTTTCCCTCTGATCGGCCTCCACCGCAATCTCTTCCTCCCTCCCGCCGCCAGATCGTTGCTCTCGCAACTCCGCGGCCGCGACCATGGCCGGCACCACGGTGGCTCCCTCGTCTCTGCTCCCGCGCCGTAGCGCCGCTAACGCCGCTGACCTGCACTCCAGTTGCTCCCGCGTGCGCCTAAACCCTGCCTCGATGGCCAACCCCGCTGCTGCCAAGACGCCGAAGCGGCCCGTGTCCGTGCGCGACGGGCAGCCGCCGGCGCCGAAGCGCGTACGCGGTGCCAGCTCCAGGGACGAGCTCCATGTGACAGGCCCCGCCAACATCAAGAACAGCAGCAAGATTCCGTGTCCCAGCAGCGGCAACGATCCGAGGAGTCCGACGTGCCTCCACGCCTCCGTGTTCAAGAACCAGGTCGCCCAATCTCTGTCGAGCGCGACGCAATCGAAGCCGCCGATCAGCATGCGCGAACTGATCGAGAACGCTCGCCTCGCCATGGCTCCCGCTGCCGCCGAAGAGCGGATGGTGGACATGGATTGGGCTCACCCTGCCGTCGAAGAAGAGGCCAGCCCTCGGCGGGACATCGAGCGCAGCAAAGCGGAGGCCCGGCGAAAGGTCGAGCAGATGGTGGACACGGTGCAGTTCAACGACCCATACATTGATCCCTCCGACGTGACCAGGTCCCCTGAGGAGCTGCTCCAAGCAAGACAAGAAGCATGGCGTGTTCAAGCTCAGCTCATCGAGATGGCTCATCGACGGAACATGCATGGAGACGTTGCTCAAGTGATGTAGTTCCACGGATGTAACCAGTGATCGAGTCAGAAGAGTTTTGTTGCTCAAGTGATGTAATTCCACGAACATAGACGAGCAAAGCAGAGTCTGCAAACTGCAGTGGTATTCTTAGCTGAGAAAAGCAGAGTCTGCATGTTATTCAGTAGTTAGTGTGCATTATGATCACAATTGATCAATTAATGCAAGGGATTTCTTTTAGTATGTAAAAGCATTGGATCTGATGTATGCAAGCAGCACCAGATCTGTTTCTATTTTTTCAATCTGTTGTATGTTCCCTCCTAATAACAATTTTTTCATGAATAATGACAGGCACGCGATCCCACCAAGAAGATTACTACTTCTGTTCTTGAACTACTCCCTCTGTAAACTAATATAAGAGTGTTTAGATAACTAAAATAGTGATCTAAACGCTCTTATATTAGTTTACGGAGGGAGTACTATTCTAGATGACTGCTATTTTCCTGGAGAAGAACAGTATGTGTGCTTGGTCTAGAAAAAATTTACACCGCAACAATGTAGAATTTGTTCGTACTTTATACAGCCGGAGACACAGGCTTGGGCTGATCTATTACTACTTTATACGTATGTGGGGTCAAGCTGGAGTCGATGCCAAATCCTCCACGCTGTGTGAGGGGTCCTAAATTTCTCTCGTTTGGCATGGATACGTACGTGGGATACTTTTCAGAACTTTAGCACCGAGCACATAGTGGAGGGCCTAGGGCGCCAAACAGCATGTTTACTGAACTCCTGATGCATACATGCATCATTGTTGCCACATAGCTCATGTGTACTTGTTGTCTGAATTTTGCAACTGCTGCAAATATTCACTTTGGGCTTATAAAGCCAGGTGCCTACTTAGAGACCGCCAACAACAGCCATGGTCATAATACCGGATCAAGGTACACAAATCTGCACCCTCAAACTGTATGTAGCTCGCATACATACAGTGAAATCACAGCAGTTACTTGGTACACTACAAACTGAGAATATGATCTATCCCGTTGATTCTTAGATTAGTTGAACACAAATCCGTGCCCCAAAGGATGCAGCAGGACGATGATAATTATGTTTAAGCAGAAGTTTCAAGTTCCTTGCGTATAAATTAGTACTCCTTTTGTTCCCTTTTATAAGACGTTTTACACATTTCAGAACACGCCCAAAACAGTTCAAAGCGGACTGGCTAAAACGTCTTATAAGAAAGAATGGAGAGAGCAGGATGCATTGCATATTGATCACAAAACACTACAGATAGAATTTTTTGAAGGAAATGACAAAACCATAGATGCATATTTCTGAATCATAGTTATTAGAAGGGGAAGAAGGACATGGGGACTACTGAGATTCATACCAAGATTAACAAAAAAAACACCACAATTTCCAACATTTTTGGTCAAACATATAGGTGCACAAATCAAAATGTCTAAAAGAGATCAACCGACGAAGAAAACCACCATTTTTTTAAAAGATACAATTATTCTCCTGTAAACAGTACTACAAAAACAAACATCAAATGAGCATCAAACTTATTTATGAACAACGGTGATGAGCCCGTTATCCTAAATCCAGCCATGATTTCAACACCGCTCCTTTGTCACCAGGAACCCGGCATCTCCACTCTCTCCAACTATCGTGTAAATCTGAATGCAACTTGGATGCACTTCTCTTTTATTCTCTTAACTTTCAGGTGTAGCTAGGAACATAAGTGCTAGCGGGAGAATCATTAATCCAAACTGAAGTAGTCCAATCCCAGAAATACCTTGCACCATCTGCTATGGATCATGTACATAAGTTGTATAAATTGGATAAAGTATAAACACCAATTCTCAACAGATATTGAACTGTCCAATTTATGGTCACTGCAATAATTAACTTGCTAAGACTAAAAAAAATGCCTTGCAAGGAAATTATTCAATGTGATAACCCACCCAAGACATTCTTTTCAGCAGTCTTCTTACAAGGTCATGCGTTGACAAATCACTGAATGTGCTCCAACCTCCGGTCTCGATTCGCCCTTACCTTGGAGGGATCAACTACTTCGGTTAGGCAAAAAAGGAAAGGAATCACTGAATGTACTAATGAAACATTTCTAATACCTAATGTGAAGAGGAAGATAGTCTATTAGAGTGTCACGCCCAAGATGCGACCCTATTCTAAAGGAGCTCAAAGGTCCCACCAAGGATAGAAGCGCATCTTGAAGACGCTTTTGCAAGGTGGATATCATTACATCAACATTACATAATAGTGGGGATACCGCCAAGACATACAATGTCACCTGAATACAACAATACACCATACATAAGATCAACATCCGACTACGGATGAAACATAAACAGAAACTCAAACAATATCCACCCTGCTAGCCCAGGCTGCCAACCAGGAACCTAGCCCAAGATCGACGACGAAGAAGAAGAACTCCAACACAAGGAACTTCGCTCTCACGTCATGATCATCGCATAACCTGTACCTGCAACTGTTGGTGTAGTAATCTGTGAGCCACGAGGATTCAACAATCCCATTACCATGGGTATCAAGACTAGCAAAGCTTAATGGGTAAGGAAGGGGTAAGGTGGTGAGGTTGCAGCAGCAACTAAGCATGTATGGTGGCTAACTTACGCAAGTAAGAGCGAGAAGAGAAGCAAAGCAAGCGGTCGTCAACTAGTAATGATCAAGAAGTGATCCTGAACTCCTACATACGTCAAACATAACCCAGAAACCGTGTTCTCCTCTCGAACAACCCTGAAAAAAGACAATCACGGTTACGCACACGGTTGGTGTATTTTAGAAGAGTTTGCTTCAAGTTTACTACAACCGGATATTAACAAATTCCCATCTGCCACATAACCGCGGGCACGGCTTTCGAAAGTTCAAACCCTGCAGGAGTGTCCCAACTTAGCCCATGATAAGCTCTCGATCAACGAAGGATATTCCTTCTCCCGGGAAGACCCGATCAGTCTTGGAATCACGGTTACAAGACATTTCAACAATGGTAAAAAAAAGACCAGCAAGACCGCCCGATGCGCCGACATCCCGATAGGAGCTGCACATATCTCGTTCTCAGGGCAACACCGGATGAGCAATCCGTACAACTAAAACCAGGCCTCGAGTTTCCCTGAGGAGGCGCTACAAGGGGCTCTAGTTCGGACCAACACTTAGACAAGCATTGGCCCGGGGGGCTAAAATAAAGATGACCCTCGGGTTAATTACTCCCAAGGGAAAAAGGTATAGGTGGTAGGCAAATGGTAAAACCAATGTTGGGCCTTGCTGGAGGAGTTTTATTCAAGGGGAACTGTCAAGGGGGTCCCATAAATCACCCAACCACGTTAGGGACGCAAAATCCAGGAATATAACACCGATATGACGGAAACTAGGGCGGCAAGAGTGGAACAAAACACCAGGCATAAGGCCGAGCCTTCCACCCTTTACCAAGTATATAGATGCATTAATAATATAAGAGATATTGTGATATCCCAACATAAACATAATCCAACATGGAGCAATCTTCATCTTCACCTGCAACTAACAACGCTATAAGAGGGGCTGAGCAAAAGCGGTAACATAGCCAATCAAGGGTTTGCTAGGAAGGGTGACAAAGGTTAGAGGTTCATGGCAATTTCGGAGGCTTGATAAGCAAGTGGTAGGCAACGCGGCATAGAGATAGAACGAAGCAACTAGCATAGCAATGATAGTAATGAGATCCAAGGTGACGGCATCTTGCCTGAAATCCCGCAAGGAAGAAGAACAAGTCCATGAAGAAGATGAAGCCACGAAGACGAACCAAGCATAGACGAACGAATCCTCACGATCACAACGAAACGGGAACTATCGAGAAGAAGCACACAACATGGTAAACACACCACACATGAACAAGGCATGATGCTCAACCAAGTATGATGCATGACAAGGCTACATGAAGCTACTCATGGCAAGAGATGATGCATTGTAACATCCCAAATTTCCTATTTGGAATGTTTTACAATTATAGCTAAGCATCTATGCATTATGTTTGAATTTTGAGTGGCATTTGAAGTTTCAGAAGTTTTGGAGTTGTTGGCATTTGAATTCAAATTTTGGCAAGTGGAAATTATTTCAAAACTATGCCTGATAAATACTTGAGAAAAAGTATGAGAGGAGTAAACATGACACTCCAAAAATATCAGAGGAAAAACATTGCCAAAAGGTTTGAATTCAAATTTGAGTTTTATTTGAATTTTGAAAAAAATGAATATTTATAAAGTTTGGATTTTACCCCTGGGAAAATGTTCAAATTATAGGGAATATTCCCCTGATCAATTTGATATATATATATGTCCTATATAAAATATTTATATTTTAAATATTATCTCTGTTTTTGTTTTTTCAAAAAATAAAAATAGAAAAAGAAAATACCAGCGCCACCAGCCGAGTCGCCCAGCCAAGACTGGCGACCCACCACCGAGGCCACCAGCGGCCCACCGCACACCCAACCGCCCGACCGAGCCCCGCGCCTAAAACCCTCCCGTCGGTCGCCTGACCCATTCCCGCTTCCTCACGACGGGTGGTCCCCACCCGTCACCTACCTCACAAGACGCCACCCCCGCCGCTCTCCGGATCCCGCCGGATCCGGATTCGCCGTGATCCTCGCCCGGCTTGCCCTCGCCAAGCCGTGCCCCCCCTATATAACCCCCCTCACCTCATTCCCCCCTCGCCTCACCCGACGCCTCCTCCCTCCCAGACGCTTCGGAGACCGAGCACGCCGCCGCCATTAGCCACCCCGAGCTCGCCTCACCACCCCGAGCTCCACCAACCCCACCAAACCACTTCCGCCTTGCCGCACCACGGAGCTCCCGCCGTCGCCTCGACCACCGGAGACGCCGAGCACTCGCCGCCGAGCCGTCGCCGCCGCCGACGTCCGGTAAGTCGCCGGAGACTTCCCCCGCCGTCCGATCCAACTCCGACGGTTAGGATTAGATCCCCCCGAAGGGGTATGTTTTATTAGGTTAGTTAGTGAACCGGGTTTTTACCCCGGTTAGTTCCGGTTTATTTTAGTTAGGTTTTTTTTTAGATCGGCCGATTCGTTTTAAACCCTAGGGCCCGTTTAGTTAAGTTACGCCCAGGGCGTTAGTTAAGCCCATTAGGCCGTTTTTCTTTATTTTTCATTTTCTGTTTTAGCAGAATAGTTTCAGATTTGAAAAATTCATATCTTTTAATCTACTTAATATTTTTAAGTGATTCTTTTTTTGTTGGTTTGCAAATTTCTTATAGTTTCTGTAGAAAATATAATTAGTCATGTTAAAATTATTTAAAATTGCTTTATTTTAGATTTAGTCAGAATAGTAAATCTGCTATAAAATGAGTTAGGAAAATTATTTTTAGTGATTCTTTTGTCACAACTTTGTTTTGACATTGCCTAACCGTAGGAATTTATTTTGGCATTTTAGGATTAATAAAAATAGTTTTAATCAGAATCATGTTATTCTTAATTAATTAACTAGCTACTGTTTCCTATTGTTTTAGTTAGCAAATAAATTTATTTTTCATGAGAGATAGATTATTCTAGGTTAGTTTCTGTCACTTTAGAGCATGAACTTTGATTTATAATAAATAAAACTTTTATTTTATTTTTCTTATTAGAAATTGCTTTAGGCCTAATAGGAGTTTTATAATAGCTTTTAAAGTGATTCTTTTTGCTCCTAGTTGCTTAATGCATTCTTTTCTGTTAAGTTAACATAAACCCATGCTTAGGTTAGTTTAAGAAATTTTTTGTTATATAAAAACTATTTTTAGTTGTTGCTTGAAGTAGGAAAACTTTGAGTTGGATTTCTTCGAGTTTTCTTTTGGGTTTTGATTCGTTTGTTTGGTGTGTTTCATATTACTATGCTGTTATGTAAGTGATCATTTGTTGTATGCTTATTGTGGTTATTGTTTGCCTCGGTAGAATTTCCGGAGTGCGAAGCTTGCTACCACGAGTCCCTAGCTTACGAGGATCGTCAGCAAGGCAAGTCATTGATCATATTTTCAATACCTATGATTTTATTGCATTAGAATTTTACCTCCCCACCATGCATGCAGTAGGTGAAATTTTGAAGTTATGTTCTTGAGTAGTATCATGTGGTAGGATGAACCAATTCCCCTTGTTACCATGACCCGGGACGAAGTAGTTTAATTTTGCTATGCTCGTAGACGGGGTTGGTTGAGTGAATTCATAAGAAAGATGTGAGAGTCAAGATGATGACAACCCCATGAACTTCAAGCTCAAGATGGACTTCGGAATTCACTACTGGGTGGAGGACGGTTGACGGGCACCCTGGAGAACCCAGTGGTTGGCCGGGATGCATGGAGAAGTGCCATGACATCTTGCGGAAAGCTTCACCCAGCCACGAAGAGACGGATGGATGCCCCATTGACCGGAAGCTTACCTGTGCAGCCGCAAGCCATTATGGGCTCTGGCTTGGTCAACCCTAGGTGTGACTCTGGCCGGATGGTGCTACGAGATGTAGAAGAACGGTAGGATTGGATGGGTACCGGCAGTGGCTAGAGGAACTCTTCGAAAGACCCTGTTTCGTTCATCCCGTCTTCAAACACCATGAAGTGCGAAGACTTAAAGGAGGGAACGAATCTTGCGGGTAAAGTGCGCAAACCTCTGCAGAGTTAAAGATCTAATCGATTAGCTGTGTCCCCGGTTACGGACAATTTGAGCCTCTGGAACTTGGAAGTATTCGGAAATCTCAACATTGTAATTAATAAATTAATTGAGGGGGTTATGACTTAATAATTTGGGAATGAGATATTGGTTGGCGGAACCATCTCAATAACCACCAACAATTTTGTAGTATTTGCAAACAAGTCCTTGTAGTAGGGAAAATTGGCTTTTCGCAAAATGATGAAACTTAGAGCCCCACAGCCAAATTGCATATAGTATTAGTAATATTTTATTGTTCTCTCTTCATGACTTGCCGGCATATTCAAAATGCTGACCTACACGGCTGCAACGTCTTATGTTGCAGAGGAGTATTCCGATCAGGATTGAGGCTACGATCCGCGCTTGGCGATTGCCCTTTGGAGTCGATGGACTCGCTATTCTTCTACGCTTCGCAGCTTATTTTAGTTTATTTCTCATGAGTTGGCCTTTGGCGAATTTATTCTATTGTAATAAAGACTCGATATGAGAATCGTAATAAATTCAGGTGTGATTGAACTTTGATTATTTTGTCGATGTATCGTGAGTGCCAAGATGATCTTTGGATGGTACACACACGAGACTTGACCGATCTTGGGTCAGGTCGCTCTGAGAGATGGTATCGAGCACACGCCGACCGTAGGACGAACCCCTAGGATCGAAAGCCATAGGAAGAGACTATTTACTTTATATCCTTATCATTCCGTAATTCTCCCTGCTCATTTCGACTTCTCTCCGATTTTCAACATTCTAGATGGCGCCGAGTTCACCCCGCTTTGCTACGGAGTTTTGCGGCCAGATGAGACGATGCCCTTGGCAGAAGCTGGTCCAGATGGTGAAGAAGCTGAAGATTGCTCGCCCTCGATCACGGAAGCCTACCAATGCACTTCCGACGGATACCCGCCTGGATTGAAGTGCATATTCCAGGAGAACCTTCGGAGGACATCAGAGCCTATTGACTTTGAGTTTAGCGATTTCAACTGGATCCTCTAAGGGACATGGCGATATATCGTGCACTTGGACATCTCCGAGAAGAGTACAGGCCGAGCTCGATCCATCGAGACTCGCCATGGTTTCTCGCAGAGCAAGGAATGGAGATATCATCCGCATCAGAGGACGACTCCATTCTCTCGAATGTCCAAGACTTGGAGTGTCTCCTCAGAAACGGGAGATCCAGACTCACCGTAACTCAAGGTACACAGAGGCTGTTGTTCCGTGAACTGAACCGGAGGAGAAGGCACACGCAGACTTCCTTGACCATGAGGAAGAAATCGCGGACTTCATGGAGAGAGTCGACGACCTGAAGATGAAGGTTGCCGCATTGGAGGAAAAGATGGACTTGGGAGAGGACCTTTTTCCGAGTGGAGATGACGGACCTCTCGTGAGCAATGACCAGGATTATGAAGGGAGTTCCACTGGAGAAAGCCGCAAGAGGAGGCGCCGCAACAGAGGACGCCACACCGGAGGACATCGCACCAGAGGACGCAAGGATTATTGATGAAAACATTTAGCCGACCGCCATGTTATTTTACTTTTTCGTCGATCAGTTAAGCCGTTATTTTCAATTAGTCGTGAGCATTTTTGTAATCGAGATTGAACCATGTTTGAGTGGAATGAATAAATGATTGGTGTGATTATGATTGTGCATTCATATGGGTAGTGATATTTGAAGGAAATATGCCCTAGAGGCAATAATAATGTTATTATTTATTTCCTTATATCATGATAAATGTTTATTATTCATGCTAGAATTGTATTAACCGGAAACATAATACATGTGTGAATACATAAACCTACAGAGTGTCACTAGTATGCCTCTACTTGACTAGCTCGTTAATCAAAAATGGTTATGTTTCCTAACCATGAACAAGGAGTTGTTATTTGATTAACGGGATCACATCATTGGTTGAATGATCTGATTGACATGACCCATTCCATTAGCATAGCACCTGATCGTATAGTTTGTTGCTAGTGCTTTTCTTCATGACTTATACATGTTCCTATGACTATGAGATTATGCAACTCCTGCTGCCGAGGAACACTTTTGGTGCTACCAAACGTCACAACGTAATCGGGTGATTATAAAGGTACATTACAGGTGTCTCCGAAGGTACATGTTGGGTTGGCATATTTCGAGATTAGGATTTGTCACTCCGATTGTCGGAGAGGTATCTCTGGGCCCTCTCGGTAATGCACATCACATAAGCCTTGCAAGCATTGCAACTAAATGTGTTAGTTGTGAGATGATGTATTACGGAACGAGAAAAGAGACTTGCCAAGAACTGAGATTGAACTAGGTATTGGATACCGACGATCGAATCTCGGGCAAGTAACATACCGATGACAAAGGGAACAACGTATGTTGTTATGCGGTCCGACCGATAAAGATCTTCGTAGAATATGTAGGAGCCAATATGGGCATCCAGGTCCCGCTATTGGTTATTGACCAGAGGTGTCTCGGTCATGTCTACATAGTTCTCGAACCCGTAGGGTCCGCACGCTTAACGCTTCGATGGCGGTTATTATGAGTTTATATGATATTGATGTACCGAAGGTTGTTCGAGTCCCGGATGAGATCACGGACATGACGAGGAGTCTCGAAATGATCGAGACATAAAGATTGATATATTGGAAGCCTATGTTTGGACTCCGAATCACTCGGGTGAAATTGGGAATTTTACTGAGTACCGAGGGGTTACCGGAACCCCGGGGTCAATGGGCCATGATGGGCCTTAGTGGGAAAAAGAAAAGGGGCCATAGTGCTGGTCGCACCTTCCCCCTTCCCTAGTCCTATTAGGACTAGGAGAAGAAGGCGCTCTCTCTCCCTTCCCACTTGGGGAAACCTAGTTGGACTAGGATTTGGGGGAATCCTACCCTAGTAGGAGTAGGACACCCGGCGCACCTCTCCTTGGCCGGCCAGCCCCTCCCTTCCCTCCTTTATATACAAAGGGGGCACCCCATGACACACAAGTTGATCATTGAGATCGTTCCTTAGCCGTGTGCGGTGCCCCTTCCACCAAACTACACCTCGAATATACCGCTGCGGAGCTTAGGCGAAGCCCTGCGCCGTGGAACATCATCATCGCCACCACGCCGTCGTGGTCGACGAAACTCTCCCTCAACACTCGGCTGGATCGGAGTTCGAGGGACGCCATCGAGCTGAACGTGTGCAGAACTCGGAGGTGCCGTACGCTCGGTACTTGGATCGGTTGGATCGGGAAGAAGTACGACTACTTCCTCTACGCTGCGCCAACGCTTCCGTTGCTGGTCTCACGAGCGTACGAGACAACACTCTCATCTCGTTGCTATGCATCACCATGATCTTGCGTGATCGTAGGAAATTTTTGAAATTACTACGTTCCCCAACAATATTTTCTCATTAGACCATTGTTCTATTCTAATTTTCTCATCCACTCCAAAACACCAGATGCCTCTGAGACGTGACACCGGCCTCAACTTTCCGCCGGAGCTCACCCAGCTGCTCCAGCAGCAGAATGCCCTCATGCAGATGCTCATCCAGAACCAGAACAACAACAACAACAACAACAACAACAACAACAACAACAACAATCCACCGCCACCACCCCCTGTTGACAACTTGAATCGGTTCCTAAGGCTGAATCCGCCAGTGTTCTCTAGCAGCACTGAGCCGATTGTGGCCGATGATTGGCTCCGCAAGGTCGGAAGGGAGTTAGTCACTGTTGGATGCACTGATGCAGAGAAGGTGCGCTTTGCCGCACATCCACTTGATGGACCGGCAGCTTCTTGGTGGGAGAACTACACCGCCACTTATCCCATCGGCACCATCACGTGGGATCAGTTCCAGCAGGCTTTCCGCACCGCTCATGTTTCAGCTGGAGCCATGAGTCTGAAGAAGCGTGAGTTCCGCAACTTACGCCAGGGGAACCGTACTGTGGTGCAGTACGAGGACGAGTTCAGCAAGTTAGCTCGCTATGCCCCGGATGATGTGGCCACAGATGCCGCAAAGCAGGAGAAGTTTCTCGAGGGACTCAATGACGAGCTGGGTATGCAGCTTATGGTGGCTACCTTCACCAACTACCAGGAGCTGGTAGACAAGGCCACCATACTTGAAGGCAAGCAGCAGCAGATTGACAGCCGCAAGCGGAAGTACAGCCAGGGGAAGTACAACTCAGGAGCTCAGCAGAAGCCCCGATATGCCCCATACTCAGGAGGGCATACCCATCACAACCATGGAGGACATAACCATGGAAGAAATGGGAACCACCGCAACCAGGACAACAAGTCAGGCAATGGCAATGGAAATGGTAATGGGAACCAGCATCGTCCTGCCCCGGCTCCAAAGGATCTGAGTCACATCACCTGTTTCAAGTGCCGTAAAACAGGGCACTATGCCACCGACGCCGGAGGCCAAGCGGAGGAATGGAAACGGCAATGGAAGCTCAGCGAAGAAGCCCAACCCTTTCCTCGTGCTCGGGTGAACCACATTGACGTGGAGGACGTCTATGATCAGCCGAACAATCGTGGTTGGTAAGTTTTATTGAATCCACGCTCAGTATTGGTACTCTTTGATTCGGTGCAACGATTCATTCATATCAAGGGTAGTTGTGGAAAAGTACGGGTTTCCCACTAAAACCCTTAGAAGCCCCTTCGCGTCGATTCGCAGGAGGAGAAATGATGGCAGCTTAGGCTGTCATGCAACCCTCAACATCGGGAACCATAAATTTCCCGCAGACCTCATAGTATTGGAAATCCAGACCTTGGATGTAATCCTAGGCATGGATTGGTTGACAAGTTTGAAGGAAACATAGATTGTGCCCAAGAAGTCGATTCTGCTCACCACCCCGGAGCGAAGAGGATCAAGTATGTATCCGTGCATAGCCGATGAAGAATCAGTGAATTCCCTCACGGAGTTGTTCAGAGGAAGTGCGAGTGCAAGATTTTCCGATGTGTTTCCGGAGGAATTACCAGAATGCCACCGACGAGACATTGAATTTCTGATTGAGTTATTGCCCGGCACAGCCCCAATATCCAAGAGACCCTATCGGATGCCCCCGAATGATTTGAAAGAGATCAAGAACCAAATTAATGAGTTATTCGAGAAAGGATATATTCGGCCAAGCTCATCACCTTGGGGAGCCCCAGTTCTTTTGGTAGAGAAGAAGGATGGAACCTTGAGAATGGTTGTGGATTATCGTTCGTTGAACGACGTGACCATCAAGAACAAGTACCCTCTGCCGATGATTAATGATCTATTTGATCAGCTAGTTGGAGCCAAGGTATTCTCCAAGATCGATCTTCGATCAGGGTATCACCAGTTGAAGATTCGTGAAAAGGATATACCCAAAACAACATTCACTACCAGGTATGGTTTATATGAGTATACCGTCATGTCGTTTGGATTGACTAATGCCCCTGCATACTTCATGAATTTGATGAACAAGGTATTTATGGAATATCTGGACAAGTTTGTCGTGGTGTTCATCGATGATACTGATTTTCTCCAAGAGCGAGGAAGAGCATAAGGAACATTTGTGTCTAGTTCTGGAGAAACTTCGAGAACATCAGTTGTATGCCAAGTTCAGCAAATGTGAATTTTGGCTGAAGGAAGTCGGATTCCTCGGACATGTTATTTCAGGAGAAGGAATAGCAGTTGACCCCGCCAAGGTTGAATCAGTCACCGATTGGTAGTCACCCACCTCAGTCAAGGAGATCCGCAGTTTTCTCGGACTCGCAGGATATTGTCGGAGGTTCATTGAGAACTTCTCGAAGATTGCCAAGCCCATGACTGAGCTATTGAAGAACGAAGCCAAGTACATTTGGACCGAGGATTGTGAAGCCAGTTTTCAGGAATTGAAGAAACGTCTGGTTACAGCCCCAAGATTGATTTTGCGGACATACACAAGGATTACCAGTATATTAGACGCTTCTCGCCGTGGACTCGGAGGAGTACTCATGCAGGAAGGAAAAGTTGTAGCTTATACCTCCGCATAGCTACGACTTCACGAGATGAATTATGCCACACATGATTTGGAGTTAGCGGCAGTAGTGCATGCACTCAAGACTGGAGACATTTCCTTATCGGAAACCGTTGTGATGTTTACACAGATCATAAGAGCTTGAAGTATATTTTCACGCAGAAAGAGTTGAACCTCAGGCAGAGGAGATGGCTAGAGTTAATAAAGGACTATGACATGAGATTGCATTACCACCCAGGTAAGGCTAATGTTGTAGCAGATGCTTTGAGCCGTAAGAGTTATGTGAATACTCTTACAGCAGGAGGATTACCCCAGGAGTTAGTCGATGACCTCAGAGATCTCCGACTGGAGATAGTTCCAAGAGGATATGTTGCAACTCTGGAAGTTCAGTCCACTTTGGCCGAAAGGATTCGTGAAGCCCAGAAGTCGGACAAAGAAATTGATGAGATAAAGAAAAAGATGGATGAAGGAAAAGCCAAAGGATTTCGTAAGGATGAATACGGAGCTATATGGTTCGAGGATCGTATTTATGTACCCAATGATCCCGAACTCGTGAAGCTAATTCTTCAGAGGCTCATGATTCACCGTACTCGATTCACCCGGTAACACCAAGATGTACCGGATTTGAAGGAAAGTTTCGTGGATGTGTATGAAGAAAGATATTGCCGAGTACGTAAAGTATGCGATGTTTGTCAACGAGTAAAGGCGTAACATCGAAGCCAGCAGGATTACTTCAACCTTTGCCGATTCCCGATTGGAAATGGGAAAACTTGGAATGGATTTTATCACAGATTACCCAGACCCGCTCAGGTTATGATTCTATCCGGTAGTGGTTGATCGTTTGACCAAGGTAGCTCACTTCATTCCCGTGAAGACTACCTATAACAGTGCTAAGTTGGCCAAGATATACATGACCAGGATCGTATGTCTGCATGGAGTTCCGAGGAGTATCGTGTCCGATAGAGGAACACAGTTTACCTCAAAGTTTTGGAATCAGTTGCATGAAACTTTGGGTACAAGGCTGGAGTTCAGTACAACCTTTCATCCGCAGACAGATGGATAGACCGAGAGAGTCAACCAGATTCTGGAGGACATGTTGAGAGCTTGTGTGCTAGACTATGGGTCTAGCTGGGATGATAATTTGCCATACGCAGAGTTCTCATACAACAACAGCTTATCACCCAAATCAAGATGGCCCTTTCAAGCTTTATACGGAAGGAGGTGCGAACACCATTCTTTGTGGGATGGTGTTGGAGATCGATCACTTTTGGTTCCGATCTTATCGAGATTCAAGAGAAAGTCAAGCTGATTCGGATAGACTCAAGATAGCTCGGTCGAGACGGAAGAGTTATGCCGACAAGAACGCAAGGAAGTAACTTACGAAGTGGGAGACCGAGCATATCTTCGTGTGTCCCCACTTCGTGGAATCAAGAGGTTCGTGTCAAAGGAAAGTTAGCACCCGATTCATTGGCCCTACAAAATCCTCGAACGTCGTGGAGAAGTTGCTTACAAGTTGGAATTGCGGAAGGATTGTCCGGAGTTCATGATGTCTTCCATGTTTCACGGTGAAGAAATGTCATGCCGACATGGCCGATATTCCGTTGAGAGACACAAAGGCCCCTAGAGGCCATACAGCTCGACAAAGGATCTAACTTATAAGGAGAAACCCGTCCGAATTCTCGAGACTGCGAACAGAGTCACCCGCAGCAAGATCATCAAGTTTTGCAAGGTGCTGTGGAGTCATCACTCCGAAGAGGAAGCCACCTGGGAGCGAGAAGAAGACCTTCTTCGAGACCACCCGCACCTATTTGTTAGTTAACCCGAATCTCGAGGGCGAGATTCATCTTAAGGTGGGTAGGTTTGTAACATCCCAAATTTCCTATTTGGAATGTTTTACAATTATAGCTAAGCATCTATGCATTCTGTTTGAATTTTGAGTGGCATTTGAAGTTTCAGAAGTTTTGGAGTTGTTGGCATTTGAATTCAAATTTTGGCAAGTGGAAATTATTTCAAAACTATGCCTGATAAATACTTGAGAAAAAGTATGAGAGGAGTAAACATGACACTCCAAAAATATCAGAGGAAAAACATTGCCAAAAGGTTTGAATTCAAATTTGAGTTTTATTTGAATTTTGAAAAAAAATGAATTTTTATAAAGTTTGGATTTTTGCCCCTGGGAAAATGTTCAAATGATAGGGAATATTCCCCTGATCATTTTGATATATATATGTCCTATATAAAATATTTATATTTTAAATATTATCTCTATTTTATTTTTCAAAAAATAAAAATAGAAAGAGAAAATACCAGCGCCACCAGCCGACCTGCCCAGCCAAAGACTGGCGACCCACCACCGAGGCCCACCAGTGCCCACCCGCCACCCAACCGCCCGACCGAGCCCCAGCCAAAACCCTCCCGTCGGTCGCCCGACCCATTCCCGCTTCCCCTCTCTGACGGGTGGTCCCCACCCGTCACCTACCTCGCAAGACGCCACCTCCCGCCGCTGGCCGGATCCCGCCGGATCCGGATTCGCCGTGATCCTCGCCCGGCTTGCCCCTCGCCCAAGCCGTGCCCCCCTCTATAAACCCCCCTCACCTCATTCCCCCCTCGCCTCACCCGACGCCTCCTCCCTCAAGACGCGCCTTCTGGAGACCGAGCACGCCGCCGCCGCCATTAGCCACCCCGAGCTCGCCCCGGTCACCCCCGAGCTCCACCAACCCCACCAAACCACTTCCCTCGCCGCGCCGCACCCGCCGGAGCTCCCCGCCGTCGCCCCCGACCACCGGAGACGCCGGAGCACTCGCCGCCCGAGCCGCCGTCGCCGTCGACGTCCGGTAAGTCGCCGGAGACTTCCCCCGCCGTCCGATCCAACTCCGACGGTTAGGATTAGATCCCCCCGAAGGGGTATGTTTTATTAGGTTAGTTAGTGAACCGGGTTTTTACCCCGGTTAGTTCCGGTTTATTTTAGTTAGGTTTTTTTTAGATCGGCCGATTCGTTTTAAACCCTAGGGCCCGTTTAGTTAACTTACGCCAAGGGCGTTAGTTAGGCCCATTAGGCCGTTTTTCTTTATTTTTCATTTTCTGTTTTAGCAGAATAGTTTCAGATTTGAAAAATTCATATCTTTTAATCTACTTAATATTTTTAAGTGATTCTTTTTTTGTTGGTTTGCAAATTTCTTATAGTTTCTGTAGAAAATATAATTAGTCATGTTAAAATTATTTAAAATTGCTTTATTTTAGATTTAGTCAGAATAGTAAATCTGCTATAAAATGAGTTAGGAAAATTATTTTTAGTGATTCTTTTGTCACAACTTTGTTTTGACATTGCCTAACCGTAGGAATTTATTTGGGCATTTTAGGATTAATAAAAAATAGTTTTAATCAGAATCATGTTATTCTTAATTAATTAACTAGCTACTGTTTTCCTATTGTTTTAGTTAGCAAATAAATTTATTTTTCATGAGAGATAGATTATTCTTGGTTAGTTTCTGTCACTTTAGAGCATGAACTTTGATTTATAATAAATAAAACTTTTATTTTATTTTTCTTATTAGAAATTGCTTTAGGCCTAATAGGAGTTTTATAATAGCTTTTAAAGTGATTCTTTTGCTCCTAGTTGCTTAATGCATTCGTTTCGTTAAGTTAACATAAACCCATGCTTAGGTTAGGTTAAGAAATTTTTTGTTATATAAAAACTATTTTTAGTTGTTGCTTGAAGTAGGAAAACTTTGAGTTGGATTTCTTCGAGTTTTCTTTTGGGTTTTGATTCGTTTGTTTGGTGTGTTTCATATTACTATGCTGTTATGTAAGTGATCATTTGTTGTATGCTTATTGTGGTTATTGTTTGCCTCGGTAGAATTTCCGGAGTGCGAAGCTTGCTACCACGAGTCCCTAGCTTACGAGGATCGTCAGCAAGGCAAGTCATTGATCATATTTTCAATACCTATGATTTTATTGCATTAGAATTTTACCTCCCCACCATGCATGCAGTAGGTGAAATTTTGAAGTTATGTTCTTGAGTAGTATCATGTGGTAGGATGAACCAATTCCCCTTGTTACCATGACCCGGGACGAAGTAGTTTAATTTTGCTATGCTCGTAGACGGGGTTGGTTGAGTGAATTCATAAGAAAGATGTGAGAGTCAAGATGATGACAACCCCATGAACTTCAAGCTCAAGATGGACTTGAATTCACTCTTTGGGTGGAGGACGGTTGACGGGCACCCTGGAGAACCCAGTGGTTGGCCGGGATGCATGGAGAAGTGCCATGACATCTTGCGGAAAGCTTCACCCAGCCACGAAGAGACGGATGGATGCCCCATTGACCGGAAGCTTACCTGTGCAGCCGCAAGCCATTATGGGCTCGCTTGGTCAACCCTAGGTGTGACTCTGGCCGGACGGTGCTACGAGATGTAGAAGAACGGTAGGATTGGATGGGTACGGCGGTGGCTAGAGGAACTCTTCGAAGACCTGTTGCGTTCATCCCGTCTTCAAACACCATGAAGTGCGAAGACTTAAAGGAGGAACGAATCTTGCGGGTAAAGTCATAAACCTCTGCAGAGTTAAAGATCTAATCGATTAGCCGTGTCCCGATTCACGGACAATTTGAGCCTCTGGAACTTGGAAGTATTCGGAAATCTCAACATTGTAATTAATAAATTAATTGAGGGGGTTATGACTTAATAATTTGGGAATGAGATATTGGTTGGCGGAACCATCTCAATAACCACCAACAATTTTGTAGTATTTGCAAACAAGTCCACTGTAGTAGGGAAAAATTGGCTTTTCGCAAAATGATGAAACTTAGAGCCCCACAGCCAAATTGCATATAGTATTAGTAATATTTTATTGTTCTCTCTTCATGACTTGCCGGCATATTCAAAATGCTGACCTACACGGCTGCAACGCCTTATGTTGCGAGGAGTATTCGATCAGGATTGAGGCTACGATCCGCGCTTGGCGATTGCCCTTTGGAGTCGGATGGACTCGCTATTCTTCTACGCTTCCGCAGCTTATTTTAGTTTATTTCTCATGAGTTGGCCTTCGGCCGAATTTATTCTATTGTAATAAAGACTCGATATGAGAATCGTGTAATAAATTCAGGTGTGATTGAACTTTGATTATTTCATCAATGTACTGTGAGTGCCAGCATGATCTTGGGATGGTACAGACACATAGACTTGACCGATCTTGGGTCAGGTCGCTACATGCATACAAGAGCAACACATCAAAGCAAGTTTAAATGAGTCCGGAAACAACATATGACAATTCCGGTAAGTCGTCATGCGCAAATTTCGAAATCGGTACATATCTGAATAATCCTTATGTTCAAGTTGTTAAACAGCAAGTTAAGATGCACCACGATGATCTACACGAAATTCTAGTCAAGTTACATATAAAGTTCATTTAATTTGGAGCTACGGCCTAGAAGATATGAGCAAAACAAGTTAAACATGGCATCGATGCAAAATGCATTCAAACATCAAGCAAACACACTCAAAACATGGATGCAACAAAGTAACATGAAACTACATGCAAAACTAAGCAAGTTTCATATAGAGCACACTCAAAACAGAGCAACGGTTCAACACATACACACCATACAAGTTTAAAGGACAAGCTGTCCAAAACAGCAACTAGGCAACTTGCAAGCATCAAAACAGCATGCTACAGCACCACAATATGAAAACAAAAGGCATGGACATGATGTACAGGTAAAACATAACAAAACATGAACAATGAATTATTTCCAGAAACAAATAGAACATGCTCAAAAGGACATGGCAACATTGCAAATAATAACAGGTTCACAGACTTTGTGGAAATCACTGGACATGGCAGGAATAACATCAGGTTGTAATGTTTAGAGCTATCAAACAACATGCTACAGGAACTGATCTAGAAAAAGGCATGGCATGAATCTACTACTTGCATATAACAAAAGCCCCTTACTGATAATGAGCCAAAAAGTGGGCACCAGAATGTGCAAATTTCAGGACTTAGTGGAAATAGCACCTCGGGGAAAACGGGATGGAGGAGACCCGGGACGGAGAGATCCGGGGACGGGGCCGGCGTTTGGTTCCGGTGAAGGAAATATGCCCTAGAGACAATAATAAAGTTATTATTTATTTCCTTATTTCATGATAAATGTTTAATATTAATGCTAGAATTGTATTAACCGGAAACATAATACATGTGTGAATATATAGACAAACAGAGTGTCACTAGTATGCCTCTACTAGACTAGCTCGTTGATCAAAGATGGTTATGTTTCCTAGCCATAGACATGGGTTGTCATTTGAATAACGGGATCACATCATTAGGATAATGATGTGATTGACATGACCCATTCCGTTAGCTTAGCACACGATCGTTTAGTATGTTGCTATTGCTTTCTTCATGACTTATACATGTTCCTATGACTATGAGATTATGCAACTCCCGTTTATCGGAGGAACACTTTGTGTGCTACCAAACGTCACAACGTAACTGGGTGATTATAAAGGAGCTCTACAGGTGTCTCCGAAGGTACTTGTTGAGTTGGCGTATTTCGAGATTAGGAATTGTCACTCTGATTGTCGGGGAGGTATCTCTGGGCCCTCTCGGTAATGCACATCACTGTAAGCCTTGCAAGCAATGTGACCAATGAGTTAGTTGCGGGATGATGCATTACATAACGAGTAAAGAGACTTACCGGTAACGAGATTGAACTAGGTATTGAGATACCGAGGATCGAATCTCGGGCAAGTAACATACCGATGACAAAAGGAACAACGTATGTTGTTATGCGGTTTGACCGATAAAGATCTTCGTAGAATATGTGCGAGCCAATATGAGCATCCAGGTTCCACTATTGGTTATTGACCGAAGACGTGTCTCGGTCATGTCTACATAGTTCTCGAACCCGTAGTGTCCGCACGCTTAAGGTTTCGATGACAGTTTTATTATGAGTTTATGAGTTTTGATGTACCGAAGGAGTTCGGAGTCCCGGATGATATCGGGGACATGACGATGAGTCTCGAAATGGTCAAGACGTAAAGATCGATATATTGGACGACTATATTCGGACATCGGAAAGGTTCCGAGTGGTTCGGGTATTTTTCGGAGTACCGAAGAGTTACGGGAATTCGTATTGGGCCTTAATGGGCCATACGGGAAAGGAGAGAAAGGCCCCAAAGGGTAGCCGCACCCCTCCCCATGGACTAGTCCGGATTGTACTAGGGAGGGGGACGCCCCCTTCCTTCTCCTTCTCCCTTCCCTTTCCTTCCCTCCTACTCCTTCTACTTGGAACGGCTCCTAGTTCTACCCGGTGGGAGTGGGACTCCCCTAGGGTGCGCCATAGAGAGAGGGCCGGCCCTCCCCCTCCTCCACTCCTTTATATACGGGGAGGGGGGCACCCCTTGGAGACACAACAATTGATCATTGAGATCTCTTAGCCATGTGCGGTGCCCCCCTCCACCATAGTTCTCCTCGATAATATTGTAGCGGTGCTTAGGCGAAGCCCTGCGACGGTAGAACATCAAGATCGTCACCTCACCGTCGTGCTGACAGAACTCTTCCTCGATACTTTGCTGGATCGGAGTCCAGGGAACGTCATTGAGCTGAACGTGTGCAAGAACTTGGAGGTGCCGTAGTTTCGGTGCTTGATCGGTCGGGTCGTGAAGACGTACGACTACATCAACCGCGTTGTGCTAACGCTTCCGCTTTCGGTCTACGAGGGTACGTGGACACACTCTCCCCTCTCATTGCTATGCATCACCATGATCTTGCGTGTGCGTAGGAATTTTTTGAAATTACTACGTTCCCCAACAGTGGCATCCAAGCCTGGTTTTATGCGTAGATGTCATATGCACGAGTAGAACACAAGTGAATTGTGGGCGATATAAGTCATACTGCTTACCAGCATGTTGGTTCGGCGGTATTGTTGGACGAAGCGGCCCGGACCGACATTACGCGTACGCTTACGCGAGATTGGTTCTCCCGACGTGCTTTGCACAAAGGTGGCTAGCGGGTGTCAGTTTCTCCAACTTTAGTTGAACCGAGTGTGGCTACGCCCGGTCCTTGCGAAGGTTAAAACAGCACTAACTTGACGAACTATCGTTGTGGTTTTGATGCGTAGGTAAGAACGGTTCTTTCTCAGCCCGTAGCAGCCACGTAAAACTTGCAACAACAAAGTAGAGGACGTCTAACTTGTTTTTGCAGGGCATGTTGTGATGTGATATGGTCAAGACGTGATGCTATATTTTATTGTATGAGATGATCATGTTTTGTAACTGAGTTATCGGCAACTGGCAGGAGCCATATGGTTGTCGCTTTATTGTATGCAATGCAATCGCCCTGTAATTGCTTTAATTTATCACTAAGCGGTAGCGATAGTCGTAGAAGCAATAGTTGGGGAGACGACAACGATGCTACGATGGAGATCAAGGTGTCGCGTCGGTGACGATGATGATCATGACGGTGCTTCGGAGATGGAGATCACAGGCACAAGATGATGATGGCCATATCATATCACTTATATTGATTGCATGTGATGTTTATCTTTTATGCATCTTATCTTGCTTTGATTGACGGTAGCATTTTAAGATGATCTCTCACTAATTATCAAGAAGTGTTCTCCCTGATTATGCACCGTTGCCAAAGTTCGTCGTGCCCAGACACCACGTGATGATCGGGTGTGATAAGCTCTACGTCCATCTACAACGGGTGCAAGCCAGTTTTGCACACGCGGAATACTCAAGTTAAACTTGACGAGCCTAGCATATGCAGATATGGCCTCGGAACACGGAGGTCGAAAGGTTATGCATGAATCATATAGTAGATATGATCAACATAGTGATGTTCACCATTGAAAACTACTCCATTTCACGTGATGATCGGTTATGGTTTAGTTTATTTGGATCACGTTATCACTTAGATGATTAGAGAGATGTCTATCTAAGTGGGAGTTCTTAAGTAATATGATTAATTGAACTTAAATTTATCATGAACTTAGTCCTGGTAGTATTTTGCAAATTATGTTGTAGATCAATAGCTCGAATTGTTGCTTTCATATGTTTATTTTGATATGTTCCTAGAGAAACTGTGTTGAAAGATGTTAGTAGCAATGATGCGGATTGGATCCGTGATCTGAGGATTGTCATCATTACTGCACAGAAGAATTATGTCCTTGATGCACCGCTAGGTGACGGACCTATTGCAGGAGCAGATGCAGACGTTATGAACGTTTGGCTAGCTCAATATGATGACTACTTGATAGTTAAGTGCACCGTTCTTAACGGCTTAGAATCGTGACTTCAAAGACGTTTTGAACGTCGTGGGCCATATAAGATGTTCCAGGAGTTGAAGTTAATATTTCAAGCAAATACCCGAGTTGAGAGATATGAAGTCTCGAACAAGTTCTATAGCTAAAAGATGGAGGAGAATTGCTCAACTAGTGAGCATGTGCTCAGATTGTCTGGGTACTACAATCGCTTGAATCAAGTGGGAGTTAATCTTCCAGATAAGATAGTGATTGACAGAATTCTCTAGTCACCATCACCAAGTTACTAGAACTTCGTGATGAACTATAGTATGCAAGGGATGACAAAAACGATTCCCGAGCTCTTCGTGATATTGAAATCAACGAAGGTAGAAATCAAGAAAGAGCATCAAGTGTTGATGATTGACAAGACCACTAGTTTCAAGAAAAGGGCAAAGGGAAAGAAAGGGAACTTCAAGTTGAATGACAAGCAAGTTTTCACTCCCGCGAAGAAGCCCAAAGCTGGACCAAAGCCTGAAACTGAGTGCTTACACTACAAAGGAAATGGTCACTGGAAGCGGAAATACCCTGAATATTTGGTGGATAAGAAGGATGGCAAAGTGAACAAGGGTATATTTTGATATACAGGTTATTGATGTGTACCTTACTAGTGTTTATAGTAGCCCCTTAGTATTTGATACTTGTTCGGTTGCTAAAAATTAGTAACTCGAAACATGAGTTACAGAATAAACAGAGACTAGTTGAGGGTGAAGTGACGATGTGTGTTGGAAGTGGTTCCAAGATTGATATGATCATCATCGCACACTCCCTATACTTTCAGGATTAGTGTTAAACCTAAATAAATGTTATTTGGCCTTTGAGTTGAGCATGAATATGATTTGATCATGTTTATTGCAAAAAGGTTATTCATTTAAAGTCAGAGAATAATTGTTGTTCTGTTTACATGAATAAAACCTTCAATGGTCATACACCCAATGAAAATAGTTTGTTGGATCTCGATCGTAGTGATACACATATTCTTAATATTGATGCCAAAAGATGCAAAGTTGATAATGATAGTGCAACATATTTGTGGCACTGCCGTTTGGGTCATATCGGTATAAAGCGCATGAAGAAACTCCATAAAAATGGACTTTTGGAATCACTTGATTATGAATCATTTGATGCTTGCGAACCGTGCCTTATGGGCAAGATGACTAAAACTCCGTTCTCCGGAACAATGGAACAAGCTACTGACTTATTGGAAATAATACATACCGATGTATGCGATCCAATGAGTGTTGATGCTCGTGGCAAGTATCGTTATTTTCTGACCTTCACAAGATGATTTGAGCATATATGGGTATATCTACTTGATGAAACATAAGTCTGAAATAGTTGAAAGGTTCAAAGAATTTCAGAGTGAAGTGGAAAAATCATCGTAACAAGAAAATAAAGTTTCTATGATCTCATCGTAGAAATGAATATTTGAGCTACGAGTTTGGCCTTCATTTTAAATAAAGTGGAATAGTTTCACAGCTCACGCCACATGGAGCACCACAGCGTAATGGTGTGTTTGAACGTCATAACCGTACTTTATTAGATATGGTGCAATCTATGATGTCTCTTAGCAATCTACCACTATCGTTTTGGGGTTATGCATTAGAGACAGCTGCATTCACGTTAAAAAGGGCACCATCTAAATCCGTTGAGATGACACCTTATGAACTGTGGTTTGGCAAGAAACCAAAGTTGTCGTTTGTTAAAGTTTGGGGTTGCGATGCTTATGTGAAAAAGTTTCAACATGATAAGCTTGAACTCAAATGGGAGAAGTGTGTCTTCATAGAATACCCAAAGGAAACTATTGGGTACACCTTCTATCACAGATCCGAAGGCAAGATATTTGTTGCTAAAAATGGATCCTTTCTAGAGAAGGACTTTCTCTCGAAAGAAGTGAGTGGGAGGAAAGTAGAACTTGATAAGGTAATTGTACCTTCTCTCGAATTGGAAAGTAGTTCATCACAGAAATCAGTTCCAGTGATTCTTACACCAATTATTGAGGAAGTTAATGATGATGATCATGAAACTTCAGATCAAGTTATTACTGAAACTCGAGGTCTTCAGAGTATGGTCCGCACTGAGTGGTACGGTGATCCTATTCTAGAAGTCATGTTACCAGACCATGATGAACCTATGAACTATGAGGAAGCGATGATGAGCCCAGATTCTGCGAAATGGCTTGAAGCCATGAAATCTGAGATAGAATCCATGTATGAGGACAAAGTGTGAACTTTGATTGACTTGCCCGATGATCGATGAGTCATTAAGAATAAATCGATCTTCAAGAGGAAGACAGATGATGATAGTAGTGTTACTATCTACAAAGCTAGACTTGTCGAAAAAGGTTTTTGACAAAGTTCAAGGTGTTGAATACAATGAGATTTTCTCACTCGTATCGATGCTTAAAAGTATGTCCGAATCATGTTAGCAATTGCCACGTTTTATGAAATCTAGCAAATGGATGTCAAAACTGCATTCCTTAATGGTTTTCTTAAAGAAGAGTTGTATGTGATGCAACCAGAAGGTTTTGTCAATCCTAAAGGTGCTAACAAAATGTGCAAGCTCCAGCGATCCATCTATGGACTGGTGCAAGCATCTCAGAATTGGAATATACACTTTGATGAGTTGATCAAAGCATATGGTTTTATACAGACTTTTGGAGAAGCCTGTATTTACAAGAAAATGAATGGGAGCACTACTGCTTTTCTGATAAGTATATGTGAATAACATACTGTTGATCGGAAATAATGTAGAATTTTTTCTGGAAGGCATAAAAGGATACTTGAATAGGAGTTTTTCAAAGAAAGACCTCGGTGAAGCTGCTTACACATTGAGCATCAAAGATCTATAGAGATAGATCAAGACACTTGATAAGATTTTTCAATGAGTACATACCTTGATAAGATTTTGAAGTGGTTCGAAATGGAACAATCAAAGAAGGAGTTCTTGCATGTGTTCCAAGGTGTGAAGTTGAGTAAGACTCAAAACCCGACCATGGCAGAAAATAGAAAGAGAATGAAAAGTCATTCCCTATGCCTCAATCATAGGTTCTATAAAGTATGCTATGCTATGTACCGGACCTATTGTATACCTTGCTCCGAGTTTGGCAAGGGAGTACAATTTTGATCTAAGAGTAGATCACTAGACAGCGGTCAAGAATATCCTAAGTGAGGACTAAGGAAATATTTCTCGATTATGGAGGTGATAAAAGAGCCCGTCGTAAAGAGTTACATCCGTGCAAGCTTTCACACCGATCTAGATAACTCTAAGTATCAATCTGGATACATATTAAAAGTGGGAGCAATTAGCTAGAGTAGCTCCGTGTAGAGCATTGTAGACATAGAATATTTGCAAAATACATACGGCTCTGAATGTAACAGACTCGTTGACTAAGCTTCTCTCACGAGCAAAACATGATCTGTAACATCCCAAATTTTCAATTTGGAATGTTATACATTAAGTCATCATGCATATCATATTTTCTTGCATTTTCCAGATCCTAGAAAATTTCACGCAACTCAAGGACCCTCGGAGAGAGTTGGAGATTTCATTATTTCCATATTTGGGTTTTCTCAAATTTTGAAAATAGGATCAGTTGGATTTATTTATTTATCTTCAAATATTTTTCCAATAAAAAAATAAGAGAGGGAATAATATGACTTTCCCAACATTTAGGAAAATGAAGATTTAATAAATAAATCAAATTTAGGTTTTTCAAGTTTATTTGCTTTAGGGAAAAAATGAGTATTTTAAAATATGCATTTTGGCCCGTATTAAAGTTCATTTTGTTCGACTCATTTTAGGAGTCGGGAAAATTATTTTTTTAAGTTTGGAGTTCGTTTAGTTTTATTTTTAATTGTTTCGTTTTTTTTTAAAACGCGCGCGCCTGGGCCAAGGGCCCACCCGGCCTGCCCAGCCTGGCCTCATGGCCCATGCCTTGTAGTGCCGCCCGCCCGCGCCGGCCGAGTCCGAGGAGGACTCCTCCTCCTCCCTTGTTTGCCCCCTCCCCAAGCTACTCCCCCTCTTTATATACCTCCCCCCCCCCTCTCCTCCCAACCAGCGCCTTGCCGCGCCCTAACCTCTGCCGCCGCCGCCCCTTGCGCCGTTGCCGACCCGACCCGCCGCCACCGCCGACATCGCCGCCGCCACGGAGCCCTCGAGCCCGCCGCCCGACCTCACGGAGGTAGCCACGCGTCACCCCCCTCCCCGGTCCGGTTTTGTTTTTAAAACCCCGTCCGGTTTTCTTTCGTTGTTCGGTTTTTTAAAGCCCTAGATTGGTTTATTTTTTTTGTCGGTTTTGTTAATTAGTGAATGTTCACCGATCCGTTCGTTCTAATGAACGCGTTCGCCGGTTAGTTTCTGTTAACGAACGTCCGTTCGTTTAACCGTTCGTCGTTTTTCTTTTAAATCGGATTTAACCCGTTACTTTCCGATTTCGATTTCCGATCCAATCTTCGAATCAGTTTATTTTCTCGCTCGTTTCTCGGAATCAGGTGATTCAAGCGCCTGGAGTTCCGTTTCGAAACCGCCGTTCCGACTAATCCACTTAAACAAAGTTTTGCTACTGTAAAATTTGACCTAGTTTCAAATTGCTAAAACCGAGTCGTTTTCTTTTGACGTTTGACTTTTGTTGCTTTATTTGATTCGATTCTTTTTGCACCAGGGTTCTTAAGTTGAATTTTCTGGTTAGAACTTCTATCCGAGATTTCCCTGTGCATTAGATGAGTACTTATTGTATGCTTGTTGTTTGTCTGCGTTAGATCACCCGGAGTGCGCCGCTTGTTACTTCGAGTCTCTAGGTTTCGCGGATCGTCATCAAGGCAAGTAACACTTGATCATACCTTTTCTACTACCCAGTTTTATGCATTAGCTCTATTCCTCAAACACTTGCATGTTAGGATCTAATTAAATTGTGGGATGGGAAGTAGATTGAGGTAGTACCTATTACCTGTTTTACTTATGAAACCTTGGGAGTTACTTCTACGTTTGCTTATTATGCCATGCTATGCCAGTAGACGTGGATTGGGTGAGTGAATATCCATGACAGATGTGAGATGGTAAATTAATGGTTTATCTAAGGTGGCAACTTAAACACACATCTGGGTGGATTGAGGCACCTGGTTTCTATCAGGACTTGCCTGTATTTCTTCGGACCGCCACCCAGGCTCAAAGGGATCATAAGATTATTCAAACTAGAAACTTCCGTGTGCAGCCACAAGCCAATATGGGCTCTTGCATAGCTGAGTAAGTTGTGCGAACTCTTACGGGTAGGCTAGCTGATGTAGGGGATGTAGGTTGGTACGGTATACCCACATGTAAGGTGCTAGTGCTTCTGAAAGACTGTGTCTCGGTCATCCATTTCTCAAACACCATGTAGTGCGAGAATCAAACGGAGGCGATCGAGTCTTGTGGGGAAAAGTGCGCAAACCTCTGCAGAGTGTATAAACTAATCATGATTAGCCGTGTCCCCGGTTATGGACGTCTTGAGTATCTAGTACTTGAATATCATGTGAATCTCATCATGTTACTTCTAATTAATGTTATTGGGTTTTTAATGAGTACTTTTTAATTGGGATTGAGGATGCTGTCAACCATTATCAATGTTTAACAACCACCATGATAGTTAAACAAAATTATTCCTTTGCAGTAGGGAAAAATTAGCTTTATGCAAAACTGTAACCGTAGAGCTTTTCCACCAGCCATATATGCATGTAGTATAGGCTTATTTCCTCCATTTTTCTCTATGTGTTACATTGCCAAGCATATTCCATGTCTTGACCCGTGCTGGCTACAACTTTCATGTTGCGAGACTTTTCGACGACGAGTAAGGTGTTAGGTCGTGGTTCTATACTCGATGATGCCGATGGAGTTGATGGACTCACTTATCTTCCAAGTCTTCCGCTGTTATCGTTATTAGATGGCCTTAAGCCATATTTATTGTAATAAGTCCCTTTTGGACAACGCTGTAATGAGTGTGTGATTGCTACTCGCTATAAATCCTTCAATCTTGTGTGGTGTCAAGATTCTTGATCCAGGATGACACGAGCACGAGACTTGATCCATTCGGGTCTGGTCGCTACAGAGATGGTATCAGAGCACACGTTGACTGTAGGACACGAACACTAAGTTAAAGCCATAGATCACTACTCTCTTCCCATTTTCTAACTCCTCATCTTTTCTACTCTTTTAGGATGAAGGACGCCAAGATCAAGTACGCCCAACCAGATGAAGGCACACCTTTTGGATTTCACTTGAAGGAAGTCACCAAGTACCTGAACATTGGACTACCAAGTTTCACCGGGACTTTCAACGCCACTCTGCCTGAAGAGGAGCGCTGGAAGATTCAAGCTCACGTTCCAGGAAGGACATTCGCCCCAATCACCAAGCCTATAGATAGTGTTTTCAGTGCACCAACTTGGAGTCTGGGAAAGAGCATGGCAGCTCATATCACCATGGGACGCATTGGAGAAGTTTATCAAGAAGACCTCAAGGACACTATCTACCAGATTTGCGGACGCCGAGATGAACAATGGGAGATAGTCAGCACCAAGAAGGATAGATCCATTGCAGCTTTCATCCAGAGTTAAACCAGACATTCGACGCCGGAGAACCAGATGTGCAATGATATGTTAGAGTTGAAGAATGCAAAGGGAAGGATCATCGAACTTGAAGAAGAACTAAAGTCTACACGCAAGGACTACATGGACGAGATCGTAGCTCTAGCAAGACACAATAGAGATCTTAAGTACGAGATCGAAGAACTCAAGAAGAAATTGGCGCTCAAGAATGAAGACAAGTACGTCGGCTGTCCGAGCAGCTACATCATCATCGACGACACCGATTCGGATCCAAGTGAACCCGACTTTGAAGACGAAGCTGGAGCAGACATCATGGAGTCTTCCACCGGTTCAAATTAATAGATGACCCCACATATTAGTAGTATTACTTCCATGTAAACATTATAGTACACGCACTTTTGCGATAGTTAGATCGTTGTAAGCCCTTTGTTTGAATTGAATGAAGTGGTTTTGTGTGCATTTGCTCATATACATTGGGTAGTGTTTCTCCTTAGACCCCACTCTATTCTTAATTTCTCGTCTTCTCTAAACCCATCAGATGCCTCCGAGACGCGACCCCGGGTTTGTTTTCCCGCCAGAGATCACCCAGTTGATTCAGCAGCAGAACACTTTGATTCAAACATTGGTGCAGAACCAAGGCAACAACAACAACAACAACAATCCACCACCTCCACCACCTGCGGATCACTTGACTCATTTCCTTAGGCTGAATCCGCCGGTGTATTCCAGTAGCACCGAGCCGATTGTAGCAGATGATTGGCTCCGCAAGATAGGAAGGGAGTTGACCCACGCAGGATGCATGATGGAGAAAAAGTGAAGTTTGCTGCACACCAACTTGAAGGACCAGCAGCAGCATGGTGGGAAAATTTTACAGCCACTTACCATGTAGACACTGTCACATGGGATCAGTTTCAGCAAGCTTTCCGCACTGCCCATGTTTCAGCAGGAGCTATGGCCATGAAGAAGCGTGAGTTTCGCAACTTACGCCAAGGAGGAAGGACAGTTGGCCAGTATGTGGATGATTTTAGTAAGTTAGCACGTTATGCCCCAGATGACGTTGCTACAGATGCGGCTAAGCAGGAGAAGTTTCTGGAAGGACTGAATGATGAGTTCAGCATGCAGTTGATGGTAGCAAGTTTCAATAACTACCAGGAGTTGGTAGACCGAGCCCTCATGATTGAAGGAAAGCAGCAGCAAATTGAGAACCGCAAGAGGAAGTATGGGCAGGGAAAGTATAACTCTGGAGCTCAGCAGAAGCCTCGTTATACCCCTAAACAAGGAATTCAGTTTCAGCATACCCATGGAGGAGGTAATTCGCACAACCATAATGGCACCAAGAATGGGAACGGGAATGGAGGAAGCAATGGACAGAACCGCACCAACCCGTCAACACCATCCAAGTAGACCTGAGTCACATCACTTGCTTTAAGTGCCGCAAGATCTGGGCATTATGCAAATGGTATCCGAAGGCCGAATGGAAATCGCAATGGAAGCTCGGAAAGAACCCAAACCCTTTCAACAGGGGACGGGTGAACCACATTGATGTGGAGGAGGTTGAAGATCAGCCCGATGCAAGATGTCGGTAAGTTTTTGGTTAAGTCATTTCTGCAGTTGTTCTTTTCGATCTTGGTGCATCGCATTCATGCATATCAAGGGATTTGTGGATAAGTACAAATTACCGACCCAAGCCCTTAGGTCACCCATGCTAGTAACCTCACCCGGAGCAGAATACATGGCTAGTAAATGGTGTGATCGATCGCCATTAAGGATTGGACACTATGTTTTCCCCTCGGACCTAATAGTTCTGGAATCCCAAGGATTGTATGTGATATTAGGAATGGATTGGTTATCAAGTATGGAGGAACATAGATTGCACCACTAAGTCAATTTTGCTCACCACACCGAAGGAAGAAGGATCAAATGCATTATCACGACACGAGCCGAGGAGAGCGCAAGTAAATTGCGTATCAGGAGTTGTGCAGGAAGAAGTACCAGTGGTGAAGGATTTCTCTGATGTATTTCCGGAATAGTTGCCAGGAATGCCACCGGATAGAGACATTGAGTTTTTGATTGAACTTTAGCCAGGAACAGGTTCAATATCAAAGCGACCATATAGGATGCCCGCACAGGATTTGGCGGAAATCAAGAAGCAGATTAAGGAACTATTGGATAAAGGTTTTATACGCCCAAGTTCTTCACCTTGGGGATCACCCGTACTGTTAGTGGAGAAGAAGGATGGATCGTTAAGGATGGTTGTTGATTATCGTGGATTGAATGAAGTAACAATCAAGAACAAGTACCCACTACCAACGATAAATGATCTGTTTGATCGTTTGCAAGGAGCTAAAGTGTTTTCCAAGATCGACTTGCGATCAGGGTACCATCAGTTGAAGATTCGGGAGCAGGACATACCTAAGACAGTGTTTACCATGAGATATGGACTGTATGAGTATACCGTTATGTCATTTGGACTAACTAACGCACCAGCCTATTTCATGAACCTGATGAACAAAGTGTTTATGGAGTTTTTGGATAAGTTCGTCGTGGTGTTCATAGATGATATTTTGATTTTCTCGAAGAATGAAGAGGAACATAAGGAACATTTGCGATTGGTTTTGGAGAAACTAAGGGAACACCAATTATATGCCAAGTTCAGCAAGTGTGAGTTTTGGCTAAAGGAAGTTGGATTTCTTGGACATGTTATATTCGGAGAAGGAATAGCGATTGACCCCACAAAGGTTGAGACCGTATCAAATGGGAAGCACCAACGACAGTTGGAGAGATTCGAGTTTCCTTGGACTCACTGGATACTACCGAAGATTTATTGAGAATTTCTCAAGGATTGCAAAGCCTATGACAGAATTGTTGAAGAAGGATACCAAATTCATATGGACTGAGGACTGCGAGGCAAGTTTTCAGGAGTTGAAGAAAAGGTTGGTTACCTCACCAGTGTTAATATTGCCGGATCAGACCAAGGATTATGAGGTGTATTGCGACGCTTCACGTCGAGGACTTGGAGCAGTGCTTATGCAGAAAGGAAGAGTTGTTTCGTATGCTTCACGACAGCTTAAGCCTCATGAGTTGAATTATGCCACACATGATTTGGAATTAGCAGCCGTTGTGCATGCATTGAAAACATGGAGACATTTTCTCATAAGAAATCATTGTGAAGTGTACACGGATCACAAGAGTTTGAAGTACATCTTCACACGAATGAATTAAATCTCGACATGAGGAGATGGTTAGAGCTTATCAAGGATTATGATATGAGATTGCATTATCACCCGGAAAGGCTAACGTTGTAGCAGACGCATTGAGCCGTAAGAGCCACGTCAATACCCTAATGATGGGAGGAATACCCAATGAGTTAGCCGAGGACCTTCGAGAGCTATGTTTGGAAATAGTTCCGAGAGGCTATGTAGCAGCATTGGAGATTCAGTCTACATTGATGGACAAAATCAGAGAAGCCCAAAAGGCAGATAAGGAAGTTGCCTCTATAAAGGAGAAAATGAGCAAAGGAAAAGCTAAAGGATTTCGTGAGGATGAGCACGATACCCTATGGTTTGAGGACCGTGTTTATGTGCCAAATAACCCGGAGATCAGGAAGTTGATTTTGCAAGAAGCCCATGATTCACCCTATTCGATTCACCAGGAAATACCAAGATGTATTTGGATTTGAAGAATACTTTCTGGTGGACCGGAATGAAGAAGGATATTGCGGAGTATGTAGCAGTTTGCGATGTATGTCAGAGAGTAAAGTCAGAACATCAGAAGCCAGCAGGATTGTTACAACCATTGCCGATACCCGAATGGAAGTGGGATAAACTAGGCATGGATTTCATCACAGGTTTGCCAAAGACTCGTTCAGGATATGACTCGATATGGGTTATAGTCGACCGCTTGACGAAGGTAGCTCATTTCATTCCAGTCAAGACTACCTATAGCAGTGGTAAGTTGGCAAAGATATACATGACTAGAATTGTGTGTTTACACGGAGTTCCGAGGAGTATCGTATCAGATAGAGGAACCCAATTTACCTCAAAGTTTTGGAACCGGTTACACGAAACATTGGGAACCAGGCTGGAATTGATCTGCTTTCCACCCACGAACCGATGGATGACCGAGAGAGTCAATCAGATTTTGGAGGATATCTTTGAGAGCTTGTGCACTAGATTATGGATCTAGTTGGGATGATAATTTGTCGTATGCGAATTTTCTTATAACAACAGTTACCAAACAAGCTTGAAGATGGCACTTTCGAGGCTCAGATGGAAGGAGATGCAGACACCGTTGTCATGGGACTAAACCGGGATCGTCGGTTGTTTGGACCAGATTTGATTAAGGAGTGCGAGCGAAGGTTAAGTTGATTCGAGATAGGCTCAAGGTAGCCCAGTCCGGATAAAAGAGCTATGCAGATTCAAAGCGCAAAGCGATTGAATATGAAGTTGGAGACAGAGTATATCTTAGAGTATCCCCGCTTCGAGGAGTTAAGCGTTTTGGAGTTAAAGGAAAATTAGCACCACGTTTCGTTGGACCGTATAAGATTTTGCAACGCATGGGAGAAGTTGCTTATAAGCTGGAATTGCCAGAGGGACTGTCAGGAGTTCATGATGTATTCCATGTTTCTCGGTGAAGAAATGTCACTCCGAGATAGCAGAGATGCCGCTAAGAGATACAAGTACACTGGAAGCAATTCAGTTGAAGGATGACTTAACATATGAGGAAAAACCAGTCAAGATCCTCGATTATGCCAGCAGAGTTACTCGCAGCAAGGTTATCAAGTTTTGCAAGGTTCAGTGGAGCCACCACACTGAAGATGAAGCCACCTGGGAAAGAGAGGAAGATTTGCTCAAGGACCACGCTCACCTATTTTCTAGCCAACCCGAATCTCGAGGGCGAGATTCATCTTAAGGGGGGTAGGTTTGTAACATCCCAAATTTTCAATTTGGAATGTTATACATTAAGTCATCATGCATATCATATTTTCTTGCATTTTCCAGATCCTAGAAAATTTCACGCAACTCAAGGACCCTCGGAGAGAGTTGGAGATTTCATTATTTCCATATTTGGGTTTTCTCAAATTTTGAAAATAGGATCAGTTGGATTTATTTATTTATCTTCAAATATTTTTCCAATAAAAAAATAAGAGAGGGAATAATATGACTTTCCCAACATTTAGGAAAAATGAAGATTTAATAAATAAATCAAATTTTGGTTTTTCGAAGTTTATTTGCTTTAGGGAAAAAATGAGTGTTTTAAAAATATGCATTTTGGCCCCGTATTAAAGTTCATTTTGTTCGACTCATTTTTAGGAGTCGGGGAAAATTATTTTTCTTAAGTTTGGAGTTCGTTTAGTTTTATTTTTAATTCGTTTTTGTTTTTCTAAAAAAACACGCGCCCGCCTGGGCCAAGGGCCCACTGGCCCAGCCGCCCCCCTCTCTGGCGCCTTGCACTTGTAGAAGGCCGCCGCCCGGCCGAGTCCGAGGAGGACTCCTCCTCCTCCTTGCTTGCCCCTCCCCAAGCTACTCCCCCCTCTTTATATACCTCCTCACCCCCCCTCTCCTCCCCAACCCAGCGCCGCCGCCGCTTCCAACCCGCAGCCGCTTGCGCGCCTTGTGCCGTCACCACCTTGCCGCCGCCCTTGCCTTGCCGTCGCCCGACGCCGCCGCCACCGACACCACCGCCGCCGCGGAGCCCGAGCCCTTGGCGACCTCGCCGGAGGTAGCCCCGCGTCACCCCGGTCCGGTTTTGTTTTTAAAACCCCGTCCGGTTTTCTTTCGTTGTTCGGTTTTTTTTAAAACCCTAGATTGGTTTATTTATTTTTTTGTCGGTTTTGTTAATTACTGAACGTTCACCGATCCGTTTGTTCTAATGAACGCGTTCGCCGGTTAGTTTCTGTTAACAAATGTCCGTTCGTTTAACCGTTCGTCGTTTTTCTTTTAAATCGGATTTAACCCGTTACTTTCCGATTTCGATTTCCGATCCAATCTTCGAATCAGTTTATTTTCTCGCTCGTTTATCGGAATCAGGTGATTCAAGCGCCTGGAGTTTCGTTTCGAAACCGCCGTTCCGACTAATCCACTTAAACAAAGTTTTGCTACTGTAAAATTTGACCTAGTTTCAAATTGCTAAAACCGAGTCGTTTTCTTTTGACGTTTGACTTTTGTTGCTTTATTTGATTCGATTCTTTTTGCACCAGGGTTCTTAAGTTGAATTTTCTGGTTAGAACTTCTATCCGAGATTTCCCTGTGCATTAGATGAGTACTTATTGTATGCTTGTTGTTTGTCTGCGTTAGATCACCCGGAGTGCGCCGCTTGTTACTTCGAGTCTCTAGGTTTCGCGGATCGTCAGCAAGGCAAGTAACACTTGATCATACCTTTTCTACTACCCAGTTTTATGCATTAGCTCTATTCCTCAAACACTTGCATGTTAGGATCTAATTAAATTGTGGGATGGGAAGTAGATTGAGGTAGTACCTATTACCTGTTTTACTTATGAAACCTTGGGAGTTACTTCTACGTTTTCTTATCATGCCATGCTATGCCAGTAGACGTGGATCGGGTGAGTGAATATCCATGACAGATGTGAGATGGTAAATTAATGGTTTATCTAAGGTGGCAACTTAAACACACATCTGGGTGGATTGAGGCACCTGGTTTCTATCAGGACTTGCCTGTATTTCTTCGGACCGCCACCCAGGCTCAAAGGGATCATAAGATTATTCAAACTAGAAACTTCCGTGTACAGCCACAAGCCAATATGGGCTCTGGCATAGCTGAGTAAGTTGTGCGAACTCTTACGGGTAGGCTAGCTGATGTAGGGGATGTAGGTTGGTACGGTCTACCCACATGTAAGGTGCTAGTGCTTCTGAAAGACTCTGTCTCGGTCATCCGTTTCTCAAACACCATGTAGTGCGAGAATCAAACGGAGGCGATCGAGTCTTGTGGGGAAAAGTGCACAAACCTCTGCAGAGTGTATAAACTAATCATGATTAGCCGTGTCCCCGGTTATGGACGTCTTGATTATCTAGTACTTGAATATCATGTGAATCTCATCATGTTACTTCTAATTAATGTTATTGGGTTTTTAATGAGTACTTTTTAATTGGGATTGAGGATGCTGTCAACCATTCTCAATGTTTAACAACCACCATGATAGTTAAACAAAATTATTCCTTTGCAAGAGGGAAAATTAGCTTTATGCAAAACTCAGAATCAGTAGAGCTTTTCCACCAGCCATATATGCATGTAGTATAGGCTTATTTCCTCCATTTTTCTCTATGTGTTACATTGCCAGCATATTCCATGTGCTGACCCGTTTTCGGGCTGCAACTTTCATGTTGCAGACTTTTCAGACGACGAGTAAGGTGTTAGGTCGTGGTTCTATAATCAGTGATGCCGATGGAGTTGATGGACTCACTTATCTTCCAAGTCTTCCGCTGTTATCGTTATTAGATGGCCTTAAGCCATATTTATTGTAATAAGTCCCCTTTTGGACAACGCTGTAATGAGTGTGTGATTGCTACTCTGCTATAAATCCTTCAAGTATCGTGTGGTGTCAAGATTCTCGATCCAGGATGACACTGAGCAAAGAGAGTTGATCCATTCGGGTCTGGTCGCTACATGATCACACCTTAGTACTCTTTGGGTGTTAATCACATAGCGATGTGAACTAGATTATTGACTCTAGTAAACCCTTTGGGTGTTGGTCACATGATGATGTGAACTATGGGTGTTAATCATATAAAGATATGAATATTGGTGTTAAATCACATGGAGATGTGAACTAGATTATTGACTCTAGTGCAAGTGGGAGACTGAAGGAAATATGCCCTAGAGGCAATAATAAAGTTATTATTTATTTCCTTATTTCATGATAAATGTTTATTATTAATGCTAGAATTGTATTAACCGGAAACATAATACATGTGTGAATATATAGACAAACAGAGTGTCACTAGTATTCCTCTACTAGACTAGCTCGTTGATCAAAGATGGTTATGTTTCCTAGCCATAGACATGGGTTGTCATTTGATTAACGGGATCACATCATTAGGAGAATGATGTGATTGACATGACCCATTCCGTTAGCTTAGCACACGATCGTTTAGTATGTTGCTATTGCTTTCTTCATGACTTATACATGTTCCTATGACTATGAGATTATGCAACTCCCGTTTAGCGGAGGAACACTTTGTGTGCTACCAAACGTCACAACTAACTGGGTGATTATAAAGGAGCTCTACAGGTGTCTCCGAAGGTACTTGTTGAGTTGGCGTATTTCGAGATTATGATTTGTCACTCCCATTGTCGGGGAGGTATCTCTGTGCCCTCTCGGTAATGCACATCACTGTAAGCCTTACAAGCAATGTGATTAATGAGTTAGTTGCGGGATGATACATTACATAACGAGTAAAGAGACTTGCCGGTCACGAGATTGAACTAGGTATTGAGATACCGACGATCGAATCTCGGGCAAGTAACATACCGATGACAAAAGGAACAACGTATGTTGTTATGCGGTTTGACCGATAAAGATCTTCGTAGAATATGTGGGAGCCAATATGAGCATCCAGGTTCGGCTGTTGGTTATTGACCGAAGACGTGTCTCGGTCATGTCTACATAGTTCTCGAACCCGTAGGGTCCGCACGCTTAAGGTTTCGATGACAGTTTTATTATGAGTTTATCAGGTTTGATGTACCGAAAGAGTTAGGAGTCCCGGATGAGATCGTGGACATGACGAGGAGTCTCGAAATGGTCGAGACGTAAAGATCGATATATTGGATGACTATATTCGGACATCGAAAAGGTTCCGAGTGGGTCGGGTATTTTTCGGAGTACCGGAGAGTTACGGGAATTCGTATTGGGCCTTAATGGGCCATACGGGAAAGGAGAGAAAGGCCCCAAAGGGTGGCCGCACCCCTCCCCATGGACTAGTCCGAATTGGAGAAGGGAGGGGGGGCGCCCCCTTCCCTCCTTCTCCTTCTCCCTTCCCTTTCCTTCCCTCCTACCCCTTCTACTTGGAAGGGCTCCTAGTTCTACTAGGAAAGGGGGAATCCTACTCCCAGTGGGAGTAGGACTCCCCTAGGGCGTGCCATAGAGAGAGGGCCGGCCCTCCCCCTCGTCCACTCCTTTATATACGGGGCGGGGGCACCCCTTGGAGACACAACAATTGATCCTTGAGATCTCTTAGCCGTGTGCGGTGCCCCCTCCACCATAGTTCTCCTCGATAATATTGTAGCGGTGCTTAGGCGAAGCCCTGCGACGGTAGAACATCAAGATCGTCACCACGCCGTCGTGCTGATAGAACTCTTCGTCGACACTTTGCTGGATCGAAGTCCGGGGAACGTCATCGAGCTGAACGTGTGCAAGAACTCGGAGGTGCCGTAGTTTCGGTGCTGGATCGGTCGGGCCGTGAAGACGTACGACTACATCAACCGCGTTGTGCTAACGCTTCCGCTCCCGGTCTACGAGGGTACGTGGACACACTCTCCCCTCTCGTTGCTATGCATCACCATGATCTTGCGTGTGCGTAGGAAAATTTTGAAATTACTACATTCCCCAACATCCGGGACGGGTGGATCTCATCCACCCGCCCAGATCCGATGGAGCGGCGACCCGAGGTGCGGGGCTCCGGCGCGGGAAGGCGGCGGGCGAGCCGGCGGGATGGGCGGCGGCCTGGTCTCGCGGCGGACGGAGCGCGGAGGCCGGGCGAGGGGCGGCGTGGTGGAGTCAGACGGCGAGGCGACGAGGCGATGGGGCGGCGGCGCGGAGACCAGCGTGGAAGGCGGCGGCGGTGAGCGCGGGCGACGGTGCGGGCGGAGCACGGGCGGCGGGAGGCGGCCGGTCGGCGAAGAGGCGGGGCATCGCGCTGGGCGCGGCTCGGCCCGGGCGGGGGCAGCAGGCGGGCCGTGGGTCTCGCGGGCCGCGACGGTGGAGGGCGGCGCGGGGACACGTGGCGGCTCCTGATTCACGGATGGGCGGCGACGCGGTGTGTCCGGCGGCGGATGGACATGTCCGGCGCGGAGAGGGGAAGATTTTTAGGATTTGTACCGTGAAATTTCGGGGGGAGGTGTATATTTATAGGTAGAGGGACCTAGGAGAGTCCAAATGGGGAGCGGTTTTCGGCCACGCGATCGTGATCGAACGACCGAGAGCATGGAGGGGGTTTGGATGGGTTATTGGGCCACTTTGGAGGGGTGTTGGGCTGCACACAAAAGAGGGCTTTACGGTTCCCCAGTTAACCGTTGGAGTATCAAACGACCTCCAAATGGCACGAAACTTTACATGCGGTCTATCGGTGGTGTACCAAGGCCGCTTGGCAAATCACTGTCCATTCCGAGAATGTTTAACACCCGCACACGAAAAGAGGTAAAAGGGGGTGCCGGAGGGCATAGGAGTGTCGGATTGCAAAACGGACAACGGGGAAAATGCTCGGATGCATGCGACGAACACATATGCAAAATGAGATGCACATGATGACATGGCAAAGTGCAACACGCACGCAAACGACATGGCAACGACGGCGAATAACTAGCAGACACCTGGTGCATCGAATCCGGGGCGTTACATAGAGCTATTCTAGAAATTAATACACTATCTCCTAGCAATGTTGGTAACCTATATAAATCACAACTACATTTTTCCACTTGTAGTTCGTTCTTATTTTCTTTTTCTTTTTGCCGATGCACTTGCAGTTCGTTCGATCTGGCAACTCACCCTGCTGAACATCACTTCGGTATTGGGTTCCAAAAAATGCACGTATATGTTTGTACTTGAAATGATGGCGTCATCACGTTGTAAATGTTCAAATCCCAGCGCGTTCGGATTCAAATCCCAACGCGTTTTAGCTATGCCTGCCCTACTCGGATTCAAATTGCTTCCCGCGTCTCTTCTTTCTTGCTCGCCCCATTTCCCCAATTCCCGATCTAGCTCACCTCGCCCTCCCATCAGCCTCCCTCGATCCATCTGACCTCGCCTTCCTCTCCCTCCCAACGCCGGATCGTTGCTCTCGCGATTCCACGGCCACGACTATGGGCGGCACCACGGTGCTCCCGCCGTCTCTGCTGCCGCGCCATAGCACCGCCGTCTCTGCTGCCACGCCGTAGCACCGCCGCCACCGACCTCCACTCTTGCTCCGCCCGCGTCCGCGTGAAACCCACCTTGATGGCGAACCCCGCGGCTGCCAAGAGGCCAAAGCGTCCCGGATCCGTGCGCGACGAGCAGCCGCCGGAGCCGAAGCGCGTACGCGGTGCCTGCTCCGGGGGCAAGCTCCACGCCGCGGTCACCACCAACATCAAGAACAGCAGCAAGCTTCCGTGTCCCAGCAGTGGCAAGGATCCGAAGAGTCCGACATGCCTCCACCCTTCCGGGATCAAGAACCAGGTCGCCGAATGTCCGGAGAGCGCGACGCAATTGAAGCCGCAGATGAGCATGCGCGAACTGATCGAGAAAGCTCGCCTCACCATGGCTCTCCTCAACAAGGCTCGCTCTACCTCCGAAGAAGAGGCCAGCCATCGGCGTGACATCGAGCGCAGCAGAGCGAAGGCCCGGCGAAAGGTGGAGCAGATGGTGGACACTGTGCAGTTCAAAGACCCCTGGATCCATCACTCCGACGTGACCAAGTCCCCTGAGGAGCTGCTCCAAGCAAGACAAGAAGCATGGCATGCTCAAGCTCAACTCATTGTGATGGCTCATCAACGGGACTTTGCTCAAGCGATATAAATCCACGGATGAGTGCTCAAGTGATCGAAGCAGAGGAAGAAATCATGAGAAGGGCAGCCTTGTTGTTGGTAGTTTTGCTTAGCTGAGAAAAGCAAAGGAAGCAAAGTCGGCTATAGTAGTCTTGGTTGCAAGTTTGTAGGGAGTATTTCACTGGCATGTTTCTAGTAGAGGTAATAGCACCCTGGATCCATAAACTTGCACAAGATGTGATGATTTAGTCCAAAACTCGCAAAATGTTACTGAGGACTCCCACAACTTGACCACCTATGTGATGTTTTGGTCCATAGCGAATCACAGATCAACAAGTGGCAGTCCAGAGGGTGGACCGGTCAGCACTGGCATTTTTGCACAAAGGCCACTGCCGTTTCCTTGATTCAACCCGCACTATGTACCGTTGCTACCATTGTTGTGTCCGTTCCCCCACCCCACACGCACACACCTACCGTCGTTGTTCCCCTTTCTCCTTCCTGTTCCCCATTCTCCATCCTCTCGCTCTCCCCCTCCCTCTCCCTCTGTCGTGGGCAGCAAGCTTCCTTCCCCCATCCCCTGCCTTGAACCCTTGAACACGCATTTGCACAGCTCCTGGCCATGGTTTCGTGGAGCAATTCTGGCAGCTCGTCCGACGCTGAGTCACTCAGCAGCGAAGTGCAGGTTAGATCTCTTTCTCTGGTAGGGTTAGGGTTTCTTTGGGTGTGCGTTGGTAGTTAGCAAATGAAGTTGATTTACTTATGTTTTAGCTACCTGCCACCATCTTGTGCTTGGAATGGAGCGGCCTGGCCACAGATCTGAGTTCTAGATGTGAGCATGCATGTGTCTGTGAGAAGCTGGTGGCATTTGATTCAGTGGATAGTGGGAGGAGATTCCTAGCTTGTGCACAGAAGGTTAGTAGCTCATTTGGTCAGTTTGATTCAGTGTTCAGTTAAGTTTGACAGTTCTGACAGTCAAATGCATATATTACTGTGGTGTTGACAGTTAGATTCAGTGTTTATGTTGCTGTTTATGCTTCTTTCAGTTAACTGAATCTTGTTGTTTGTAGTTCTTTAAATTAATTGAATACAGTGGAGATCTTTCAGTTAACAAAATTTATGCATTTTAAAGTTTTGTAAATCTGAATTTGTGGAAGTTGACAAATTTTTCTCAAGTAAACTGTCTGGTCTTCATGTAAACTGAACATTTGTAGCGTAGTTGAGCCATTATTTAACTATTTTTTCGTTGTACTGAATATATTTCTTTGTTGCAAATTTGTAGAAGATACCTAAATGCAGCTATCTGGAGTGGGTTGACCCTGAGTGGCCTGCCCCTTTGAAGATGAGCCTAGATAGGATCTGGGGCATGTATGAAGATGAGAACAAGCTTAGGCTCCAGGACAATGTAGTTCATGCTGAAGAAAATCTAGGGTTGTGAGAGAGAAGGAAAAGATGGAAAAATACTTGAGGTTTTTTAAGGTTGATTTTGCTCAAATGGTGGCTGAGAAGGAGCAAGCTCTGGCCCAACTAGGCAACACACAACTTGCTCTGGCTGACATGAAGGAAGATCTTGATAAGAAGAAGATGTCTGAAAAATCATTCACAAACATTCATCAAGTTGTGAGGGCCAAGGCAGAGAAAGAGAGGGACCTCATGAAGCAAGAGAGGGACAATATCATGGAAAAGAGGGACAGTCTGGTGCAAGAGAGGGACAATCTGGTGCTGGAGAGGAATGTGCTAAAGCAAGAGAATAAGAAGTTAGAGTACATGATTGGTGATCTTTTCAAACATAAGGAAGACACCAAGGGAAAGATAAGGAAGCTGAAAGAGATGCTTGAAGAATTTGAGTGATGCAATGGTGGTCTAATGTAATCATTAGTAGCAGGTCCAGTATGACCTTGCACTTTAAGTTCCAGACTTCTTTGTATTCAGTAATTTGACTAATTTGTGTACTGAAGTATGTACTTAAATTTAAGTACTTTGATTGAATTGAAGTGTTGTTATTAATGATTTAGTGAGTTAACTGAATTTTTGATAGTTAACTGAACTTTGACAGTTAACAGTTAGCTGAATTCTTCAGACTTAACTGAATTTGTTCATAGTTAACTGTACTTTGACAGTTAACTGAATTTTTGATAGTTAACTGAACTTTGACAGTTAACTGAATTCTTCATAGTTAACTGAATTTGTTCACAGTTAACTTTACTTTGACAGAGAGTTAACTGAATTTTTGAAAATTTAACTGAATTTGTTAACATTTAACTGTAATTGTGACAGTTAACTGAACTTTGATAGTTAACTAAATTTTTCAGAGTTAACTGAATTTGTTCACAGTTAACTGTACTTTGACAGTTAACTAAATTTTTCAAATTTTAGTGAATTTGTTCAACTGGCTCAACTTGCACAGTTATGTGAATAGTTTCACAGTTAACTGAAGTTCTGAGTGTTTAACTGAATATGTGCAACACCTTGGGAAAGAGTTGGTTGCATATGGACCCTACTACATACTCATAGGTCCCATCTATTTTTGGAAAGAGTTGGTTGCAAGACATTGTTGCATATGGACCATACTCATGGAATCTCATGTTGCATCAGTAGACCACATGCAGACATTCAAATTCTTAACTGACCACAACATTCATAACTAACTAACTACAACATTGGATAGTTTAGCATAGGATAGTTCAACACCTTAGTTTAGCATAACTGACCATATCATCATAGTTCAACATCTTAGTTCATCATCATACTTAACAGCACCATAGCATCATAGAATAACTTATATGCTCTACATATATGAGCACACCTAAACAACATTGCCAAAATACTTAACTTATATGCTGATCTACTATATCAGCATACCTAATGTCTTCTTCTTCAGCTGCATCACCCTGCTGCTTCAATTCTCCTTCAACATCTTCAGCCTCTCCGAGCGGCGCACCACCCCACACTACAAAAAAAATACACTTCCGTGATGATACGTGTTTGTCACAGTAGGTCACGTTTTCTGTCATGCATGTACATCCATGACAATTTTATGGCAGAATCAAGATAGTCATACCTGTGATGTCGTAGAAGTGTTCCATGACATTACCAAAATTATCATCACGGAAGTGTCCACTTCCATGACGACAAATCGCACGACATAGAAGTGCTTTCGTCAAGGGTGACCGGCACGTGGCATCGACCGTAACGGGCCCCGTTAAGCTGTCGGGTCCGGTTTTGGATCCGATAACCCGTTAATAGCCCGGACCAATGGGAATTTTCCACGTGTAAAATTCTCATTGGCCGGAGGAAAACATGTGTTGGCTCAATGTTTGGACAGATGTCATCCACTCATTGGACAAGAGGCGCCTATGATATGTCGACACGTGGCACGACCCAACAGAGGCCCATTCCAGTGAAAAGGTCGGCCCAGCTAAAGGCCCGTCATGTTTTTTCAGACACTAGTGGGTTGGCCTGTTAACAGCCTGCCATGTTTTGGGTCAAATTGAGGCCCATACCAGATCAGGCCCGTTCACAGCATGCCGTGTTTTGGGCCAAATTACGGCCCATATCGGATCAGGCCCGTTAACAGGCCACTGTTCTTTTGGGCCCATACTAAGACAGGTTTGTATTTCAGCCTGTTGAATGCTCGTTTACCAGTTCGGCCCGATAATAGTTCCGGCTTGTTAGAGGCCCATGGTGCATCTGGGACGTTGTCGGCCCGGTTAAACTTTAGGCCGTTTAACGGCCCATGCAGAAACTGGGCTATTTCTTGTCCGAAGTAACTTTAGGCCTCTTAACGGCCCGTAGTCTTCGTGGATAAATTTCAGCCCAACTGGCCTATCGGCCTGTTAATGGCCCGTGTAACAGTTGGGCCTAATTACAGCCCGCATTGAATCCAGCCTACTTACAGCCCATCTGATAATGGCCCGTGACACTTTTAGGCCTATGGCCCATGTAGATACCGGCCTGCTTTAAACCCATAATTTTATTGGGCCAAACAGGCCCGAGATATATTTTGTCCTGTTAACTACTCGTCCTATTTGGGCCAAACATGGGCCTTAGGCAGTTTCAGCCTGTATTGGCCCGTGAATTTTTCGGCTCAACGCTAGCCCAATCTAGGTTTTAGCCTGTTAAAAGCCCATTGTATTCTCTCGCCCGGTGTGGAGAACTTTACTCGACTTTGTTAAAGGCGGAAACAACTATAGGTTTAGACCTGCTAATGGCCCAAGATGATTATAGGCCCAGGTTTTGGCCCATATGAGTAATGGGCCGGCCTGAAGACCGACAACACTGGGATCCACTAAACCTTCCGGCCTAAATTACAGCATACCGACCAAGAATCAACCTAGACTATAAAACAAAGAAATTACAACATATTACATCCCCTCGGCATCAAAGTTCGACGCCAGTGATAATAAGGGAAACCAGACAGAAGATTACATAAAATGGGCAGGTCGCCACCAGTGGAAGTTAACAGGCGGACAAAATAATAGACACAATTGACAGCACTTCAACACAGTTCAAGAAAGGTTAGCCCGGCCCAGGAGCTGCAGCGCAAGCAGCTTAGCAACCTGATGAGACTGCGCTTCTTTGGCGCTCATATCCACCAACTTAAGCTGCATAACATCGATAAACGTCCTGTACTTATGGTTAATCTTTCATAGAGATTGGAGTTCCAGTCGTATTTGAGCGGAAGCATGTATTTATGCTTGAATTTGAGACTGAAGAAGTCGTACAGATTCAGGCGGCGACTTCATCGAGCTTGTGTCACTGAGTAAGTTTGACACTACATCAAGATGTGACTTCGTGCTTGTATCCCTACCCTCAATATGTGTTGCCTTCTCCTCTGGAATATGTGTTAGAGGGACAAACAATGGGTTCGTCTCACTACCATTGTGGCAGTTCTTCCTAGCAGCAGTGTTGTCACCCTGAAAGAGAAACAAGTAGGTAGATAACAGGTTTTGCACGTATAAGCATCAACGTTGTCAATTCATCTCATTTCTTTGTCAAAAATAAAGAGACACGGTTTAAAATAGCATTAACATAATAGGCATTGTTCATAGTTAAGACGGCAGGAAATGGCATTGTGCAGGAGCAGCCAGCTTCACCAGACCACTGGATTACAGATCAAGAACACAAGCATAGATGTAGTTCTAAACAACGTATAAGCATGAATGGTGAGTGCACTGTCAATTTATACCATTTCAGATTGGTAAATAAAGAGACATGATTTAAATAACATTAATATAATATGGCATTGTTCATAGTTGAGACATAGCAGGATAGGACATTGTGTTGTTGTTGGTAGTCTCACCACACCACTGGATTACAGATCAAGAACACAAGCATACACATAGTGCTAAAGAAGATAACTTGCTATGTTTAGTTTAATTTACATGGTACGAATAAGGAACTAGATTGTACAACTAAAGACTGAAATTGAGAAGGACAAACTTATGTTTATGTACTTCTTCTTTATAAACTTTGAACAAGCAATTTGATGCAGACGACAAAAATAAACAGCATTTGCACTCATAGCTATCCAAATATAAACAACAAAGTTTGAAGGCTCGAGGAGGACAAACTTACATTAGTAGTGAAGACAGGCTCTATAAAGGCCTTGTCCATATTGATGGGGGGGCAATTCAAGAAGTTTACCGCACACTCTTCTTCAAGAGTATTGCCTTTATTCTACATTTTGTTAAGAGTAAATATAATTGTAAAAATATAGGAACACATGACGATTATTTAACTTAAGATGCAGAGTACAAATGTAAATACAACATACATGCAGAAGGCACTAATAAGACCAATGCGGAGCTAAACTTCTTCAGTAACATTGGTTTTATTCAATATCTTGGCAAGAGTAAATGTAGATCTGATGTGTAGAAAAATGGAGGACAAGGGAAAATAAGTTGCAAAGTGTACATGAAGAACTAGCTGACAAATATAAGTACAGTGATGAAGGACACCAGATACTTACAAGAACAATGCAGAACTAAATTTCTTCATGGCATTGGGTTTATTCTACATTAATTTAAGCATTAATATAGATCTGATAATTTGGAGAAAACAATGGATAAGCAAGCTATAATGCACAATCATGTCACATAATCCACCAGGTATGAATGTAAGGACAACGATAGGACAATAGGTACTCACAAGAGCAAAGCAGCGACCAGCATAGTTGCGACATCCTAGGTTTTGCGGCGCTGGTTCTATCGCCAATATACGTCAGGTGCTATGTGATTTCTCCGGTAGCACCACCTTTTTCAAGGATTTTGCTTGCACTCCTTCAGGTTCTGCAATCACCCTCTTCCTTTTGGATGTCTGGAACACAAGAACAACATTTGAATAGAAAAACATGGTATGACGACAAATGGAATAGGTGTTGATAATGGATGGGCATGGAATCTTCACATATATCATGAGTAAACTAAGCAGATGGCGGTTCAACAAAGCAAAAGAAATGCAAGACACTTTATCCAAGATATGTGCAACCAATAAAACCTTGCCAAATTAGAACAGGCACCTTATTGGGTGAACAGGATAGGCCATCTGCCTTTGACTCCTTGAGCTCAGAATAGTCATTAGGATCATATTCTGAATATGAATCTATAGGTCGGGAGCATGTACGTTTCATTGCATCCACAATGGACCTCAATCCCTTGATGCCAAGTTTGTTACCCATTGAATTGTTCCACAATATTCTTCTGATGTGCTCATTCTTATATTCATTGTGATTACATACAATATCTGTAAAGCATGAAAACACAAATAGCAGTGAGATTATTTTTCTAATGCAGAGGATATTGTAATATAATAGAGGCTCCCTGTAAACCCTTGTGTGTTATCACTAGATTCTGATGAGAGAGCCCATGTGTGTTGTAATATGGTGAGTAGATTAATATAATCTGGTACAACTACACAAAAAATTAAGCTCCTTGTTGGGGACCCCAGATGTAAGGATAGTTGGTAGACGATAGGTTCATAATATACCGTATAGAAAGTTTATTGCCAAACCATGATAACGAGAGCGCAGAGCCAGTAGGCAGATCGTAGTGTAGATAATAGGGGTACACCATCACTACCATAAATAAATCGGGAAAGCGGAACTGGCTGGAAAACATACGGTTTTGCCGCTACTAATATGCAGCCTATCGTCACCTACAGGCCAGCTCTATTCATCTAAAGGCGCACAACTATTACTATCAGTTTAGTCTATCAAAGACCGCGCGGCTCCCACCATTTCCGGGGTATTATGGCAGAACAACTCGAAGTGCGAAATCATTTAGCAGAACCGGCCCAATAGAGGTGTCGACTGCATATGTCCTTGCTCCCCTTCCTGACAAGGAACATACTGTGCTTACTAAAGAAGAATAGAAGAGGAAGCATATTATGCATGCCTGCATGCAAGTCGCGTGAATTTTTTCATTTGGGTCAGTCGACCATTTCAGGCGGTTGGATGAAGATGCTACGTCTCCTAACCCTTCTTCTTCCTCGTCTCTGATTCTTCCCATACAGAACACCACACGGGCCACCGGTCGAACCACCGGCCCCGACCCCCCCCCCCCCCCGCCCTCCCCTGAACCGCCTGTGTTCCTCCGCCACCCCCACCCCCGCCCCCACCCGCGTTGAGTTTTGTTTGTTCAGCAAGGCCCCACCAACCACAACCACCGTCCCCACCCGAGCCCCTTCCTTCGCACCAGCGAATTCCGGCGAGCTCTGAAAAATCGACTGACCCAATTTTGAAATTTAGTCTACTGTCATTTAACTAGTGTGGAATATAAAAGGGGAAAACCATAAACATTGCGAGTATAGTGTTGAGCATGCCATGGCGGATCTGAAGGTGCAAACTGGACAAAGGCAACTTCGCAACCAATGTTTGCTTTCAACTAGCAAGTAAGTGATGGACAAGAAATAAGAGTAAAGCAGTGGCGATCTATTTTCTTGCTGCGATAAATAAATTGAGCAGATACGAAAGAGTACCGCCTCTGGTGCGGCGCCGTGTATGCATCTGCTGAGAATTTGATGGTGCTGCGGTAGCGATGGCTGTCGGCGTGGAAGCAGATCTAAGAGGGTAGACGGTGGCGGCAGGGCGCGGTGGACGAGACGGTCGTAGGAGCGGCGCCGGCAAGGTGGACGACGGCGGGGATGAAGCGAAAGGACGAGATGCAAGGATCCTGGTCCGAAGCCGTGGATGAGAGAGGTCGATCGCTTGTAATGGACGACGGCGTCGGGGTATCAGCTCCGGCATGGTGGAGGAGGACGGCGGTGGATGGGGTGGCGGACGGAGGAGGCTGGGGTGGAGAGGGTGTTTTGGCGCCCACGGAGTACGAATGGGGAAATGGAGGGAGAGAGGAAGGAGGAACCATGTCTTCAGGGCGCGCTTGTCTCAAATGCCAGGAAATTTACAAACTTAGCCCCCGTTTAAAATTTCCTACATCACAATAATATTAGTCGGTTGGGGATAGGACGGTAATCTTGCATACACCGAATATTTGCCGACCAGAGTTTGTTTTTGGCGCCCACCGTGTATGAATCGGGGAGGGAGTCGATTTTGGCCGAGGAGACATGTGTGTTGGCGACCACCATGTATGAATCCGGGTGAGAGGCGGTTATGTCACGTTTGAGTGAAATTATAAACCTACCCCTATCAAAACCTATAGAAATCGAGCCGGTAGGCTTTGCGTGTCAAGGATAGGCAGTAATTTCCATCACGCAAATTTTGGTTTCGGGCGGTTACTGTGACTTTCCCCGCTTCGTTCAAATTTTTGCAGAGCAAGAGTGCATGTTTTCCGTGCCAACTCAATTAGAATCTAGTTTGTATTCTGTTTTTGTTCGGGCAGGATCCATTTGCAATTGGAATAAAATTCTATATACATCGTTTTTTATATATACTTTCAAAATCACAACGCCCTTTATACATAAATATGGTTTACAAATGACATGATCTCAGAGTTCATAAGGCTGTATCCATCTTAATTTGGATTTCCAAATATTTGAAACCACTTTATGTTGAAATCCAATGTATGCATTCCTCGCTAATTGTCTCCAATTAATGTGTATTTCATGCGTGTTTTTTTACTTCTCAAACATGTATAATGTGTTTCCAAATAGTGTAATCCTGTTTAGACATTAATTGCATATAAATCATGCATTTTCTCTAATTAAAGAATCTATGGATCACTAATATTGATAAACTATATAACATTACACGTGTCCCCAAATTCAAATGAATATGCATGTTTGATACACCAATTTGCGTTATGATATTATCGATGTCGTGATCTCCAGTTTAAATATTTGAATCCCCTTTAATCCAGATACTCGTCTCATATAGCTACCACTCATGCTTATATAGGAGTATCTCTCTAGACCTATACGCGTTCATCGTCTCTCGGGTATCTCTCATGCTACCTGTATGTCGACAATGATCTTTTATATTTGCAACACACTGACGGTACTCTCGCCCTCGACCTTCATCACTCTATCTCTCTCTAAGTATATCTCGCTCCCTGCTATGTGTCTCTAACTATGATTCTCCATGTGAAATCTCTTTCTCTCACACGAACACAAACTTCGTCTCCTGGGGTCTCATTTCTCTCTACTATTCCCACACAGAGATGTCTTTCGCTCCTTAGATATGAGAAGCTACGAGTCTTCCTCTTAAATATCTCTTTCTCACACACAAACACAAACTCTGTCTCCCAGGGTCTCATATCTCTCCACCATTCCCTTGTATGTCGCTCACACACACTCTCTCTCCCTAGAGATATCTTGCATTCCCTCATATGTCTCTCTAGCTATCACTCTCGTTGTGAAATATCTTTCTCTCTTGCAGACACAAAACTCCATCTCTCGGGATCTCATCTCTCTCTGATATTTGTTTGTATGTGACTCACATGCACAATCTCTCTATCTCTCTCACACCCACACACATAACTCAGCCTTCTGATCCACTCGACCCCTATCTCTAACACACACTAGATAGCATCTTTATCTTTCTATTTATCTGTTTCTCCATCAACCTTCTTCCTCACCCTCACTCTTGCTTCCTATCGCGCACACCATATATGTTTCTCTCTACATGCAATCAAGTGCCCTCTTTTTATCTTTCTCTCACACACACATAACTTCACCCTCTTAACCACCCGGCGGTCATCTCCAACACTCAAACTAGCCGATGTCCCTCTAGCTAGCATCTATATCTTTGTATCTATCTGTAGTTTCTCCATCAACATTTCTTTCTAGCACGCACTCTTGCTTCCTATCACCCACACTATATATGTCTCTCCATACATGCATTTATAGGTTGATCTCTTTTGCACAATCGTTGTGTCTCACTCCCTCTGCTCGCCATAGATGCATGCTCCAGCCCACGCCACTATCTCTTAAAGACAAAAATACATGCTCAATTATCGAGCCTTCTTCCCTGCACTCTCACATGCATGCATATTGTCATACCGATCTCTCCCGTATCATTGATCTTATGACTTATGTCTTCTTTCTTTTATCTCGATCATGCTCGCGCGCACACACACACATCCCACGTATACATGTATACCTCTCGCACATGCACGCTCAAGGTCTCCTATGTCTCCATACATAGTTAATTACCCTCAACCCTAATGCCACATCGAATCGTTCTCTTCTTGTGTGCACACAACTTCCGCCTGGATGGATAAAACACACACTCACACTTAACAATCTCCTTCTAGCAACCCCCCCTCTCTCACTCTTCCCCCTATATCCCCGAAACCAATAAGACCATCCCTTTGTTTAATTCCTGCCTACATGCACCATCGATATATAGTAGTCTTCCTTGGTGTCTCTCGAACAAACACGTTTTCTCGATGTTGACTCCTCTCACGCGCACACACCTTCTCTTCCCTCTCTACGGGCCTTTTCTCTCTCGCACCCCCTCGTTGGTGGCCTCTGTCATACACTATGATGAAGCCACGCACACTTAAATTACATCCGCCACCGAGGACCCCATGTCACACACACACACACGCACCCACCCCCCACCCACCCCCGCCACACACACTAAGACTCCATCTCACACACACATGCTCTAGGCGGAGCATTTGTTCCTACCACCCTTCGTCCAACCTTACCCGTATGATAAGCAATCACCTTAATTTACTTGTATAACATGGACAAATTCCACTTTACTTTAGTAGTTAGCAAACTTATCATCTCTACTCTTATAAAAAACGAGTTGGCGATGATGGTGTGCCTGCCATCTTGTAATATAGACCGTCCGATCTATATCTGACGGATAGAAAGCAAACTATGACAATTTTACAAAAGATACCCGCACCTCTCTCCACATTTACAGACAAGGCCTTGCCTCGTTCATCGTCCTTATCTCCCACAACCTCATTGCTGAGCAATTAAAAAAGGAAGTCTCTGGAACAATGTAGCATGGTGGCCGCTGCCGCCTGTCGGCGCCGTCCATCCCCATGCCTCCGCCCAGTCCGACCACTAGTCACCACCACGCTCCACTCCTCCTCACCTTATCTCCCATCTTTCATTTTTTTCGATGAAATTGTTGAGATACCAGTTTTTCGATAAAATTCTCGAGATATCATTAGTTTTTACGCATGGGATTACTCCTGCATGGGTCAATCACAACAAGTGTTTTGTACAAAAAATGCATATTGATGTTCCGTGCAATGCACGAGCATCTTGCTAGTAATTATATAACACAAATCACGAGCAGGAAGTGACATTTTTTTACACAACCACGTTAACATGGCCATGTAAATCACTAGCTAAAGTGTAATACCATTATACTTATATCCCGATGCAAAAGGTTGAGTACATGTCCGAAGAGTAGAGTCGCACACACGCACTCTGTCTCCCAGAATCTCTCACAAACACCAGTTACGTGACGCCCACTTAAGCAGACATGTATGTTACAATTTGTGCACCCGCGTGATGGTGCACATTTATTTAAGCCGGACGGCGAACCCAAATAGTAGTTGTGTTCATTCCCCTCCCGCCGCCTCTTCTCTAGTCGCCGTAGCCCGGTAGCCATGGCCCGGCCGAAGGTAACGACATACGCCATACTCCCGCCGGAGCGGCGCTTTAATCTGGAAATTTTAGTGGTCATGCATGCATCTTTTTGTGCTAGCACTCCTATATAAGGGTTGACCGGCCGCTTCCGGCGGACGTGCGCGGGCGGTGGAAGAGGAAGGAGAAGGGAAGCGGGCTATGGACTAACGTTTTTTACCACATTTTCTTAGGAAACTGAGTGCAATAATTGAGTAGTTTTGCAAACTACCGGTACTACACCTGAAACGGTTCAAAACCAATACCACTACCACGCCCGCGTCTGACTGACCTGGCCGACCCACCCCCCCCCCCTTGCCGGTGCGTGCTTCCCGCGTGATACGGTCAGCGTCGCCCCGGAACATCAGTGCCACATTAATGCCCGGCCAGAGCGGAGGTGACCTCTCACTGTCGCCGGCTTTGAAGTAGCGCAACGGCCGAGAGAGCGCCGCTTCCCGGTGCACGCGACTGCTCCGCGTCGAGGCTGTCCATAGTTTGGATGAGTCTCCATCATGGGGAGCCACAGTAACTGCGATGATATGGACTCCTGTTGCCCACAGTTATGGATCGTTCCATCTATGAAGAACACGTGGGACTGGAACTACGAGACGGACATGTACCCAGGAGTGGACGTACGAACCTGAGTAATGTAGCGCAGTAAGTAAAGTAGAAAGGCACAAATAGTATGAACATGCGTGGCATATAGGCATTTGTCTCTTACTACCACTAAATGTTGTATGTGCAATGCCCGGTGATGTTATGGAGTACGTGCCTAAGTACTCTACTACTACTACTATATTAATTGGAGGCACATATTAGGTTTTATATTTTTTTTATGTGTATGCCCCGAGACCTTCCAACTAGACGTGTCTTTCTCTCCGGGCCGCACTTTGTATTGTTCATACCACTAGTACTACTACGTGTGGTCTCCGACCCAGAAGTGGAGACGCTCTACCACGTTGTTAATGTCCCACTCCTTTCGCTGACGTGTGGGACATCCAGCATGTGCCGTGTTTGGCACTCCTTCGTCGTAAGAGTTGAACCGCTAGCATTCATCAGAAATAAATAAAAAATATAAATCAGCAGTGATACTATACCACGCGGTTTCCTTGCTCCTCGATATCGGAAAGAATACTTCCGTTCGCCGACATGTGGGACGTCGACCATCCTGGTCCACTTGCCATGCCCGCAGAACTCCAAGGGAGAGTCACCCCGGTCGTCGCGCCACAGTAATTACTAATGAGCCGTCAAATAACAGGCCCAACCTTTCCCACTGTGAAGTTGCTGGGACGAAGGAACCATCATGACTTCGTTGAATTGCCCTTCAAAGTTCTAAATGGACGTAAGTTCCGAACCCCTCTAAATTGGTCAGAAACTGGGGAACGAGCGCTCATTGGTCCGGACATTATTCAACAAGCTGAAGAGCAGGTTCGTATTGTCCGGGATAATCTCAAGGCGGCCCATTCCCGTCAGAAGAGCAATTATGATCGTAAACACTGGGGATCAACTTATCAACCTGGTGAACAAGCTTATCTGCGTGTCACTCCTTTGAGAGGCACCCATCGATTCAGAGTCAAGGGCAAGCTAGCTCCGCGCTACATTGGTCCTTTCCGCATTCTCTCCCATCGTGGACTGGTGGCTTATCAACTGGAGTTTCCACCTCAGTTCTTGTCGTGGGATTGTCACGGCAGATGTCCTCGTGAAAGGACTTAGTCGCAGGGCCATCGTACGGGTTAACTTAGAGGGGTTAAAGTGGACACAAAGACACGGGAGTTATACTAGTTCGGCCCCTTCGATGAAGGAAAGGCCTACGTCTAGTTGTGATGGGATTGATGTGATTTTGGCGACTAGGGAGCAATAGCCGCTTAAGCCTCGAATTGTTCTGTCTCCCTAAACCGCCACGGTCGCCCCTTATATACACGGGTTGACCCTCGCCGGTCTCTGAGTCCCGACCCGGCTCATACAAGTGTCCGGCTCGGTCTCTTCTTTGTTATCTTACAGCACAAGTTACAAGACTAAGGCGGTTTACATAAACGGACCCTAATTCGCCTCTGGGCTCTGGGCCTCCTCCGTGGGCCCTGATCTTGGATTTAGGGTAACCCGGCCCCTCAGGCGGTTCACACTCGAGTTATCTCCCCAACATTAGGCCCCGATTGACTTGAACTGGTTCATGTTAATCTTCAACATCTTTAGGAAACTCTTGATCTCCTTCATATTTAAGTAAACCGCCATCTGCTTGAACCGCCGGACGCTATCCTCCGATCCCCGTGTCGTAGGCGCCTTGACATCATCTTTAATAAAGAAATCCAAAGCAGAAGATTCCCTTTCATTTAATGCTATCCCGAAATCAAAGCGATCGCTGCGCCGTCCGCCGCTTTGACTCCTCGATTCTCGCTTGTTAATTGCTCGGTTCCTTATAAATAGACCGCAGGCCCTTTCTTCTTCTTCTGCTCTTCTCCTTCCTCGCAACGCCCAGCCCCGAAGCTCCGCCGTCGCCTCCGACCTTCCAACGCAGCGTCAACGCTGGTCATTGATCAACCGATCGTGATCGAAGTTCTCGGCGCTCCTCTGCGGTTTTGCTCGTCCGTAAGGTCCTCTTCAAGCCCTAGATCCCATCTCAAGATCCTGCTCATCTCGTAGTTCATAGGTGTTTCATATCAGTTTCTTCATACCTGCTCTGCCATGGTCGCACGACTCAGCCGTACCATACATCCTGTGCGGGCGACTGCCCCGCCGTCAATTTGACTCTTTATGCATCTTTCCTTTTTGTTCAGATCCTCTAGTCTAGAACGCCCGAACCTTCCTGCTCTTTATGAGGCTTTGCATAGGTCGTAGAAGTTTTTCTTTCAAACTTGGTAGATCTAGATTACTTCCATTCGCATGTGAAAACTGTTTCGTCCACACTTAGTAGATTTTTCAGATTCTGTCTCTTTTGGCGGTTTGACTTTTGATAGCTAATCCGTCACTCCATTAGTCCTCGCTAAACCGAATCGAAGCGGCCGCGAATCGCCGGTTTAACATTGTATAATGTGCTCTGAACTGCTTTAACGGTGAACCGTTTTCCTTTCGCAGATTTAGTCTTCCGGAATGGCCCCTCAATTCTCAGCTTGCAATTGGGTCGGTCTAAGGCCACCGAGACGCAACTCAACGGATACGCCACAACCGGGCGCTTTAGCTGCTAAAATGTCCTCCATCAAGGGTTCCGGATGCGAATGCCCTCCCAATCCGCAAGAAGGAGAAGTAATTGTGTTTGTGCAGCACTTAGACCGGGATTCTGCCCACCCGGATCAAAATTCTTCCGGATGTCCTTGCCGTTTTCAACTCCATCCACAGGATATTGGTCCAAACTCCGTGTCAAACATATGCAATTTTCAAGTGTTTTGTGAAGTCTACCTTCAAGAAGAACCGTCGTGGAGCTGTTCCGGATTTTTCCACTTGAACCGTCAGACAGAATTTTCTCGATGGTCCCAACACGTAGCTGGGCGGCGTTTCAATCCAGAAGAGGAAGGAAGTGGACTTTCCTCACGCCAAACACCACAGCCATCCAAAAGATTGGAACCAAACCTGGTTCTCTTGCCGAACACCGCTTGCTCGCCTAACGAGAATCCTTTGCGGGTTACCGTCCTCACCAGCTCGGCAACCATCATCCGCTGCCTTTTACGCTTAACCGCATGAACGGAAGAACTTCGCGCCTCAAATTATCAAGCTCCGGCTCTAATGGCCAATGGCTTAACTAGTGTAGACCTTGTGCGGTGTTGGGTTTCTTGGGCGTCTTGCCACTAAGCCGCCGCCCGGATTGATGCACGAGTACACGGCAGCCTCAAAGACCCTCAAAGACGTCACGAGTTACCAATAACTGAACTTGAGGTCATAGAGATCAGAAGAAGATGCTTGATGAACCGATCTCCGTCTGCAGCCTAACCGGGTTGGCTCCATTCTGTGTTGCCAACAAACCGCCTGCGGTAAGGCTCTGCTCACCGCTTTTCGGGCCTTTAATACTTTGTTGATATTCATCAATCTTTGTTACCTCGCAGGCTAACAGCTCCTTCTGGAAGCGTACCAAACCGGCTCGGGCGCCGCGTGTAAAGTCCAAGGCCACCAAGAAGGCTGGCAAGAAGAAAACCGCCGAGTCTTCTGATCCGCCGGAGGACGAAGAATCAGAAGCTGAGGTAAAACTTGATATCCTTACGAGGGAGTCGCCGTAAACCGGCTCTCCTCTTTGTGTTTTTTCTTGCTTGTGATTTATCCCTTTGTATTCCTTTTACTGACAATTTTACCTCCCAGGATGATGCTGAAGCCAGTCATGCCGACCCTGTTGAGGTAATCTTTCTTTCTTCCGAATCCGACCTCGTGCCGGTTAAAAGAATTCGACGCGCCGTCCGAAAAGTGAAAAAATATCATTCCTGTGCTTATTTAAATCAAAACCTTTCCTTGAAGACACAAAGAGGTGAAGAGCGCCCGTCGACCCAAGCACGATGGTCAACGGATTTCCTCATCCGTTTACGGATACACCAATCCGAAGCGTCGCCCGTGAGGTGACTTGTTCTCCTGAAAAGCGTTATCCCTTAAAAGGTTTCTTCCGATGTCCTCTCAATCCGTCTGACCCGAATTATCAGGCCTCTTCCAACTCTTCTGGCGGTTCATCAACCACACAACTACCTCCGCTTAAAGTTGCTGCAGGGTACGCAACTGCTGTCCCGCCAATTCGGTTTACAATTGCCTTGGTCGATTTGTCTTAATTCAATTCCAAATATTGCAGCACCAAGGCTCGCTTGAGTAAGAAAGCGAAAACCACGGATCCCATGCGGATGTTGATCCGGAGAAGACCCAGAGCAAACCCACGAAAATCTGAAGTCGCCAAAAATAGCTCGTGAGTTGTACAAAGATGACACCGCTGATCCGCGTAAACTGAACCGGAGGTCCAAGTGGAAACCTCGCATCCTGCTCCACCGAAGTTCGCCACAGAGCGGGTCGAATCGCTGAACCGCCGAGCGAGCATGAAGGCACCAAGCCCAAAGAAGACCGCCAATCCGCCAGCCCGGTCAAAATGATGATGTTATTGTGACGGGCATCGCTACACCACTCCTAGCCAACCGTCGCTTTAGCAAAACACGGCGCCAAGGAAGATTACGCCACTATGAGTAAAGATAAGGGAAAACTGATCTGTCGACTTATGATAACTTCTCCGCCCAAGAACTTCACTCCGGGTTTCGAACCGGCTCTACACAAGCCGTGACTTTGAAGCTGGTCAGTAAACCGTATGAAGGACCGCTATGAGGTAATGAGTTATGCCTTTCTTGTACTTTGGCTGTATAGTAGCCCTCAAGGGTCGGTTCAACTTAGCATAGTTAAACGGGACTTAATTTGTGCCTCCCATAGCAAACCGAGATCAACTAGCCATTAGCCCCCAACCGCCAAGTTGAATATTTGTATTGAGCTTGGGACTTTATAATGAATCAACTAACATGATCCCTTTGTTATCGTAATGAAATATACCCGACAAACCGTGCAACTCAAGGACCTTCGCCAATCTGGAAACTCAACAAGCGAAACCACCAAGGCCAAGGACGAATTGAAGACTGCCTTGGCCACTATGGAACAGCTAAAGGAGTGGTATAAACCGAACGGGCCAAGCTGGGACACCGAGAAGGCCGGTTTGAAAAACGGGCGGAAGATTGAAGCGGCGCTTAAACCGTGATCAAGAGCTTACCGACTCAAGCGCCAAGTGCATGCCATGACCTCTGCCATCTTTGGTAAGAAAACGCACCGATTATCTCTATTTTGATATTCCGCGGTTTAACCCGAGCTGTCTCAAACCGTGCAGCAAGCGTATTGCTCATCTGGCTCGATGTGCGGAAGAAGCTCAAGGCCGCTTATACGCTGATTGAGCAGCTGTATACCGGCGCCCAATGAGTCATATGTGCCACATCATACGACAACACGGCTCCGCCCCTCGATCGAGATACTTTGGACCGCTGTCCATGGTTTCGGGCAGCTTGAAGAGTTGAAGCGATCCGCGCCCGGCTGGCACCCTCTGGCTCTAACTTCGTGCCTAAGGCGTGGATAGCGGATCTTGATCCGCCGACATAGCCAAGGGCTTCCCAGCGCCAAGAGAACGGTGAAGCCTTTGATAATGACATACAAACGAATAACAAAGGAGATGCGTCATTGGCGAGTCAAGCGGCAGGCGAAGCCAACCCTGGCGGTTCACCGCTTTTTATGACGCAAACAACAAACGGGTGGAGTTTGTCATTCCTGAAGTGTGAGCCTTGTTCCTCCAATCCGTCAAGACACTTATGCCCCGACGTTGATCCGCTGAGCTTATAAGTGAAGAGGCTGTCTTCGTGCCTTAACCCGGATTGGTGGTCTACCAATGACTTCCGGGCTTTGGGTGATGAAGAGGAAGAAGTTGAACCGACGCCAGGCGCCCCCTCTACTTCACGTCAACCCGGCGAAGAAGCGTAATCCGTCAAGCCGGGTGACGCCTCCGAAACTGCTAGTCATAACACCACGCGAAACACCGGGCCTTGGAAGGCTTTGTAATAGGATAATCAGCACTTTGTTTTGAACAATGCCTTTATGACCTCAGTCTGTATCCCTTGCATGGTGGTACTGACACCGTGGATTTGATGAACCATCAACTTAGTTCGCCTGCAATCACAAATTCTTTAAACCGCCACGGCGGCTTGTGTCGCCAGCCGGCTTGTGACGCTTATATATTTATATAAGAAAATATGGATGTATATGACCAAACTTTATGATACAAAAAATACCGGCCAGCGTCGGGCATGCAGTTGGCTTAACCAACCTTGAGGCGGAGGTTATATAAACCATTACCGTCAAAGGAGAAAACAACTCATGTGCTTAGAGTGCCGGTTTACCGTGTAAACCGTGTCGGGCATGACAAGCCCCCTGTTACTCCATAATGGGATGTTAACAGAAAAAATCAAATCGGAACAAAATCACCGGATTAAAAATGGACCGAATTCCGTTACCTGACAACTTGAATCCGGTTTTAAAAAGGTTGTCGGTTTAAGAAGGCAAATAAAAATCAAACAACTGGTATGAAAACCACATGGAAGCAAAAGGCAATGATAAAACCGCTTATGAGAAGAGGCTTTTGAGCCGATCGGATGGTGTTACCATGGTCGGACAGACCAAGCTCCCCATAAGGTGTAGCGATGGTTCAAGTCAGCCAGCCCCAACTAAAATCGTGGCATTATGCCGATCAAGTGGCATGGCAATGGTTGGGTTCGACCAAGCCCCAAGTGATTCTATGGCCTTAGGCCGACCAAGAGGCGGATGGTTCAGACGTGACCATGTCCCCAAGTGATCTGGTGGCTACCATCAAAAGGTGTTGCGTTGGTTCGGACACGACCAAGCCCCAAGTGACAAAAACTTCAAAAGCAAGACCAAGGGTTAAACCGAGGCCGCTTTGCGACAACACCTCCATGTACCCAAACCGGACTTTTTACGTAAGCGGATACCCCGCTTTAGCCGAGGATCCTGTTTATTGCTTTTATTCATAATATATACATTGTCTTAATATGTACATAAGTGGAGCCGATGGCTCGGTATAATAAGGTCAAGATGAGCTATGTTCCACGGCTCGTTGGTCTCCTCTTCGGCGACGCGTGAGTCTTTTCGCTCTCGAACATCAATCGATAGTATGACCCACAGTAAATTCTTGCTGACCACAAAGGGCCCTTCCCAAAGGCGGGATAGCTTGTGCATATCTGTGCGGTCTTGAATGAGCCAAAGCACCAAGTCTCCTTCCCGAAAGGTTCTTGTTCTAACTCGCCGATCGTGATACCGACGAAGATCCTGCTTTGGTAAATCGCCGAACGAGCAGCCGCCATATCTCGCTCTTCATCCGGCCGATCCAAAGCGTCTGCCGTGCTGCCTCGCTATCGGCCTCAACATAGGCTGCCGCTGGGCGAGTCATGACGGATATCGCAGGAAGGACCGCCTCTGCTCCATAGACCATAAAGAACGGTGTGTATCCGGTGGATCTGTTAGGGTAGTATTGATACTCCATATCACGGATGGTAGCTCTTCTACCCAACAACCCGGCGCCCTCTAAAGGGACCATAAGCCGGGTTTAATACCTCTCAAGATCTCTGATTAGCTCGTTCCGCTTGACCATTGGACTGCGGGTGGGCCATCAAGAAACATCAAGCGGATGTGCTCTCGCTCACAAAACTCCTTCATGGCTCCCTTGGACAAATTAGTGCCATTGTCCGTGATGATGCTTGTGTGGAAACCCAAACCGGAAAATCACCTTTTTGATGAACTGAACCGCCGTGGCCGCATCACACTTGCTAACAGGCTCTGCCTCTACCCACTTTGTAAATTTATCAACCGCCACCAGCAGGTGGGTCTTCTTGTCCTTGGACCTTTTGAAAGGTCCAACCATATCCAGCCCCCAAGTCGCAAACGGCCAAGTAATTGGAATCATCCTCAATTCTTGGGCGGTACATGAGCACGTCCGAAAACTTTTGGCAACCATCACATCGTCTGACCAGATCTTCCGCATCAGCATGGGCAGTCAACCAATAGAAACCGTGGCGGAACGCTTTGGCCACCAAGGACTTTGAACCGGCGTGGTGACCACAGTCCCCTTCATGGATCTCACGCAATATCTCACGGCCTTCGTCAGGGGACACACAACACTGAAACGCCCCTGACACGCTGCAACGATGCAACTCGCCTTATATATGGTCATAGACTTAGACCGCGAACTATCTGCCGGGCCAACGCCTCATCTTCCGTAACTCGCCCCGGTTCATGTATGCCAAATAAGGGAGCGTCGAGTCCGGAATGACATACAAGGCCGCCACCAACTGAGCCTCCGGATCAGGAATAGCCAAATCAACTTCATCAGGAAGCTTAACTGATGGATTGTGCAGTACATCAAGAAAGACATTGGGCGGGACCGGTTTACGTTGAGAACCCAGCCGGCTTAGAGCATCCGCCGCTTCGTTCTTCCGACGATCCACATGGTCCACTTGATATCCTTTAAAGTGTCCTGCAACAATATCCACCTCCGACGGCACGCAGCCATGAGTGGATCTTTGGAATCCCAAGTACTGATACTTGCGGGCTACCAAGTCCGAGTCACCAAAACACTTAACCCGGCTTAGATTCATCTCCTTAGCCATCCGGAGACCATGGAGCAAAGCCTCATACTCAGCGGCATTGTTAGTACAGGGGAACATTAAGCTTAAGAACGTAATAGAACTTGTCACCTCGTGGGGAAGTTAATACGACTCCACCCCGAGCCCTCCAATTGCTGGACCCATCAAAGTGGATGGTCCAATAGGTATGATCGGCTTTTCTTCAGCGCTTGCAACTCTGTCCAATCGTTAATGAAATCCACAAGTGCTCGAGACTTTATGCCGTCCGAGGCACATACCTTAAACCGTGTGGCCCAAGTTCTATAACCCACTTAGCAATCCAGCCGATCGCTTCCGGTTCAGTATGATATCTCCCAAAGGAGCTGAATCGACCACCGTGATGGGGTGCCCTTGAAAATATTGCTTCAGCTTCCGCTTGCCATAAAACTCCATATACCAGCTTACGCCAATGCGGATATCTTTGTTTAGATTCAATGAGGACCTCGCTAATGTAATAAACCGCCGTTGAACCGGATACTCCTTCCTGCCTCCTTTCGTTTCCACCACAATGGCTACGCTGACCGCCTCGCATTAGCAAAGAACATATAACAGAGCGGCTCCTTGTCAATGGGAGCAGCGAGAACAAAGCGGTTGGCCAACCGCCGCTTTAAGTCCTCCAATGCCTCATCGGTGGGTGAACTCTGCATTTAACTGATCCGTTTTCTTCAAAGATCCGGTACAAAGGAATGGCCTTCTCCTAGGCGGTGATAAACCGCTTAGCGCAGCAATCCGACCTGCCAAACGTTGGACATCATTGATACACTTTGGCTTAGCCAGGAGGTGATAGCTGTAATCTTCTCCGGATTAGCTTCAATCCCTGTTGGACACAAGGAAACCCAATAACTTGCCTGCCGGAACACCAAAAACACACTTGGCCGGGTTAAGCATCATCTTGTACACCCGCAAGTTGTCAAAGGTCTCTCTCAAATCCTCAATCAGTGTTTCCTTCTTCCTTGACTTAACCACAATATCATCCACATAAGCATGCACATTACGGCCGATCTGTTCATGCAAGAAATTCTGTACGCAACGTTGATAAGTTGCTTGGGCGCTTTTGAGCCCAAAAGGCATAGATACATAGCAGAAGGCTCCAAAAGGGGTGATAAACACCGTCTTATCCTGGTCCTTAACCGCCATCTTAATCTGATGATATCCGGAATATGCATCCAAAAAACTCAAGCGCTCACAACCCGCCGTAGCATCAATAATCTGATCAATACGGGAGGGCGAAGGATCTGCGGACAAGCCTTGTTAAGATCTCAGATAATCCACGCACATGCGCCAAGTGCCATTCTTCTTAAGGACCAACACCGGATTAGCAAGCCACTCTGGATGGAAAACTTCAACAATAAACCCTTCCGCTAGGAGCCTGGCAACCTCCTCTCCAATGGCCTTGCGCCTTTCCTCGTTAAACCGTCGGAGAAACTGCTTTACCGGTCTGTACTTGGGATCAACATTAAGAGTGTGCTCAGCGAGTTCCCTCGGTACACCTGGCATGTCAGAAGGTTTCCATGCGAAAATGTCCCGATTCTCACGGATGAACTCGATGAGCGTGCTTTCCTATTTAGGATCCAAGTTAGCACTGATGGTGAACTGCTTGGACGAATCGTCGGGCACAAAATCAACAAGTTTAGTCTCAGCCGCCGACTTAAACTTCAAACCGGATCGTGCTCTGTAGTTGGCTTCTTCAACGGGTCATATCGCCGGATCAACATTGTCTTTATAGTACTTTAACTCTTCGTGGCACAAACCGACCCGCATAAGCCGCATCACCTTCCTCGCATTCCAACGCAATCCGCGGCTCCGTGAACCGTTATCGCCCTTTGTGACCCGCATTTTCAGCTGCAAATAAACATAACAAGGCCGTGCCATAAACTTAGCATAAGCCGCCGCCCAAACAGGCGTGGTAAGGGCTTTGGATTTTCACCACCTCAAACGCCAACGCTTCCGATCCGGAGTCATGTTCATCTCCAAAGGCTACCTCGAGCTATCTTACCGACCGGTATGCTGACTTGCCGTGCACCACGCCGTGAAACACTTTGTCTTGGACGGCCGAGATGCTTATCATCAACCCCATACGCCGGAAGGTCTCATAGTACAGGATGTTGATGCTGCTCCCTCCATCCATGAGTACTTTGGTAAACTTGTATCCTCCCACCGAGGTGCCACCACTAGGCTAGCTGACCCGGATTGTAAACCCGGGAGGATGGTCCTCTCGCTCCATACAATAGGCTGCTCGACCAGCGCGGTAATGCGGTGCGGCCGGTTCAACAACACCGACCGCCCGCTTCAAGTTTGCGGTCTCGTCTGTCCAAGCTGGTGGTAAAGACATGGTACTGTCCACCGCTCAATTGCTTTGGATTAATTTGGTAACCCGATCGTTGCTGTTGTTGATTGTAACCCCTTGGTTCGATTGTTCGATTATTTTGATTGTTACGATTGCCTTGCCCGCCGGATTACCACCAACCCGGGCCGAATTTCCTCCGCCAGAATTCCGGGCGGACCTCGAACCGCCGCCGGGCCCTTGATCATACCGAAAGCATTGGAATTTTTGAACTCCTGCATAATATAACAATCCTTCCGAGGTGGTTCGCGGTGCCTCCTTCGTCCCATGCTTCGGACAAGGTTGATTCAATAGGTAATTCAAACGCCCGGATTGTGACCTTGTGCACCGCCCGGTTTGATTGCTTACCTTTGCGCCGCTGACCCTTGTCCTGCTGCGTTGGTGTTGGCTACGGCCCATGTTACCGTTAGCCTTACGCTTGTTTCCCCATTGCTGCCGAATGATGCTGCTGGCCTCTGGAGTTGCTATTCGCTTCCCTTCCCTACTTCGTCATCCTCGCACTCGGATCCTTGGTACTATCGTAATCAGCATACTTTACCAAAACGCCCATGAGCGTGCCCATGTCATTGCAAAACGCTTCATGCGACTCCAGCTTCAACTTCAACGGCTCGAACCGCAGTTGGCTTCTAGGGTTAAAATAGCGGAATCGGGTTGATCCGGTCCGATGAATGTAAAACCTCAAACGCGGCGCACCCAATGTGTTGTAGATTCTCCTCCGCTCGACACAAGCCGCCAAATCCACCACATGCATATGGGCTGTTTACAGTGTCTTTGAAATTTTGAATGAACCGGTCCGTGAATCGAGTCCACGAACTAACCGAGTTGGGTGGCAAATTTTTCAACCAAGCACGGGCCGTGCCTTCCAACATCATGGTGAAATACTTCGCACACGCAGCTTCGTCCACATCCAGCATCTCCATGGCCATCTCATAGCTTTCTATCCACGCTTCTGGAGCCAAATCGGCGGTATAATTGGGAACCTTGGTGGCCCTTTGAAGTCCTTGGGCAAACGCACATTGCGTAAAGCGGGGACGAGGCAAGGCACCCCCAATGAGCCAGATGTGACCCCCGGTTCGAAGATGGTCGGACGAACCGGCGCGAGCTGATGGTCCTCATGTTGTGCTGTTAACTCGGCCTCCCTACGTGCCCGGGCCCGGTCTACCACCACTTGAGCGTCTTCGAAGCCACCGGCCGGGTTGTTGCCTCGAGGCGGACCGCGCTGCGCGTTGCTTGATACGGCCGGCTCATCTGCGCGCCGGCTATAACTCCGGCTTGGGCGGGGGGTGGAGTGGATCCGATCCCGATTGTATGAATACGCTTCCTGCTGAGCCAGGGCCGTCCTGAGGAGCTCCTTGACCCGGCGAAGTTTCTACCGCGGTGGTGAATTGCCCTCGATCGAATCGCCTCCAATCGTGCGCGCCGCGACAAGGTTATCCATCGGGTTGAGTAGTGACCGGAGGTGTTCGACATACCGGGCGTGCGGTATGATGGCGAGGCAGATCTATCACACGGGCTGAACGGCGCGGCCGCCCCAGTGCTTCGGCGGTTTCCACGGTGGCGGATTATCGTCCTCGCCAGGGTATTGAAGAGCTCTCTTCCCTCGAAAACCGAAGGCAAACGGGCTCTGTACTTCCTTTTCATGACTTCATGTGATGCACTCTGATCCAGCATGAGCCTATAAGCCTGTGCGTCCAAAGCGGCCCGTTCCGCCGCCATCCTTACGTCCGCGGCTGCCAGATCCGCTTTAGCTTTAATGATCTGTTCCTTTACCCTTGCAATCTCTGCGTTGTGCAGGTCCTGATCCGCTGGGTTAGCCTCCGCCATGAGCGCAGCCAATGCGTCGAATAACTCTGATAAAACTTGAGTCGGCGGGTGCACAGGGCCTCCTTCCCCGGCTGCCACCACCGCTGCTGAACCGGCGATGATGGGCGCCGCGGTCGAAGAGTGAAGCGTCGTTTGTGTACCGGCCATGAAAATTCCAACCCGGCTGGGTAGATCGAAGGGGTCCGGAATACTCTCTCCGTCGGAACAGCCCCCGATCTGGCCATCTTGCAGCTGGTACAAAGACTCGGTTTCTCCGGCGGATGACTCGTCGCCAGAGTAGACGACGGTTTCGCCGCCAGATGCTGATCCGCCCTCATAGTCTCCGTGGATGACTCCCACGAAAGCACGCTTGACAACCGGTTTAGCCAGGGCAGGACTCTTCTTCGCCCGCTGAGCCGTCTCGACGAGGTCGGTGCGGATGTCCGCCCAGCCCCGGCTCGCCGATCTTGCCGATGAACACGTGTATGCCACCAAAGGGACCGGTACCAGATTCGATCGAGCCGGCCTCGGGGCCCCAATCCGCATCGTCGATGTAGAGTTTGCCCGACGACTCTTAGTCATCCGCCCATAGCATAGCCTTCAAGTCCTTCAACTTGCCCTCTAAGATCATCAAACCATCAGGCGATAGCCCCACGGTGGGCGCCAAACCGTCGTGGGATTGTCACGGCAGATGTCCTCGTGAAAGGACTTAGTCGCGGGGCCATCGACGGGTTAACTTAGAGGGTTAAAGTGGACACAAAGACACGGAGTTATACTAGTTCGCCCTTCGATGAAGGAAAGGCCTACGCCTAGTTGTGATGGGATTGATGTGATTTCGGCGACTAGGGAGCAATAGCTTCGCCTAAGCCTCGAATTGTCTGTCCCCTAAACCGCCACCGGGTCGTCCCCTTATATACATGGGTTGACGCCCGGCCGGTCTACAGAGTCCCGACCCAGCTCATACAAGTGTCCGGCTCGGTCTCTTCTTTGTTATCTTACAGCACAAGTTACAAGACTAAGGCGGTTTACATAAACGGACCCTAATTCGCCTCTGGGCTCTGGGCCTCCTCCGTGGGCCTTGATCTTGGACGAGGGTAACCCGGCCCCTCCAGGGCGGTTCACACTCAGTAGTTATCTCCCCAACAGTTCTCTCATGTCCATGACGTCTTCCATGTGTCGCAACTTCGTCGATGCTTCAAGGATCCAGAACGTGAAGTGGATCCGGAATTGATTGAAGTTCAAGATGATCTCACATATAAGGAGCATCCGATCCTCATTCTTGAAGAAGCTGAACGTCGAACCCGCCAGAAGGTTACCAAGTTCCTCAAGGTGCAATGGTCGAATCATACTAAAGAGGAAGCCACTTGGGAACGCAAAGATAACCTCGGGGATGAATACCCCGACCTGTTCCATTCTACCTCTTAATTCTCGGGACGAGAATTTCTTTTAGAGGAGGAGAGTTGTAACACCCCGGTGTAATGATGCTACAGTAATCCCTGAGATCAAGCTAATCATTTTGCTATAACAGTGCTTAGTCACTTTGATCAATATTCCATTTCAAATTCTAGTTGCATTCAATTTCAAATTCTGAGTGAAATTCAAATTGCTCAAACATGAAAACTAAAATGTTCATCTTGTGGGAATTAATCAATGGTTAATATTGGTGGTGAACTAACATTTTTCCAAAATGTCTAAGTTCCCTAAACTAGTTAAAATTGTGGCTAAAGCAATTAAATTAAATGCCTTTCTAATTTATGAAAATGGCAAGCCTCACAATCTTTTTGTGGCAGTGCCCTATAATTGTTCAAAATTGTTTTGGCCAGTGGCATATTTTTGCAAAGTCAATTGTGGCTAAAAGAAAAGGCAAAAGCTGCTAAAAAACAAAAAAAAAAGAAGAGAGAGAAAAGAGCCCCTGGCCTCCCATTGGGCCTCGGCCCACTCCAGCTGGCCAACCCACTCCCCCTCCCCGGTCGGTTCTCTGTGCCCTCGACCCCGTCGCTACAGGAGGCTGGTTGCCGCCGCACCACCTCGCCGTCGCCGTCCCGAGGGGATAAGGCCGACACGCGCCCCTCGAGCCCCCCCGCCTCACCCTCTCTCTGCCACTCCCTCCCCTCTCCAACTCTCCCACTCCCCTCCAAATCCCCTTCTCTTCCCCCTCACCGAGCGCTGCCGTCGCCATGGCTGCGCCATAGCCGCGGCCACAACCACCACCTCGCTCCACCTTCATGTCGAGAAGCTCCGATGGATCCCTCTGCAGCCTCCCCGACCTCGAGCCCGAGCTATGCGTCATCGCAGCCTCGGATTGAGGCCGTCTTCTTCCTCGGATCGTGGCGCGTCTCCAACAAACGCCGTAGACTCCTCCTGCTCCTAAACTACCATGAGCCTTTCTTGCGTCGCACGGTGAGCCCCTCCTTCCCTCGCTCCCCTGGCCTCTTGCGCTCCCGTAGCCACCGCTATGGGCATCGTCATGCTCGCCCGAGCACTTGAGAGTGCTCAGGCCACCTCGCCGCGTCCGCCCGTGCTGCTAGGTCCCTTCCCTGTAGCCTCTAGCGCCGACCGCGCGTTTTCCCGATCTCCGGCGTCCATCACGGTGCGCGTCGCTGTCGTTTTAGTGCGTTTCCGGCCGGGCCAGTACCATCACGCGATGCGCCGCTCCGCGCTCGCTCGATCCCGCCCTTCCGCGCTCGATTTGGTGGCCGGAGGATGAATCCCGACCACCTCCTGAGCTGCGCCGTCACTAGAATGGTCGCCGACGATGAAACCCTAACGATGCTGACCAGGCACCGAAGGTGCAGCCTCCCGTGAGGCTAACCGCGGGCCACACGGGCCCCAGTTGACTGGGTTGACCCAGTCAACTGCTGACTGGGCTGCCAGTGAGACTGACGTGTGGGCCCAATTTGTTTAAAACGTTTTAAAAAATAAATAAATCTACCAATTAATATTTGATAGTTAAACATTAATTAGTTAGTCACTGACACCAGGGGCCCACCCCTCTAATTAGCTTGTTAATTTAGTTTAAATTACTGTTAGGGTAACAGAGGCTGACATGTGGGTCCCATTGGACCCACAGGTCAGGTTCGACCCTGGTCAGCGAGTCTGATGACGGTTGACGTCATCCCCACGCAATGCTAACGTCATAATGAATTTCTGTTAATTTGAATAATTCCAGAAAATACTTTAATCTTTAAAAATTCATAGAAATTAAACCGTAATTCGGATGAAAATGCTTTCTACATGAAAGTTGCTCAGAAAAATCCAATGAATCTGATTACGTGGTCCGTTCATTAGTCACATGCCCCTAGCATGCTGAACATGGAACTTTCCCCCTCTTTTCCTTTGTCCGGAATCCGCCTAACACCGGGAATTCATCCTCGGATGTTTATCCCCTCCGTCTGCAATGTGTAGTACCACGTTAGGTCGACCCTAGTTCTACTTTTCGTCATGTCATGCTTAGTGGTACCTTCACATGTATATTTACTGTTTCTTCCCCTCTTCTCTCGGTAGACCTTAGACCGATGCTTTGTGATCGACTATGTCGACGATGATCCCTCCTTGCCGAGCAACCAGAAAGCCCCCCTTGATCATCCCCATATCGCCCATTCCATTCTCTCATGCTTGCATTAGATTTTGCTACTGTTATTGTTTGCTCCTATTCGATGCATAGCCTACTTGTGTAACACGCTTATTGTTACCTACCGCTTATCCTAAACTGCTTAGTATAGGTTGGTTAGTGATCCATCGCTGACCCCACCTTGTCCTTGTTGCCCATGCTTCATCATCTTACACCCGATCAACGGGATCGAAGACCAGGCCCCGGCACCGCACATCACTTTCCCCTTAGTTGCTTGACACTATTGGGTTACTATCGAGTGCTGAGGGTGAGACCTCATTAGCACTTCTGATGTTAACCCTGTAGTGTAGCTATTCGGTCGTGGTCATCGAGGGTGATTCCGCCTTAACCACTTCCAATACAACTCTGTCGTGCAACCCCTCAAGTGTGAACCTCGAGGGTGGATCCTCTTACGTTCACCTTGATGATTACATTGAGTGGAATCTGTCAAGGGTGATTCCTTAGGTTTTCCCTTTGGTGTTAGACACACAGTTACTATGGTTACTATGACTTTATACTAAACCATGTTACTAAAGATGGGCCGGCCCTGAGGGGTACCCGTGGATCTTAATTGCGAGTAATGAGTAGTCAGGTTGACCTGGAGGGTGCCCGCGAGATAATTACGAGGCGTGGCCAGGCATTCTTAGCCCTTGTCACAAGTCCTCGAGACGGGGCGACGGGGTCACATCGATCGTGAGTCTCTGCTCGTTATTGCATGCTCCTAATCCACTACGATTTGGATATTTGATCTGAGGGGCCTCTGGCCTGATAGCACTAACAATCACGTGGGCATAGTATGGGCGTTCTGCGTCGTATGCATCAGTCGAAGCTTAATAGATGTCAGCGACTGAGCGGCGCGCGCCGGTTTGGACTGGTAAGCACCTGCCTTTTTAAGGATGTAGCTAGGTCTGCTCACCGTCCGTGTTCGCAATGTGCAGGAGTTCCCGGGGTGATGGCCCATGACCCCTGGGGGCATAGGTTTAGTCTGGCGTGCTGACCTCTCTATTAAGCCTAGGTCGGGTTGCGGCGTATCGTTTGGCCGAGGCCGGGCATGACCCAGGAAAGTGTGTTCGGCCGGAGTTAATTGAGCGTGGTGGGTAAGTTGGTGCACCCCTGCAGGGAAGAAAACATCTATCGATAGCCTGTCCTACGGTAACAGACACTCAGAGTTGTATCCCGATCGAAACAACTAGAACTAGATACTTGAGGTGATAACTAGATAGTATGGCTCTAGGACTGCTTTCTCGCAGGGAGTCGAGAAAGGATCTCTAGCCGAGGTTGATAACACTACTACTACTTTACTTTATGCTACTCTTATCTCTTCTGATGCTGCAAGACACTTGAAGATGCTAGTCTTCGATAGGCTAGGCTTTCCCCCTTCTCTTCTGGCATTCTGTAGTTCAGTCCACAGATACAACCCATTTCATTGATACTGATGCATATGTAGTGTAGATCCTTGCTTGCGAGTACTTTGGATGAGTACTCACGGTTGCTTTGCTCCCCCCCCCCTTTTCCCCTTTCTTCTTCTTTTTGGTTGATGCAACCAGATGTCGGAGTCTAGGAGCCAGACGTCACCACCGACGATTACTACTACACCGAGGGTGCCTACTACTACGTGGAGGCCGCCGACGACCAGGAGTAGTTAGGAGGCTCCCAGGCAGGAGGCCTTGCCTTTTTTATCGTTGTTGCTTTTGTCCTAGCCTTCTTAAGGCAAACTTGTCTAACTAATGTCTGTACTCGGATATTGTGGCTTCCGCTGACTCTTGTGTTTTCAAGCTATGTATTTGATCCATCGAGGCCCTAGCTTGTAATATAAAGCTTGTATTATTTTAATTTGTGTCTAGAGTTGTGTTGTGATATCTTCCCGTGAGTCCTTGATCTTGATCGTACACATTTGCATGTATGATTAGTGTATGATTGAATCAAGGCATCACATCCGTAGGAATCTTGGGGCACTCTTTGAGGTTCTTTTTGTTGGATTGAATATTATGAATCTGAAGTTGTTTGATGTTATTGTATAATTGACCCACGGATACTTGTGGTGACATTGGAGTATCTAGGTGACATTAGGGTTGATTGATTTGTGTAATATGGTGTTATTTTACTACGAACCCCAGGGTTGTTTGTGACACTTATAGGAATAGCCAATGGATTGATCGGAAAGAATAACTTAGAGGTGGTTTCGTACCCTACAAGCAATTTCATCTTATGTTCTCCGCGATAGGAACTTTGGAGTGACTTTTGTCGCACGCTGAGGGATTGTCGTATGATCTAATTATGTTATCATTGTTGAGAGAACTTGCACTAGTGAAAGTATGAACCCTAGGCCTTGTTTTCAATCATTGCAATACCGTTTTCGCTCACTTTACCACTTGCTACCTTGCTGTTTTCATATTTTCGTATTACAAAAACCTATATCTACCATCCATATTACACTTGTATCACCATCTCTTCGCCGAACTAGTGCACCTATACGATTTACCATTGTATTGGGTGTGTTGGCGACACAAGAGACTCTTTGTTATTTGGTTGCAGGGGTGTTTGAGAGAGACAATCTTCATCCTACGCCTCCCACGAATTGATAAACCTTAGGTCATCCACTTGAGAGAAATTTGCTAATGTCCTACAAAACTCTGCACTTGGAGGCCCAAGAACGTCTATAAGGATAAAGTTGCGTAGTAGACATCAGTCCCACACCGCTGCGTCGCCGACACCAGAGGATGCACACATCCAGGATACCCATGTGGATCTCCACCTCAACAGCATCTCGGAGCTGTGGTGGAGGAAGGCCCCGCCACCACCTGAGACTTCTCCAACGTATCTATAATTTTTTATTGTTCCATGCTATTATATTATCTGTATTGGATGCTTAATGGGCTTTACTAAGCACTTTTATATTATTTTTGGGACTAACCTATTAACCGAAGGCCCAGTGCAAACTGTTTTTTTCCTATTTCAGTGTTTCGCAGAAAAGGAATATCAAACGGAGTCCAAACAGAATGAAACCTTTGGGAGAGTTACTTTTGGAACAAACGTGATCCAAGGGACTTAGAGTGGATGTCAAGAAAGAACCGAGGAGGCCACGAGGCAGGGAGGCGCGCCTGCCCCCTGGGCGCGGCCCCCACCCTCGTGGGCCCCTCGTAGCTCCACCGACCTACTTCTTCCTCCTATATATACTCATGTACCCTGAAAAAATCCAGGAGCACCGCGAAACCCTATTTTCACCGCCACAACCTTCTGTACCCGTGAGATCCCATCTTGGGGCCTTTTTCGGTGTTCCATCGGAGGGGGAATCGATCACGGACGGCTTCTACATCAACACCATGGCCTCTCCGATGATGTGTGAGTAGTTTACTACAGACCTTCGGGTCCATAGTTATTAGCTAGATGGCTTCTTCTCTCTCTTTGGATCTCAATACAAAGTTCTCCTCGATTCTCTTAGAGATCTATTTGATGTAACTCTTTTTGCGGTGTGTTTGTCGAGATCCGATGAATTGTGGGTTTATGATCAAGATTATCTATGAACAATATTTGAATCTCCTCTGAATTCCTTTATGTATGATTTTTTATCTTTGCAAGTCTCTTCGAATTATCAGTTTGGTTTGGCCTACTAGATTGATCTTTCTTGCAATGGGAGAACTGCTTAGCTTTGGGTTCAATCTTGCATTGCTCAATCCCGATGATGTAAAGGGAAACGACACGTATTGTATTGTTTCCATCGAGGATAAAAATATGGGGTTTATATCATATTGCTTGAGTTTATCCCTCTACATCATGTCATCTTGCCTAATGCATTACTCTGTTCTTATGATCTTAATACTCTAGATGCATGCTAGATAGCGGTCGATGTGTGGAGTAATAGTAGTAGATGCAGAATTGTTTCAGTCTACTTGTCGCGGACGTGATGCCTATATCCATGATCATGCCTAGATATTCTCATAATTATGAACTTTTCGATCAATTGCTCGACAGTAATTTGTTCACCCACCGTAATACTTATGCTATTTTGAGAGAAGCCACTAGTGAAACCTATGGCCCCGGGTCTATTCTCCATCATATAAGTTCCCAATCTATTTTACTTCGCAATCTTTACTTTCAATGTATATCATAAAAAATACTAAAAATATTTATCTTATTATCTCTATCAGATCTCACTTTTGCAAGTGGTCGTGAAGGGATTGACAACCCCTTTATCGCGTTGGTTGCAAGGTTCTTATTTGTTTGTGTAGGTACGAGGCGACTTGTGTGTAGTCTCCTACTGGATTGATACCTTGTGTGTAGCACAAAGGATTTCGGGCGCTGTTGCCGGGGAGATCTACGCCAAGTCAAGTCAAGTCAAGTCAACACATACCAAGTACCCATCACAAACTCTTATCCCTCGCATTACATTATTTGCCATTTGCTTCTCGTTTTCCTCTCCCCCACTTCACCTTTGCCTTTTTATTCGCCCTCTTTTCCTGTTCGCCTCTTTTCGCTTGCTCTTTGTGTGCCTGTGTGTTGGATTGTTTCTCACGATGGCTCAAGAAAATACTAAATTGTGTGAATTTACCAATACCAACAACAATGATTTTCTTAGCACTCTGATTGCTCCTATTACCGATGTTGAATCTTGTGAGATTAATGCTGCTTTGCTGAATCTTGTCATGAAAGATCAATTCTCTGGCCTTCCTAGTGAAGATGCCGCTACTCATCTAAACAAATTAAATTACCTTACGAATCTATTATGAGAGCTACTTATGGATTGCATACCAAAGATGACAATACCTAGATCTATTCTTGCTTTTATGCCTAGCTAGGGGCGTTAAACGATGTCGCTTGTTGGGAGGCAACCAAATTTTATTTTTGTTTCTTGCTTTTTGGTTCTGTTTAGTAATAAATATTTGATCTAGCCTCTGGTTAGATGGGGTTTTATGTTTTAGTTAGTGTTTGTGCCAAGTAAAACCTATAGGATCTTCTTGGATGATAGTAATTTAATCTTGCTGAAAAAATCAGAATCTTTCTGCTCACGAAAACAATTGTGAAAAATCACAAGAACGTGATAAAATACTGATTCCAATTGCAGTAGATCATTAAAAAATTATCTAGGTCGTCCTATTTTGGTAGAAATTTTGAGTTACAGAAAGTTTGCGTTTGATACAGATTACTACAGACTGTTCTGTTTTTGACAGATTCTGTTTTTCGCGTGTTGTTTGCTTATTTTGATGAATCTATGGCTAGTATGGGAGGTTATGAACCATAGAGAAGTTGTAATACAGTATGTTTAACACCAATATAAATAAAGAATGATTTCATTACAGTAACTTTAAGTGGTGGTTTGTTTTCTTTCGCTAACGGAGCTCATGAGATTTTCTGTTGAGTTTTGTGTTGTGAAGCTTTCAAGTTTTGGGTAAAGATTTGATGGATTATGGAATGAGGAGTGGCGGGAGCCTAAGCTTGGGGATGCCCAAGGCACCCCAAGGTAAAAATTCAAGGACAACCAAAAGCCTAAGCTTGGGGATGCCCCGGAAGGCATCCCCTCTTTCGCCTTCGTCCATCGGTAACTTTACTTGATGCTATATTTTTATTGACCACATGATATGTGTTTTGCTTGGAGCCTCTTGTATGATTTGAGTCTTTGCTTTTTAGTTTACCACAATCATCCTTGCTGTACACACCTTTTGGGAGAGACACACATGAATCGTAATTTATTAGAATACTCTATGTGCTTCACTTATATCTTTTGAGCTAGATAATTTTGCTCTAGTGCTTCACTTATATCTTTTAGAGCACGGTGGTGGTTTGATTTTATAGAAATTATTGATCTCTCATGCTTCACTTATATCATTTTGAGAGTCTTTTATAACAGCATGGTAGTTTGCTTTGGCTATAAAATTAGTCCTAATATGATGAACATCCAAGATGGGTATAATAAAAACTATCATATAAAGTGCATTGAATACTATGAGAAGTTTAATACTTGATAATTGTTTTGAGATATGGAGATGGTGTATTAGAGTCATGCTAGTTGAGTAGTTGTGGATTTGAGAAATACTTATTCTAAAGTTTGTGATTCCCGTAACGTGCACGTATGGTGAACCGTTATGTGATGAAGTCGGAGCATGATTTATTTATTGATTCTCTTCCTTATGAGTGGCGGTCGGGGACGAGCAATGGTCTTTTCCTACCAATCTATCCCCCTAGGAGCATGCACGTAGTACTTCGTTTCGATAACTAATAGATTTTTGCAATAAGTATGTGAGTTCTTTGTGACTAATGTTGAGTCCATGGATTATACGCACTCTCACCCTTCCACCACTGCTAGCCACTCTTATACCATGCACCTTTCGTCGGTATCATACACCCACCATATACCTTCCTCAAAAAAGCCACCATACATACTTATTATGGCATTTCCATAGCCATTCCGAGATATATTGCCATGTAACTTACCACTGTTCCGTTTATTATGACACGTTCCATCATTGTCATATTGCTTTGCATGATCATGTCGTTGACATCGTATTTGTGGCAAAGCCACCTTCATAATTTTTTCATACATATCACTCTTGATTCATTGCATATCCCGGTACACCACCGGAGGCATTCACATAGAGTCATATTTTGTTCTAAGTATTGAGTTGTAATTTTGGAGTTGTAAAGTAAATAAAAGTGTGATGATCATCATTATTAGAGCATTGTCCCAAGTGAGGAAAGGATGATGGAGACTATGATTCCCCCACAAGTCGGGATGAGACTCCGGAAAAAGAAAAGAAAAAAAGAGGCCATAAAAAAGAGAAAAAGGCCCAAATAAAAAAACAAGAGAAAAGGAGAGAAGGCACCATGTTACTATCCTTTTACCACAATTGTGCTTCAAAGTAGCACCATGATCTTCATGATAGAGAGTCTCCTATATTGTCACTTTCATATACTAGTGGGAATTTTACATTATAGAACTTGGCTTGTATATTCCAATGATGGGCTTCCTCAAAATGCCCTAGGTCTTCGTGAGCAAGCGAGTTGGATGCACACCCACTTAGTTTCTTTTGTTGAGCTTTCATACACTTATAGCTCTAGTGTATCCGTTGTATGGAAATCCCTACTCACTCACATTGATATCTATTGATGGGCATCTCCATAGCCCGTTGATACGCCTAGTTGATGTGAGACTATCTTCTCTTTTTTGTCTTCTCCACAACCACCATTCTATTCCACCTATAGTGCTATGTCCATGTCTCACGCTCATGTATTGCATGAAGATTGAAAAAGTTTGAGAACATCAAAAGTATGAAACAATTGCTTGGCTTGTCATCGGGGTTGTGCATGATTTAAATACTTTGTGTGATGAAGATAGAGCATAGCCAGACTATATGATTTGTTAGGGATAACTTTCTTTGGCCATGTTATTTTGAGAAGACATGATTGCTTTGTTAGTATGCTTGAAGTATTATTATTTTATGTCAATATTAAACTTTTATCTTGAATCTTTAGGATCTGAATATTCATGCCACAATAAAGGAAATTACATTGGAAATTATGCTAGGTAGCATTCCACATCAAAAATTCTGTTTTTATCATTTGCCTACTCGAGGACGAGCAGGAATTAAGCTTGGGGATGCTTGATACGTCTCCAACGTATCTATAGTTTTTTATTGTTCCATACTATTATATTATCTGTTTGGGATGTTTATGGGCTTTACTATGCACTTTTATATTATTTTTGGGACTAACCTATTAACAGAAGGCCCAGTGCAAATTGTTGTTTTTTTTGCCTATTTCAGTGTTTTGCAGAAAAGGAATATCAAACGGAGTCCAAACGGAATGAAACCTTCGGTAGAGTTATTTTTGGAACAAACGTGATCCAGGGACTTGGAGTGGACGTCAAGAAAGAAGCGAGGAGGCCACGAGGCAGGGAGGCACGCCTGCCCCCCTGGGCGCGCCCCCTACCCTCGTGGGCCCCTCGCAGCTCCACCGACCTACTTCTTCCTCCTATATATACTCATCTACCCCGAAAATATCCAGGAGCACCACGAAACCCTATTTCCACCGCCGCAACCTTCTGTACCCGTGAGATCCCATCTTGGGGCCTTTTCCGGCGCTCCGCCGGAGGGGGAATCGATCACGGAGGGCTTCTACATCAACACCATGGCCTCTCCGATGATGTGTGAGTGTTTTACCATAGACCTTCAGGTCCATAGTTATTAGCTAGATGGCTTCTTCTCTCTCTTTGGATGTCAGTACAAAGTTCTCCTCGATTCTCTTGGAGATCTATTTGATGTAACTCTCTTTGCGGTGTGTTTGTCGAGATCCGATGAATTGTGGGTTTAATATAAAGATTATCTATGAACAATATTTGAATCTCCTCTGAGTTCTTTTATGTATGATTTGTTATCTTTGCAAGTCTCTTCGAACTATCAGTTTGGTTTGGCCTACTAGATTGATCTTTCTTGCAATGGGAGAAGTGCTTAGCTTTGGGTTCAATTTTGCGTTGCTCGATCCCAGTGACAGAAAGGAAAACGACAAGTATTGTATTGTTTCCATCGAGGATAAAAAGATGGGGTTTATATCATATTGCTTGAGTTTATCCCTCTACATCATGTCATCTTGCCTAATGCGTTACTCTATTCTTATGAACTTAATACTCTAAATGCATGCTGGATAGCGGTCGATGTGTGGAGTAATAGTAGTAGATGCAGAATCGTTTCGGTCTACTTGTCGTGGACGTGATGCCTATATGCATGATCATGTCTAGATATTCTCATAATTATGCACTTTTCTATCAATTGCTTGACAGTAATTTGTACACCCATCGTAATACTTATGCTATTTTGAGAGAAGACACTAGTGAAACCTATGGCCCCCGGGTCTATTCTCCATCATATAAGTTTCCAATCTATTTTACTTCGCAATCTTTACTTTAAATCTATATCATAATAAATACCAAAAATATTTATCTTATTATCTCTATCAGATCTCACTTTTGCAAGTGGCCGTGAAGGGATTGACAACCCCTTTATCGCGTTGGTTGCAAGGTTCTTATTTGTTTGTGTAGGTACGAGGCGACTTGTGTGTAGTCTCCTCTTTGGATTGATACCTTGGTTCTCAAAAACTGAGGGAAATACTTACGCCACTTTGCTGCATCACCCTTTCCTCTTCAATGGAAAAACCAACGCAGTGCTCAAGAGGTAGCACCACCATCATCCCCTGCGTTGAGTTTGCCCCCCGAAGCATCGGCGGTGGCGGCTCAAAGGCCGAGATCGGATCGGGAGGGAGGCGATTGGGAGGGAGGAGATCAGGAGGAAGGGGGACGAGGAGAGGGGTGGCGGCGGCTCGAGGAGGGAGGAGATCGGGATCCCCCATTGTCCAAGTTGATGGCCTAGCAAGTTTGAAAAATCTCCGGATCGAGTCCTTGGATCCGAATGAAGGAAATATGCCCTAGAGGCAATAATAAAGTTATTATTTATTTCCTTATATCATGATAAATATTTATTATTCATGCTAGAAATGTATTAACCGAAGACATAATACTTGTATGAATACATAGACAAACAGAGTGTCACTAGTATGCCTCTACTTGACTAGCTCGTTGATCAAAGATGGTTATGTTTCCTAGACATAGACATGAGTTGTCATTTGATTAATGGGATTACATCATTAGGAGAATGATGTGATTAACTTGACACATTCCGTTAGCTTAGCACTTGATCGTTTAGTATTCTGCTATTGCTTTCTTCATGACTTATACATGTTCCTATGACTATGAGATTATACAACTCCCGTTTATCGGAGGAACACTTTGTGTGCTGCCAAACGTCACAATGTAACGGGTTGATTATAAAGGTGCTCTACAGGTGTCTCCAAAGGTACTTGTTGGGTTGGCATATTTTGAGATTAGGATTTGTCACTCCGATTGTCGCAGAGGTATCTCTGGGCCCACTCGGTAATGCACATCACTATAAGCCTTGCAAGCATTACAACTAATGAGTTAGTTGCGGGATGATGTATTACGAAACGAGTAAAGAGACTTGCCGGTAACGAGATTGAACTAGGTATTGAGATACCGACGATCGAATCTCGGGCTAGTAACATACCGATGACAAAGGGAACAACGTATGTTGTTATGCGGTTTGACCGATAAAGATCTTTGTAGAATATGTAGGAGCCAATATGAGCATCTAGGTTCCGCTATTAGTTATTGACCGCAGACGTGTCTCGGTCATGTCTACATAGTTCTCGAACCCATAGGGTCCACACGCTTAAAGTTAGATGACGATCGGTATTATGAGTTTTGTGTTTTGATGTACCTAAGGTAGTTCGGAGTCCCAGATATGATCACATACATGACGAGGAGTCTCTAAATGGTCGAGACATAAAGATCAATATATTGGACGACTATGTTCGGACACCGGAATGGTTTCGGGGAGTTTCAGACATATACCGAGTACCGGGGGGTTACCGGAACCCCTCGGGGAGTTTAATGGGCCAAGATGGGCCTTAGTGGAGAATAGGAAGGGCGGCTAGGGCTGGTCGCGCGCCCCCTCCCCCTCTAGTCCGAATTGGACAAGGAGGGGGGCGGCGCCCCCTTTCCTTCCCCCTCTCTCCTTCCCTTCCTTTCCCCCTCCTACTCCAACTAGGAAAAGAGGGAGTCCTACTCCCGGTGGGAGTAGGACTCCTCCCTGGCGCGCCCTCCTCCTAGTCGCCGACCTCCTCCCCCTGCTCCTTTATATACAGGGGCAGGGGGCACCTCTAGACACACAAGTTGATCTGTTGATCTATTCCAGCTGTGTGCGGTGCCCCCCTCCACCATATTCCACCTCGGTCATATCGTAGCGGTGCTTAGGCGAAGTCCTGCGTCGGTAGCATCATCATCACCGTCACCACACCGTCGTGCTGACGAAACACTCCCGTGTAGCTTTGCTGGATCGGAGTTCGCGGGACGTCATCGAGCTGAATGTGTGCTGAACTCGGAGGTGCCGTACGTTCGGTACTTGGATCGGTCGTATCGTGAAGACGTACGACTACATCAACCCGTTGTGCTAACGCTTCCGCTTTCGGTCTCACGAGTGCGTGGACAACACTCTCCCTCTCGTTGCTATGCATCACCATGATCTGTGTGTGCGTAGGATTTTTTAAAATTACTCGTTCCCCAATAGCGTATCAGAGCCTGGTTTTATGCGTAGATGTTATATGCACGAGTAGAACACTAGTGAGTTGTGGGTGCTACAAGTCATACTGCTTACCAGGATGTCATACTTTGGTTCAGCGGTATTGTTGGATGAAGCGGCCCGGACCGACATTACACGTACGCTTACGCGAGACTGGTTCTACCGACGTGCTTTGCACACAGGTGGCTGGCGGGTGTCACTTTCTCCAACTTTAGTTGAACCGAGTGTGGCTACGCCCGTTCCTTGAGAAGGCTAAAACAACACTAACTTGACGAACTATCGTTGTGGTTCTGATGCGTAGGTAAGAACGGTTCTTGCTCAACCCATAGTAGCCACGTAAAACTTGCAACAACAAAGTAGAGGACGTCTAACTTGTTTTTGCAGGGCATGTTGTGATGTGATATGGTCAAGACATGATGCAATATTTTATTGTATGAGATGATCATGTTTTGTAACCGAGTTATCGGCAACTGGAAGGAGCCATATGGTTTTCGCTTTATTGTATGCAATGTAATCGCCCTATAGTGCTTTAATTTATCACTAAGCGGTAGCGATAGTCGTAGAAGCATAAGTTGGCGAGATGACAACGATGCTACGATGGAGATCAAGGTGTCGCGCCGGTGATGATGGTGATCATGATGGTGCTTCGGAGATGGAGATCACAAGCCCAAGATGATGATGGCCATATCATATCACTTATATTGATTGCATTTGATGTTTATCTTTTATGCATCTTATCTTGCTTTGATTGACGGTAGCATTATATGATGATCTCTCACTAAATTTCAAGATAAAAGTGTTCTCCCTGAGTATGCACCATTGCGAAAGTTCTTCTGCTGAGACACCACGTGATGATCGGGTGCGATAGGCTCTACGTTCAAATACAACGGGTGCAAAACAGTTGCACACGCGGAATACTCAGGTTAAACTTGCGAGCCTAGCATATGCAGATATGGCCTCGGAACCTTTGAGACCGAAAGGTCGGGCGTGAATCATATAGTAGATATGATCAACATAGTGATGTTCACCATTGAAACTACTCCATCTCATGTGATGATCGGACATGGTTTAGTTGATTTGGATCACATGATCACTTAGATGATTAGAGGGATGTCTATCTAAGTGGGAGTTCTTAAGTAATATGATTAATTGAACTTAAATTTATCATGAACTTAGTACTGATAGTATTTTGCTTGTCTATGTTGATTGTAGATAGATGGCCCGTCTTGTTGTTCCATTGAATTTTAATCGTTCCTTGAGAAAGCAAAGTTGAAAGATGATGGTAGCAATTACACGGACTGGGTCCGTAACGAGGATTATCCTCATTGCTGCACGGAGAATTACGTCCGGAAGCACCGCTAGGTGCCACGCTTCTTGCAGAGCAACACCAGATGTTATGAACGTCTGGCAGAGCAAAGCTGATGACTACTCGATAGTTCAGTGTGCCATGCTTTATGGCTTAGAACCGGGACTTCAACAACATTTTTAACGTTGATACATCTCCAACGTATCTATAATTTTTGATTGCTCCATGCTATATTATCTACTGTTTTGGACTATATGGGCTTTATTTTCCACTTTTATATTATTTTTGGGACTAACCTATTAACAGGAGGCCCCGCTTGAAATTGTTGTTTTTGCCTATTTGGTGTTTGAGAAGCAGAATATCAACGTAGTACAAGCGGAATGAAACCTTCGGGGCGTGATTTTCTCATCGAGATAAGACCGGAGACTTGGACCCTCCATCAAGAAAGCCACGAGGCGGTCATGAGGGTGGAGGGCGCCCCCTGCCTCGTGGGCCCCTCGAAGCTCCACCGATGTACACCTTTGGAACATCCCAAATTTTCAATTTGGAATGTTACACACTAGATCATCAATGCATATCATATTTTATTTGCTTTTGGTTTGATCCTAGAAATTTTACGCAACGCAAGGACCCTCGGAGAGAGTTGGGGATTTCGTTATTTTCATATTTGAGTTTTCTCAAATTTTGAAGATACGATCATTTGATTTTATTTATTTTATCTTCAATTATTTCTATAATAAAAATATGAGAGAGGAATAAAATGACTTTCCCAAAATAAAGAAATATTGAGGATTTAATAAAAAATCAACTAAGTTTTATTTTGGAGTTTTTGCTATTTTATTTGAATTTAGGAAAAATTGCATGTTTTCAAAACTGCATTTTAGGGCCAAGAAAATGTTCATCTAGTTCTAAATATTTTATTTAGACGATGAAAATTTGTTTTGGCATTTTTAGATTTTTTTTAGAATTTTTCTTAGTTCGGCAGGATTATTTGTTAAAAATCCCTTTCATGTGGGCGAAGGCCCACCGAGCCGACCAGCCTTGCTGCCGTCTCCAGACCGGATCGGGACGAGTCCCGATAGCCGCCGCCGCCGAGTCAGGAGGAGCACGCCTCGGCGCCCCTCCCAAGCAGGCGCCCCCTTAAATACCATGGCGCGCCGCCCTCCTCACCCGCCATCGCGCCTGATGTGAGCCGCATTACGCCACATTGACCGCCGCTTGTTGTTTGCCGCCGCGCCATTCGCCGCCCGCTTCGCCGCCGTCTCAAGCCCGCGACCCCATGCCGCCCCGCCACCGCCCGAAACCCCGCCGGAGTCGCCGGACTTCGCCGGAGCCTCGATGAGGTGGCCGCCCACCGCCGCCCTGGTTTTCTAAGAAAACCGATTCGGTTTTTTTAGAAAAACCCTAGGGTTTTTTATAGTTCGGTTTTATTTTTCTGGTTTATTATTTTAGCGAGCGTTCGTCTGTTTGTTCGTTCTAACGGACGAATTCGCCGTTTAGTTCCAGTTAATGAACGTTCGTTCGTTAATCTATTCGTCAGTTTTTCTTTTTCTCGGATTTTTCCGCGGTTATTTCTGATCGTGATTTCTAATCCGATTTTCGTTTTAGTATATCTTTTTGCTCGTTTATCGGAATCAGGCGATTCAAGCGCCTGGAGTTTCATCTCTAAACCCTCTTTCCGTTTAGCATACAGAAACAAGATTTTGCTTCTGTAAAATTTGACTTAGATCCAGATTATTAAATGAAGTTTGTTTCTTTCGCCGTTTGACTGTTGCTTCGTTCGATTTGATTCTTTTTGCAAACTGGAGTTCTTAAGTTGAAATTTCTGGTTAGATCTCTTATTTGAGTTTTACCCGTGCATTAAATGAGTAGTTATTGTATGCTTGTTTGTTTGTTTGCGATAGAGTACCCGGAGTGCGCCGCTCGCTACTTTGAATCTCTAGGTTTCGCGGATCGTCAACAAGGCAAGTAACACTTTGATCATACCACTTTACTACCCAGTTTTATTGCATTAGATCAATCGTCAAACAATTGCATGATTAGGATCTGATTAATATGTGGGTTTTGGGAAGTAGATGAGGTAGTACTTATTACCTGTTTTATTATCAAACCCTTGGGAGTTACTTCTACGTTTGCTTGTTATGCCATGCTATGCTGGTAGATATGGATTGGGTGAGTGTATCCATGACAGATGTGAGATTGTTAAATTAATGGTTTATTTAAGGTGGCAACTTAAACACACATCTGGGTGGATTGAGGCACCTGGGTATTCCAGCGATTGCCTGTTTTTCTTTATGGACCGCCACCCAGGCTCAAAGGGATCATGAGATTATTCATACTAGAAATTTCCGTGTGCAGCCACAAGCTACTATGGGCTCTAGCATAGTTGACTAAGTCGTGCGAACTCTTACAGTGGTAGACTAGCAGATGTAGGGGATGTAGGTTGGTACTGTCTACCCGATCGTAAGGTGCTAGCGCTTCTGAAAGACTATGTCTCGGTCATCCATTTCTCAAACATCATGTAGTGCGAGAATCCCAACAGAGGAGATCGAGTCTTGTGGGGAAAAGTGCACAAACCTCTGCAAAGTGTATAAACTAATCATGGTTAGTCGTGTCCCCGGTTATGGACGTCTTGAGTATCTAGTACTTGGATTATCATGTGAATCTCATCATGTTACTTTAATTAATATTGTTGGGTTTTAATGATGATGTTTAATTGGGATTGAGAGGGTGTCAACGCTCTCAATGTTTATCAATCACCATGATAGTTAAATAAAAATTTATTCCTTTGAAGTAGGGAAAAATTGGCTTTATGCAAAAACTGTAACCATAGAGCTTTCCACCAGCCATATATGCATGTAGTATAGCTTTATTCTTTCATTACACTCTATGTGTTACTTTGCCAGCATATTCCATGTGCTGACCCATTTTCGGGCTACAACGTTCATGTTGCAGACTTTTGAGACAACGAGTAAGGTGCCTTTAGGTCGTGGTTCTATACTCGGTGATGCCGTTGGAGTTGATGGACTCACTTATCTTTCAAGTCTTCCGCTGTTATCGTTATTAGATGGCCTTAAGCCATATTTATTGTAATAAGTTCTCTTTTGAGACACTCAATGTAATAAGTGTGTGATTGCTACTCTGTTATAAATCCTTCAAGTACTGTGCGTGTTAGCATTACTGATCCAGGGATGACACTGAAGCATAGAGATCAGACTGTTTGAGGTGTGGTCGCTACAAGATGGTATCGAGCACACGTTGTTGAGGACACGACCACTAAGCTAAAGCCCTAGATCACTACTCACTCTTCTCATTTCGACTCCTCATCTTTTCTACTCTTTTAGGATGGCGGATGCAAGGAACAAGTTCACATAACCGGATGAAGATACACCCTTTGGGCGTCACTTGAAGGAAGTCACTAGATATCCGAACATTGGAGTACCAAGCTTCACGGGACCTACAACGCTACTTTACACGAAGAGGGCGCTGGATGATTCAAGTACAAATTCGGGAAGGACATTACTTTTGATCCTTGAGCCTATAGAGTTTACCTTTGATGCACCAACCTGGAGTCTAGGAAAGAGCATGGCAGCCCACATCACCATGGGACGTATTGGAGAAGTTTACTGCAATGACCTCAAGGATACTATCTACCAGATTTGCGGGCGCCGAGATGAGCAATGGGAGATGATCAGCACCAGGAAGGATAGATCAATTGCAGCTTTCATCCAAGAGTTAAACCAGCACATTCGACGCTAGGAGAACCAGATGTGCGCAGGCATGATAGACCTGAAGAAGGCCATGACCAAGATCACGGAGCTGGAAGAAGAACTCAAGTCTACACGCGATGGATATGAGGAGGAAATAGAAACACTCGTGGAGAAGAACGATGATCTGAAGATGAAGCTAAAAGTATTCATGGGATTTCCTGCGACTGGAGGAGAAGACGAAGATTGCACTTGTCCAGAGAACTACATCATCATCGACGACACCGACTTGGACCCATACGATAGCGATGATGACTATGTTGATGAAGCTGGAGCACATATCATGGAGTCTTCATCGGAGCAGTTTTTCTAGTAGACCACCATAACAGTAGTAGTATTCCACCATGTATCTAGTATAGCCGAGCACTTTTGTAACGATAGATAGACCGTTGTATGCCTTGTTTGATTTGAATGAAGTGATTTTGTGTGCATTTGCCTCATGAGCATTTGGGTAGTGTTTTCTCTCTAGACCTCAATCTATTCTATATTCTCATCTTTTCTAAACCCTCAGATGCCTCCGAGACGTGACAATGGATTTGCTTTCCCACCGGAGCTCACTCAGTTAATCCAGCAGCAGAATGACTTGATGCAGTTGCTAGTCTAGAATCAGAATCAGGGGAACAACAACAACAACAACCCACCACCGCCACCACCTGTTGATCACTTGACCCGTTTTCTTAGGCTGAATCCACCGGTGTTCTCTAGTAGCACCGAGTCGATAGTGGCAGATGATTCGCTCCGCAAGACAGGAAGGGAATTGACCACAGCAGGATGCACAGATGCGGAAAAGGTGAAATTTGCCGCACATCAGCTTGAAGGACCCGCAACATCATGGTGGGAGAATTTCATAGCCACTTATCCTGTAGACACTGTCACATGGGATCAGTTTCAGCAGGCTTTCCGTACTGCCCATGTTTCAGCAGGAGCTATGGCCATGAAGAAGCGTGAGTTTCGCAACTTGCGCCAAGGAGGACGACAGTTGGCGATATGTGGATGACTTGATGGCTAGCACGTTATGCCCGGATGACATTGCTACGGATGCAGCTAAGCAGGAGAAGTTTCTGGAAGGACTGAATGATGAGCTGAGTATGCAGTTAATGGTAGCAAGCTTCAACAACTACCAGGAGTTGGTAGATCGCGCTCTTATGATTGAAGGGAAGCATCAGCATATTGAAAACTGCAAGAGGAAGTATGGACAAGGGAAGTACAATTTTGTAGCTCAGCAGAAGCTACGTTTTACCCCTAAACCGGGAGGACATTTTCAGCATACCCATGGAGGGGGTAGCTCGCACAATCATAATGGCCCCAAGAATGGTAATGGTAATGGAGGAAGCAACGGCCAGAACCGTACCCACCCATCAACACCAGCCAAGAGAGACCTGACCAAGTCACTTGCTATAAGTGCCAGAAGACTGGACATTACGCCAATGAATGTCCTGAACCCCAGAATGGAAATGGCAATGGAAGCTCTGGGAAGAAGCCGAACCCTTTCAATAGGGGACAGGTGAACCACGTTAACGTGGAGGAGGTTGAAGCTCAGCCGGATGCGATAATAGGTAAGTTTTGGTTAAGTCATTTTGCACTCGCACTCGTTCTTTTGATCTTGGTGCATCGCATTCGTACATCTCAAGGGATTTGTGGATAAGTATAAACTGCCAACCCAAGCCCTTAGGTCACCCATGTTAGTAACCTCGCCTGGAGCAGAGTATATGGCTAGTCTATGGTGTGATCGGTTACCATTAAGGATTGGTAACTATGTATTTCCCTCGGACCTAATAGTATTGGAATCTCAAGGATTGGATTTGATATTAGGCATGGATTGGTTATCGAAGTATGGAGGGAACATTGAATGCGCCAGTAAGTCAATTTTGCTTACGACACCGGAAGGAAGAAGGATCAAGTATGTATCCCGGCATGTGCCGAAGAGGACTCAAGTAAATTCCTTATCAGGAGTTGTGCGAGAGAGTACCGGTGGTGAAGGATTTCACGGCGTATTTCGGAAGAGTTGCGGGCATGCCACCGGATAGAGATATTGAGTTTTTGATTGAGCTTTTGCCAGGCACAGGGCCAATATCTAAGAGACCATACAGGATGCCCGCAAAAGATTTGGAAGAGATTAAGAAACAGATTAAAGAGTTATTGGATAAAGGTTATATTCGCCCAAGTTCTTCGCCTTGGGGATCGCCAGTACTTCTAGTGGAGAAGAAGGATGAATCGTTAAGGATGGTTGTTGATTATCGAGGATTGAATGAAGTAAAAATCAAGAACAAGTACCCACTGCCGATGATCAATGATCTGTTTGATCGATTGCAAGGAGCTAAGGTATTTTCCAAGATCGATCTGCGATCAGGGTACCATCAGTTGAAGATTCGAGAGCAGGATATACCTAAGATGACTTTTACCACCAGGTATGGGCTGTACGAGTATACCATTATGTCATTTGGTCTAACTAACGCACCTGCATATTTCATGAACATGATGAACAAGGTGTTTATGGAGTTTTTGGATAAGTTCGTCGTGGTGTTCATTGATGATATTTTGGTCTACTCAAAGAAAGAAGAGGAGCATAAGGAGCATTTGCGTTTGGTACTTGAGAAGCTCAGAGAACATCAGTTATATGCCAAGTTCAGCAAATGTGAGTTTTGGTTGAAGGAAGTTGGATTCCTCGGACACGTTATATCCGGAGAAGGTATAGCAGTAGATCCCACCAAGGTTGTCACTGTGACAAATTGGGAAGCACCAACCATAGTTGGAGAGATCCGGAGTTTTCTTGGACTTGCAAGATACTACCGGAGATTCATTGAGAATTTCTCAAAAATCGCGAAGCCTATGACGGAATTGTTGAAGAAGGATACCAAGTTCAAATGGACTGGGGAATGTGAGGCCAGTTTCTAGGAGTTGAAGAAACGTTTGGTTACATCACCAGTGTTGATTCTGCCAGATCAGAGCAAGGATTATGAGGTGTATTGCGACGCTTCACATTGAGGACTTGGAGCAGTGCATGGATTATACGCACTTTCCTTCCTTCCACCATTGCTAGCCTCTCTAATACCGCGCACCTTTTCGCCTGTATCATACACCCACCATATACCTTCCTCAAAACAGCCACCATACCTACCTATCATGGAATTTCCATAGCCATTCCGAGATATATTGCCATGAAACTTTCCACCGTTCCGTTTATTATGACACGCTCCATCATTGTCATACCGCTAGCATGATCATGTAGTTGACATCGTATTTGTGGCAAAGCCACCGTTCATAATTCTTTCATACATGTCACTCTTGATTCATTGCATATCCCGGTACACCGTCGGAGGCATTCACATAGAGTCATATTTTGTTCTAAGTATCGAGTTGTAATTGTTGAGTTGTAAGAAAAATAAAAAGTGTGATGATCATCATTTTTAGAGCATTGTCCCCAAGTGAGGAAAGGATGATGGAGACTATGATTCCCCCACAAGTCAGGATGAGACTCCGGACGTAAAATAAAAAAAAGAAAAAAAAGAAAAAGAAAAAAAAGAGGCCATAAAAAAAAGGAAAAGGACCAAATAAAAAAATGAGAGAAAAAGAGAGAAGGAACAATGTTACTATCCTTTTACCACACTTGTGCTTCAAAGTAGCACCATGATCTTCATGATAGAGAGTCTCTCATTTTGTCACTTTCTTATACTAGTGGGAATTTTTCATTATAGAACTTGGCTTGTATATTCCAATGATGGGCTTCCTCAATATGCCCTAGGTCTTTGTGAGCAAGCGAGTTGGATGCACACCCACTTAGTTTCTTTTGTTGAGCTTTCATATACTTATAGCTCTAGTGCATCCGTTGCATGGCAATCCCTACTCACTCACATTGATATCTATTGATGGGCATCTCCATAGCCCGTTGATACGCCTAGTTGATGTGAGACTATCTTCCCCTCTTTTTGTCTTCTCCACAACCACCATTCTATTCCACATATAGTGCTATATCCATGGCTCACGCTCATGTATTTCATGAAGATCGAAAAAGTTTTGAAAATATTACAGTATGAAACAATTGCTTGGCTTGTCATCGGGGTTGTGCATGACTTAAATACTTTGTGTGATGAAGATAGAGCATAGCCAGACTATATGATTTTGTAGGGATAACTTTCTTTGGCCATGTTATTTTGAGAAGACATGATTGCTTTGTTAGTACGCTTGAAGTATTATTATTTTTATGTCAACATGAACTTTTGTCTTGAATCTTTTGGATCTGAATATTCACACCATGATTAAGAAGATTTACATTGAAATTATGCCAAGTAGCCCTCCGCATCAAAAATTCTTTTTTTATCATTTACCTACTCGAGGACGAGCAGGAATTAAGCTTGGGGATGCCTGATATGTCTCCAACGTATCTATAATTTTTGATTGCTCCATGCTATATTATCTATTGTTTTGGACTATATTGGGCTTTATTTTCGACTTTTATATTATTTTTGAGACTAACCTATTAACCGGAGGCCCAGCCCAGAATTGTTGTTTTTTTGCCTATTTTAGTGTTTCGGATAAACAGAATATCAAACGGAGTCCAAACGGAATGAAACCTTCGGGAACGTGATTTTCTCATCAGATAAGACCCAGGAGACTTGGACCCTCCATCAAGAAAGCCACGAGGCGATCACGAGGGTGGAGGGCGCCCCCCTAGGGCTTGCCCCCCTGCCTCGTGGGCCCCTCGAAGCTCCTCCGACATACTCCTTCCTCCCATATATACCTACGTACCCCCAAACGATCAGATACGGAGCCAAAATCCTAATTCCACCGCCGCAACTTTTTGTATCCACGAGATCCCATCTTGGGGCCTGTTCCGGAGCTCCGCCGGAAGGGGAATCGATCATGGAGGGCTTCTACATCATCACCATAGCCTCTCTGATGAAGTGTGACTAGTTTACCTCAGACCTTCGGGTCCATAGTTAGTAGCTAGATGGCTTGTTCTCTCTTTTTGGATCTCAATACAATGTTCTCCCCCTCTCTCGTGGAGATCTATTCGATGTAATCTTCTTTTTGCGGTGTGTTTGTTGAGACCGATGAATTGTGGGTTTATGATCAAGTCTATCTGTGAACAATATTTGAATCTTCTCTGAATTCTTTTATGTATGATTGGTTATCTTTCCAAGTCTCTTCGAATTATCAGTTTGGTTTGGCCTACTAGATTGGTTTTTCTTGCAAAGGGAGAAGTGCTTAGCTTTGGGTTCAATCTTGCGGTGTCCTTTCCCAGTGACAGAAGGGGCAGCAAGGCACGTATTGTATTGTTGCCATCGAGGATAACAAGATGGGGTTTTTATCATATTGCATGAAACTATCCCTCTACATCATGTCATCTTGCTTAAGGCGTTAGTCTGTTTTTAACTTAATACTCTAGATGCATGCTGGATAGCGGTCGATGAGTGGAGTAATAGTAGTAGATGCCGGCAGGAGTCGGTCTACTTGTGTCGGACGTGATGCCTATATACATGATCATACCTAGATATTCTCATAACTATGCTCAATTCTGTCAATTGCTCAACAGTAATTTGTTCACCCACCGTAGAATACTTATGCTCTTGAGAGAAGCCACTAGTGAAATCTATGGCCCCCGGGTCTATTCTCATCATATCAATCTCCATCACTTTATTAGTGCTTTGCTTTTTACTTTGCCTTTTACTTTTCACTTTGCATCTCTATACCAAAAATACCAAAAAATTATCTATCATCTCTATCAGATCTCACTCTCGTAAGTGACCGTGACGGGATTGACAACCCCTAATCGTGTTGGTTGCGAGGAGCTATCGTTTTGTGTAGGTACGAGGGACTCACGCGTAGCCTCCTACTGGATTGATACCTTGGTTCTCAAAAACTGAGGGAAATACTTACGCTACTTTGCTGCATCATCCTCTCCTCTTCGGGGAAATCCAATGCAGTGCTCAAGAGGTAGCAAACGTCATGGAGCATATGAGATGTTCCAAGAGTTGAAGTTAATATTTCAAGCAAATCCCCGGATTGAGAGATATGAAGTCTCCAATAAGTTCTACAGCTGCAAGATGGAGGAGAATAGTTCTGTCAGTGAACATATACTCAGAATGTTTGGGTATAACAATCACTTGATTTAACTGGGAGTTAATCTTCCGGATGATATTGTCATTGGCAGAACTCTTCAATCACTGCCACCAAGCTACAAAAGCTTCGTGATGAACTATAATATGCAAGGAATGGATAAGACCATTCCCGAGCTCTTCGCAATGCTAAAGGCTGCATAGGTAGAAATCAAGAAGGAGCATCAAGTGTTGATGGTCAACAAGACCACCAGTTTCAAGAAAAAGGGCAAAGGGAAGAAGAAGGGGAACTTCAAGAAGAACAACAAACAAGTTACTCTCAAGAGAAGAAACCCAAGTCCGGACCTAAGCACGAGGCCGAGTGCTTCTCTGCAAGCAGACCGTCCTTGGAAGCAGTCTTGCCCCAAGTATTTGGCGGATAAGAAGGATGGCAAGGTGAACAAAGGTATATATGATATACATGTTATTGATGTGTACCTTACTAATGCTCGCATAGCACCAGGTATTTGATATTGGTTACGTGTAGCGACCGGACCTCAAAGCAGTCGATCTCGTGCTCTGGTGTCATCCTGGATCGATAATCTTGACACCACACAGTACTTGAAGGATTTATAACAGAGTAGCAATCACACACTTATTACATCTAATGTCTCAAAGAGAACTTAGCAAAATAAATATGGCTTAAGGCCATCTAATAACGATAACAGCGGAAGGCTTGGAAGATAAGCGAGTCCATCAACTCTAACGGCATCCTCGAGTATAGAACCACGACCTAAAAGCACCTTACTCGTAAATCGAAAAGTGCGCAACATGAAGCGTTGCAGCCCAAAGCAGGTCAACACATGGAATATCTTGGCAATGTAACACATAGAGAGTAATGAAAGAATAAGCCTATACTACATGCATATATGGCTCTTTGGAAAGCTCTATGGTTCTGAGTTTTGCGAAATGCCAATTTTCCCTCTGCAGAGGAATAAATTTATTTAACTATCATGGTGGTTGTTAAACATTGAGAATGGTTGACACATCCTCAATCCCAAT